>JARHVA010003460.1:320000-330000 GCA_037957365.1 Torreya grandis | reverse complement strand
TTTATGATCTTTTGAATAAATCTCACAAGATTCAAATTCAAGATCAATTATCTGATTTAAAGTATAATGACTTCAAAACTATAAATGATTTATTGATTAAGGTTCGTTATTTGCATTCTCAACTATATGGTTTAGGTTATAAATTTTCATATTTGAATCTGATTCATATTATTATTAAAAAAAAACATTTCCTCAACCTTTTCAGAAGTTTATTACTAATGTTTATTATCAACTAACTTTTCCTACTTTATTTGCATTGTTGACATTTGAATTACTTTGTAATTTTTTGTATTAATAAGAATAACATTTGATTTAATTTGGTATTATTAATACTAATGAACATGCTTTTGTTTCCAAAAGCCAACATAATAATGACAAATAACATACTAAGTCTAATAATACACATGATAATAAAGATAAAAACCCTTTTTCCAAACCTAGGAAAAAGTTAGAGTGTAATTATTGTGACTAAAAACTCATGATGAAGATCATTACTTTAAAAATAAACATTATATCAAAAGTGGAAATATTAAATTCAAAGGTAGTGCTAGCAATAGTAATAATAAGACTCAATCTAAACTAAAGTCTAATACCATAGCTACCTTTACTTGTGCTTTATGTACTTCACCCGTTGAATGGATTTTTTATTTTGGTGTTACTCAACATATGACATATAATGATAATTGTTTTACCTATTTAGAACTAAATATTTCTAAAAATCATTTAATTCTTGAAAATCATTCTTTTCGCAATGTTGAAGCCATAAGATCTGTTAAAATCCCTAATTGCGAATTACATAATGTCTTTCTTGTTCTTGATTTGAAATTTAATTTGATTTATAAATTTGAATTATGAAAATAAGACTATACAATATAATTTTATAATGACACCTTTTATGTTAAATCTACTAAGAAATATTTTCAAGTAGTTTCTACTGGTTTTTCAAACAATGATAATTTGTTCAAATTCACTAGATTCTCTTCTTCCTCCTCTTCTCATGTTTCTATTGTTTATAATGATGATAAATTGTGGCATGAAATATTAGGAAATATCAATTACCAAATTATTTCACTTATGAACCAAATTAATATGGCTCAAGGTTTGCCTGACATTTCTTCCACTACTACTTGTACTTGTTGTATGGATGGTAAAATTCATCAAGAATCTTGTCATAAAAATCACTCTTGGCATGCTACTAAAAAAATTCATTTATTTAATAGTGATATTTTTATCCCTATGAAAACTCCTTCTATTAATGGTGTTAAGTATGCTTTAACCTTTCTTTATAATTGCACTAGGTGATTTTGGATTTATTGCTTGAAAACTAAAGATCAAAATTTAGACACTTTTATTGAGTTTCATGCATTTGTTAAGAAATGATTTCATTTTTATTTACACATATTATTCACTCATAATAGATATGAATATGTTAACAATTATTTTCTTGCATATTTTAAGCAAGATGGAATAAAGCATGAGAAAACTATTTCATACACACCTAAGCAAAATGGTGTTGTTGATCATAAACATAAGATTATCATTGAAATGGCTAGGTGTATGTTGCATGCTAAAAATATGCATGGGAATTTTTGGGATGAAGCCATGTATTGTGTTATCTATCTCATTAGTATGACTCCCACTATTTTTTTTTAAATATTACACTTAAATAAGCTTGGAGTGGTAGAAAACCTAATTTAAAGCATTTACATGTTTTTGGTTGTGATGCATTTATTAATATTCTAATTTAAAAACATCAAAAGTTAGATTCTAAAGAAGATAATTTTGTCTTTGTTGGTTATGATGAATTATCTAAAGATTATAGGGTGTATGATCTTCAAACTAACAAAATCAAAATTAAAAGGGATGTTAACATTGTTGAACATGGTGTACTTGATTATGCTTCTAATTCAGATTCTCTTGATATCATTTCTACTTATTTTCTTTTTGAAACAAGTGATGATCATAATTATGTGTTGCATAATGATGTTGTTCCTCAAGTTTCTTTTCCTTGCTCTAGTCTTGCTCCACCTAAATTTATGCCTAAGTGGGCTAAAACTACTATAGAAGATTCTAGAGTTGATGTAGATCTTAATGATACTCATAAAACTAGGAAAAAATTTTGTAATTATGCTTTGATGTCTAAACTTATGCAAAATAATTATCCTCAAACTCTAAAATAAGCTCAAGGTCACCCTCATTAGAAAAAAATAATGCATGATTAATACAACTCTTTAATTTTGAATAACACTTGGGACTTAGTCCCAACTTAAGGGCATCACTTGGTAAGTTATAAATGGTTGTTTAAAACTAAGTTAAATTCTAATAATCAAATTGAAAAATATAAATATAGATTATTTGCTAGATATTTTTTCACAAATAGAAGGAATTGATTATAATGAAACATATTCTCTTGTTACTAAGATGTCCACATTTAAGTTTTTTTAGCTTTAGCTACTCACATGCATTGGATTGTTTATCAAATGGATGTTAAGAGAGATTTCTTAAATGGTGAATTGCATGAATAAATTTACATGTCTCAACCCCCTAGTTTTATTAAGCAAGGAAATGAACATCTTGTTTTCAAGTTAAACAAAGATATTTATGGTTTAAAATAATCTCCTAGATAATGGTACTCTAAAATCTATCAATTTTTTATAGCTCAAGGATGTACTCATAGTTCTAGTGATCCTAATATTTTTGTCAAAAATAGTCCAAATGACATAGTTATCATTGTTTTGTATGTTGATAACTTCATAATTGGTAGTAATAGTTTCATGGTTTCTTGCACTAAAAATGATTTGAATAATACCTTTGAAATGACTAATTTTGGTATCTTACATTACTTTATAGGTATTCAAGTTTGGAAAGAAAAGGATAGGAGATATCCATTTATCAATATAAATATGCATATCATAAATTATCTAGGTTTAATATGTTAAATTTAAAACCTGTTTCTACTCGTTGTGAACTTGGTGTTAAATTACTTGATGACATGAAAATAGAAACTATTGATTCAACTTTATATAGACAATTAGTTGGTAGTTTGAATTATCGTTAAAAATGGTAGGCCAAATTTATGACCCATTCAAAATAATCTGTTGGATTGGTTGATATAATAGGATAAAAGTGGTTAATAGTATATGGGATAATGTACCCATCAATTAAAACACTATGCTAATTAGTCTAATGGTAAATTGGTTCCCAACTAAACTCTGAGAGAACAACTGCTACCACCAGATGTTTAACTCCTCTCTTGATGATAAATTGTCTAACTCTATTACTTATTTGATTTAACTTCTGAAATGATTAAATCTAATTCACTACAATTCCTTTCATAACATAAAATAAAACAAGAAAATCACTATAAAAAAAATAGGGAGAGGATAGGGTAGAAAAGAGGGGTATTGTCTTTTATATAAACAAGAATTTGGATGCCAAAGAACTAAATGCATGCTTAACCATAGTATACCATTGTGTTCCTAGTCCAGATTCTACATAAATATGATCCTCTCAGTGGGAAAGCTTCAAAGGATACTAATATGAAGATAATTTATCCATTGAATACATTCTAAATATAGTCTAACAAATAGTCTGTAGGAGGTGCACACAATGACTAATAAAATACTAGAATAAATCATGAAAAAATACAATAGATTAGTTAAAATATATGTTTCACATCCTTATTGAGATAATCATCTACAAATATGAATGCTCAACTTGCATATCCTCATTAATACAAATAGATAAAGACTTATTTCAAATAGCACACAAAGCTTTTGAAACACTTTAGAACTAAAAGAACATAAAGCATAGAATGTTCTAAAGAAAATAAAAGAACTTACAAAGACCTAGACTAACATACACACAATCTAATTACCACACTCATATTTCAAAACATGCATAATAACAGACCTAATATTAATTATAAATATGAATCAAAGATTAAATACATTTCAATGAATAAGACATAATAGAATTAAAATATTTTTTTAGAATTCTAAAAGTATTATGTTAAAATTGATGTCTTCATACAAGTAAACAAGACCATAAAAGAGAGTAAGAAAGGGTCAAGTTTACTCCTGGTATGATTATTGTATATCTTGGGCATAAGAAAATTCTAACCACTACAAATGGAAACAACCTCCCTTATATAGATATATGTTTTCCATGAAATGCTATTCAATCCACTAATAGGGTAGCTAGAATATTAAATGATGATTTGTGAATGATATTGATATTCTAAAAGATTCACTAATATATTGATAGCTTGACCATGACTTTTAATTTAAAAAACATGCTTATTAAAGTCTAAAATTTTTCTTTTGTGCTCATTATATCTACTTTTCTTTATCATGGACACACCATGTGATGACTCATGCCATATTGGTTTCCTTGAATTCAATTTTGAGGGCTCTTTGTATTCAGATTCAGATATTGGTAGGATATTATCATTGGATTTTTCTTGGGGCTGCCACCCCATCATGCCCTAAATAGACTTCTACATTAAATTTAGAGGTTGATTAAATGCATGATCCATCCCTGGATTGAATTTAGAGTCTCTTGGATTAATTTATTCCCTTTAATATCCTAAAATCTATTCCTTCTTGGCCTATTAGTTGGTGATAAACCAATTTTATTTTGACTATACTTCCTAAAATTGACATGTGGTCCTTTTGGGACTTTTGATAGTTTTGACAACCAATAGACCATCAATATTAATCCAAATATTCTTCTAATGTCATCACTACCACATGACTCTTCCTCAATTATGTTTTCCTTCTCCTTCACTAGGTTATTGGTTTTTTTCTCTGGGTATCACTTTCTTTCTACATGGTATTTATTTAGCCTTCATATTCTTTATCTTTATTCTATAGGATTTCATCATCATCAACATGTGGTCCTGGGTCCTCTGCTATCATTTCCCTAGTCATCACCATAGCCACATGTCTTCTCCTCAGCTATCCTAGATTCTCGACGTTTTCTCGAGTGTGTTTATTAGGTCCATGTGGTCTCTAAATTTATTTATCTTATGTTGATACTTATAGGATTTTGTATTACTAGGATGGCACCAAGTGGTGTAATCTTGAGTCTTTAAGGCCTAGGGGACTTGTACATTGACCATCAACTCTCTATTGGGATGGAAAGTTTTATGAATATATAACTATTTTGATTAATAAATGACTATATATACATGACTATATAATACAATTCATAAGCATTTAAAATAAATAATGTGATTAATATATGACTATATAATACAATCCATAAGAATTTAAAATAAAAAATACAAATAATAAAATATGTGAATATATAATAGAATCCTTGGTATGGAAAGTTTTATTTTATCCAACATCATACATCAAGGTAAATAAAATTTATTAAAATATTAAAAAATAACATACAATATAATTAATTATATATTTTTTGTATCTATATGATAATAAAATACTTAAAAAATATACAATTATTGGTGAAGTTTTTAAATTTATATATTAATTGTAAAAAATTATAAATACATTATGTATGACTTCAACAAGAAAGCTTACCATTCATATTTGAAAGGATGTCAACAAAAATTCCTACCATGTATAATTCAATGAAATGATATATATTTAAGATAAAATTAATCCCTACATTTATAATTTCTGAAATATATTTCTTTATTTTAATTAGTTAGTTTAAATTAATGACTAAATGATTGAGGGGTTAAAACATATTCTTATTAATTTGGAATTTCCCTTTATTTCTATTTCAATTTATAACTTTTAAAAAATAAAAAAAGTATTAATTAGATCTAAATACATATATATTTCAAAAATTACTTCTACAACTATAAAATCCTTGTCCATTAATATCATATATCATACAATAAAATTTATCATGTTGCATGTGAGTTATACCCTAAATTTTTTAATTTTGAGTAATACCCTAAAATTTATAATTTTGAGGGTATGAAAAACTTTCATGCATGATAAAATTAATGTTTTCCACATTGCATTTTATGGAATTTTCAATTATAATATGTATTGTATATTAAATTTATACAAAATAGAGTAATAATTTGACTTATTGCTATGGAAAAATATTTATATTATATCAATGAGTTCCAATAAAGAATTATTTATAAATATTTAAATAATTTTGAGGTAATTTCATATCCATGGTATTTTTTAAGATATTTATAATAAAAGAATTTTATTATAATTTATTATTTTGTATCATAAATATGAGTTTAAATAATAATACTCAGATATTTATATGTATATTATTCATTTATATTTAATATATTAGAATAGGTTATTTATTTTGTATTAAATTTGAAATTTCCTTTTAGATTATCTTTCATTACTAGGTAATATATAATAGTAATTTAATTTTAGAATAGGTTATTTCAATTTCATTAGTATTTATATATAACAATTGCATATCATTTTGAAAAATGCATTTTAGGAGCACTGAGATCATAAATAAAATCTTCAATATATGATTTAATATATTTTGATCAATTGCATCATACTAATAAGAATTATAAGATAATTAAATGTGAATTATAAGATATGGCATGCCTACATCCACAAATTTTGGCAATGGAAAAGAGATTTATAGTCAGAAGCACAAATGCTCCAACAGTATTTAGGCTATAAATTTTGTTGTCTCTATACAATAAATTATGGTATTATGTATATAAATATTTTAAACAATTTATAGATATAAAAACAAAATTATCAATTTAAACTAATAGGCCAATCAATAATATAAAATAATAATTTAAATGTATTTTTTAACTCATTAGCAATCTAATGAGTTTAATGACAATTTAATCATATAAGACATTTAAATTTCATGAAGAAATAAATAGATATTTAATCATGTAAATCAATGAATTGACACACATAAGAATGTTTTCATGCACCAAGATGACTTACACAAATTGTTTGTATATTAAAATATTTCTTGTATTAACTCTTTGTTGTGACCATTTTTTAAGAAAAAAATAGACATGACTACAACCCACTCACATGAAACTAAACTATCAACATAGTATAGATATAAATATAAGCACCAATCCTACCAACTATTACTAAATTTACTTGTCACATGTCAGTGGTTATGATGTTAGAAAACCCAAAATGTTTTTCCAAGACATTCAAGAATTTAATCACTAGCACAAGTCTAAGGCTAACATGATATAACATTGAGACAACTATCAAATTTAACCTTAGCCATTACTGACATATTCAGGTGTCATGTGGCTACTAAGAGTCTATTAACACTTTTATCACTAAATGTTTTGGTTATGACACTTGTCACACTTATGGGACCCCTGGATCAACTTTACTCACCAAGCTTTTCAGGATTTTGATTTTTGGAACATTGCCACTTAGAAGTTCCTCAGGTTATCGAGACCACAAACACACCAAGGGATTATCCCCACTAACTTATTAATTCTAATTATTTAAGCTCTAAACACTAACACTTGGAATCTCCTTAGGATCTCATAACCTCTAAGGCATTGGGGGATTAACCCCTAATGGTATAATCTTCCCAAGGATATGAGTTATAGAACACTGCCATGTGGTAATTTATCATACCCTCAAAATCTTGGGGGTATTTAGGGATTAGGCCTTAATGAGTTAATCCTCCCGGGGTTTAAATCTCTCAAATTATACCACTTGGTAGTTTCTCGGGACCTTGGTGATAAATTAATTAAAATAATGCATATGAGAAATAGTTCTAGATATGAAATCAAAAGCAAAGGCATACAAGAAACCGACACAAGATATACATGGGAAACCCCATAAAAGGTAAAAAAAAAAAAAAAAACCCACAAATATTATTCATATTATGAGAAAATAACATGTACCCAATACAATCTTTATTCCTCTCACTTTTTCTTGATAAATCTTCACATAACTTAGAAATGTGTTCTTCACATTTTCTCATTTGTCTCAACTCTCCTTTTTTCTCATTGCATCTTATAATGTAAACTCTTTATTATATAAGTAAGGTAGTCTGACCATTATAATATGACCTTTTCCAACCACCACATTAATGGGTTCAACCTCTCTAAAGGTCATTTAATATATTTTATTATTTGTTTACATGAGGATAAGCTCATGATAAATAATAAAATATATTATTATTTAACCAATATAATTTAATCTATTAAGGGTACATAAATAACACCACTTAACCAGTAATTGTCCCAATACTCCCCCTTAATGTTAAGTGGGGACACATGTCATAATCAACTTTATAACAACAAAGTTATACTCCATGAACCATCTACATGATGAGTTTTAGGAGGTAATAATTTAAGAAAGCACCCTTCATCATTCCATAGTCACATTTAAAGTAATTATGCTATGTAATCATAGTCACCAAAAAGTATTACACTATTTAACTATAGATACCCAAAGGTATTACGCTATGTAACCACAATCACATAGTCACCTTTAGAGGAATTACACTATACAGCTATATATACCTAATGGTATTACACTATGTAACCATAGTCACATAGTCACCTTAAAATAAATTACATTATACAACCATAGACACCTAAAGGTTTTGTACTATGTCTCCATAGGCACTTTGAAATTAATTACACTATGTTCCCCTAAACCACTGAAAGTGAGTTTATGCTATCATGATCATGAGATTACATCCCATAGTGAGAATACATCCCAAAATGTCTCATGAATAATCAACAAAGCATATTAGAGTTTTTTATAACATAAGGACCTCAATGCTACTATGTGTTGGGTATAATGTTGAATTACATATGAAGTTTACCAAAATCACATAAAATGATATATTAAAATGCTCTACAATGAGAATACCTATCTAGAGATAGAAGGAAACACATGACCCACATGGTTGTTAAGAAGTGATATTTTTATGCACTCTCCCTTAACGGCAACTTTGATAGGCCCAACATTTTACGAACTTAAAAAGACTTTAGTTCATTGGTGATGCATTGGATTTTTTGCTAGATCTATAAATATTTGACTATCACTAAGAAGTTTGGTACAATGAGGAACTTCCACATGATGTTCTTTTATCATCCTTCATAGCCATAAGGCTTCTTTAGTAACTTCCACATGAAGTGATCCAAGTGATAGCACTTACACCAAACATAAACATATATACAAAAGTAGACTCATCATAGTATGGTTAGTATAAACATAACCAAATAAATTAGTATAATCAAAATAAGAATAATATAAACTAAAATTTATAATTATTTTAATATACTGCAGTATCTATTTTGCTAATTTCTAATGATCTAAATATGGATCTTGCATGAGTCTAAAAGAAACACCCACATCATATGAAATATATATCTTATTAATGGTTAGTTAAATCAAACTACCAACAAGATATTTTTAGATATGGGTTAGCTTTATCACATAGGTTTTGGATCAAGTTTAACATCAACTTAAATAGGAGTGGATATAATCTTACAATCAAACATGTTAAATTTAACAAACATGTTATGTGATGCACATACTACAAAATTACTAATAATTTGATACTAAGCTATCTAAACATTATATATCTTATTATAAATAACTCTTATTATAATTTGAGTCATGAAGATATCTTCTTCCTTTTAAAGTCAATATTACAAATTTGCATTTTATAGTAAACTGACATAAAAAACATTTAGAAAGAAATTTTTTTAACATATTTTATAGTTTATTTTTCAATAAAATAAAATATCCTAGTGAGTAAATAAATCTAGCTATTTATTTGATTATAAAATAATTCAAAAAACACAAAGAACCACAACAAGGGCAAAAATTGAAAGTGTCGTAAGATAACTTATACACTAAATGTAATATAAAGGGCTTAAAATTAAATAAAATACCATACTAATGTGTTTAAAACATGAATTAAAAAAAATATCGATTGGTCACATGACCATATTTGACAAAAAAAATATGACAAGTCAAGGGTGTTGAAAGTGTTGTAAACTTCACGTGTGAGATTTTGC
>JARHVA010003460.1:0-315000 GCA_037957365.1 Torreya grandis | reverse complement strand
TCTCTTTATTTTCCTTTCCTTTTTTTACAAAATAAAAAGAAAGGTCCATTACTAAGATATCCACATTCCTTAAATAGGCATTCTCTCCTTCTCACAACCCAATAATAATGTGACAAGTGTATGTTCTTTTCTTGGATCGATAAACCACTCTTATTACTAGCCCATGCCTTCATAATGGATGATATGTTTATGGTACATAATGGTTCATGATGGCTCTTAAATATTTATATATTTTATTATAATATAAACCCATATATTCTCATTATTTCAAAGCAATGGCCAATTAAAAGAGTAGCCTACATATCGACCATTATAAATGTTAGACGCTCGTGTAATTTTTCTTATGCATTAAAGATGACCATCCAAAGTTAGTTTGACTAAATCCATAGATATTAAAATTCAATAAAAATTAAAATATTATAGATAAGGCCTAATGGTATGTAAATCATCCCACTATGATTAGGTGAGGTTAAGATAAGATATGGGTCAGAGGTAGGATCACACATGGTGTGATAATGCCTGGCATAGTCCTTATTCCTTTGTTGGTAATGAAATATTCCCACACATTTATTCCACCAATAAAATTATTATATTTTAATATTCAAATATTATAACCATAAGCATGCTATATGATTTAAATTAAACCAATGTAATCAACTTACCTAACAATTCACCTAGTCATGAAGTGAGGTCCATATAGCACCTAGTGCATGTATAGTCCAATTGTGGTATAGGGTAATAATTCAAGAATTATTGAATCAAACTTATCATATTTATAATAAAATTAGTCTTGTAATTAAAATCACCATGGAAGTAAATCCATAATATTATCATAGTCACATTTTCCATACCATACACATGTCTCAATGATCCACAAATAGAATTAAAGTCTAGAGTGAAATACAAGTGTCAACGGTAATGCATACATCATGTATCCATAGGTGAAATTATTTTCATCCCACTAGTATGGATCTTAGTCTTATAATGAAATTATATGTTAATTATCAATTGAAGTCATTTATTGTCCATGAGTTGCATTTCATTCTCCCACCTTTAAGGGGCATCATCTTCAATGCAGGACTGCTTTATTCACCCATTTAAGCTTCCAAAAACCACTGATCCTAAATCATTTGATACCAATTCAATTAGTGGATTTATAATAAGTGAAACATAATCATATATATTTTTTGGCATAAGTCATGAATTTCATTTCCTGAATGCATGCAATTATTTTACTTTTTTAAGTTTTCCACTTCCCACAAATCTCCTCACTAGATTATTATTGTCCTTTCATCATAATGAGAATCCTTATGATTAACTCATAAATATGCTTCAATTCTTGATCATGACCATCTAAGTTTAATTTTAGTGACATTATATCTAAACTAGAGATGAGAATGGTCTAATTTCACACCCAAGACTTGCCTCATTCAAGGATACATTACCACACCATACTTTGCTAGATTTATTAGACGATGATGAATCATGATAAATGGCAACTAACTATTTTGAGACTTTTAAATCAATAAGATGTTGTCTAACTTGTAATTCATTCTAATGTAAATCACACTACTATCATATGTATCCATCCATGTTCATACCATTATGAGTGGAGTTTAACCATCCTAAGTTCATATTGAATTATTAAAAACATATAACGTATCACTAAGTCACCACTTCTAATGCCATATGAACACATAGAGGATATTATGATAAGTAGAGCATGGGGAAATGCATCCTATTGCATATATATTATTAAATAATAATAAAAAATTAATGTCTCCCTTATCAATATATCATGCCAATTATGGAGGGTTTTAAGTAATATACTATCATTTTATTCCATATCCATGGTCTCCCAATGCATTGGGCCATCAAAGAATAGAATAATATACCAATTAATATGTATGAGTCTCTTTATAACTCAGACTACAAGCCAAGATATCATGTGTAGCTCGATATACATGAGGCTTCTTAGAACATCAGTCCACCATCTAATATATTCAATGCCCTGATGGCTCTCAGGACATAGACCCACTAGCCACATTAATGAATAGAGTGAAAGAAAAATTAAAAATAGAAAGCCTAGAATATATGTTAATGAATAGGCGAAATAAAAATTAACAATACCATATGTATTCATTCAAATTTAATACCATATAGCTTCACAATAATTTAAAATGATTAACATATATTCTAGGCTTTCATTCAATGAATTATCATTATTATAGATGTATATTTATCTATTATAATATCAAGAATGTATAAGGTTACCTCAATCCATTCTAAATGCTTCAAAACTAGGTAGATACCTAGTTGTATTATTTTCCATTCATTCATTTTGTGACATATTATCTACAAATTTAAGGTTTAAATAAACTCAATAAGTGTGAAAAAATATTTAATTTACACAATTCATGATTAACCAGAGCTAAAACATGATGAACTCATGTAGATCATCCCTAGAGCTCCTAGAGTTTAGCTCAGTGATCTGATACCAAAATGTCATGCCCATTTTTTTTAAAAAAAGACATTATTACAACCCACTCATATACAACCAAACCATCAAAATATTACATATATAAATATAAGAACCAATCCTACCAATTAATACTCAATTTACCAAACATGTGCTATTAGTAATGAGGTTGAAATACGCAAACCATTTGGCCAAGACTCTCAAGAATTTATTCTCTACTACAAGTCTAAGGTTATCATGATATGAAATTGATATGACCATAAAATTTAAACCTCAGCCATTGTTTATGAATTCAGGTGTCATATGGCCACTATGGGTCTATTCACACTTTGATCATTGATTTCCATGGTCATGCTACTTGTCACGCTTATGGTACATTGGGTCTAACTTTACTCATCAATCCTCTCAAGCTTCCTAACTCTAGGATGTTTCCACTTGGTAGATATTTTGGATCTTATGACCATGAAATAATGGGAGATTAGCTCCACTAACTTATTCCTTTTAGGTGTCTAAGATCTGGGATGTTTCTAATTGGTATCTCCTCAGGCTCTCAAAACCTTAGAGGGATTGGGGGATTAACCCCCAATGGTCTAGTCATCCTAGGATTTTGAGCTATGAAAAACAACAGTGTCCTAACTTCTTAGGTATTTAAAACCTTTGGGGTATTAGGGTATAATTTCCTAATGTCTTAATACTCCTGAAGTTATGAGATCTAAAATTATTCCACTTGGAAGTTTCTTGGGACCTTGGAGGCATTAGAGGTTTAAATTATTCTACTAATGCTCTGAACCACCAGAATGATGCCACATGGAATCATTCAACCAAATTTAAATAAAAGAGAGAATCAATTAAGTAAAAAGGAGAAATTTAACTAATTTTAATGTATGCGAAAATTTGAAAAGTGACTATGCCAAATAAAGTATGAATAGACCAAAAACCTACATATAATAGTTTGGTAAGGCTAGAATCAAATATTTTAAGTCAAGCATAATAAAAATATAATGATGAACTACAAATCCTATTGAATCAACAAAATGAGACCAATTTAAAATTGATATAAGGAAACTAAACTAATATTACTATTGGTTTAGGCAACTAATTAGCTAATCTCAGGGAAAACTTAAATTTAAGAGTCGACTGGTATATTCTGTAGAAGATAAAAATTCAATCATTAACACATAGACCTAATCTATTAAACCAAGAACAAGAATTCAATAAGAGATTTTTTTATTTATAAATATAGAGAGTCAAGGATTTATCTTCCAAAATAATTTTTAATCATTAATTAGTTCTTTTAAGGGTTTCTTCAGTTAAACCCTTCCAATTTCCTTGTTTTATTATTTTCTTAGTAGAAGATCCAAAATATTGTTAAAATTTTCCTTTTTATATAATTTGGTCTTGTTACAAAAGGAGTCTAAGATAAAAGAAACTTACTCAGTGCTAAAATTAGGGGTTCTTCCTTAAGACATATCTACCAGATTAACATCAATACTTAGATTTATATTCAAGATATATTATTATTCCCAATAACATTCACTCATTTATTTATTGAGTTCTACTCAAGTGACAATAGACCAGTTTAGCCCAAGAGATGCATTGCAATAAAAAAACATAAAGAGACACATAATATAATAGGCTAATTATCATGAAGTTTAAACCAAGTATTGCATAATTTTATTTTATTAAAAGAGCCATATAGGCCAAGTGTTTCTCCTCATTTAGAAGATGCATTCCAAGAAGATATATAATAAAGACCTGTTATGGTTATCATTAGCATATCTCAAGGGCTATTTAATATTTTATCTTACTTATAGTATGCCTTATCATCTATAACATAGACAATATAACTCACTTTCCTTTATCTATAATATATCCTTCATGTAAAGGTCATATATGAGTAACACCATTACAAATAACTCAATATGTAATGAACACACACTCACATGATATTCAAATGTGTGTGTGTGTGTGTGTGTGTGTGTGTGTGTGTGTGTGTGTGTGTGTGTGTGTGTGTGTGTGTGTGTGTGTGTGTGTGTGTGTGTGTGTGTGTGTGTGTGTGTGTGTGTGTGTGTGTGTGTGTGTGTGTGTGTGTGTGTGTGTGTGTGTGTGTGTGTGCGTGCGTGTGTGTGTGTGTGTGTGTGTGTGTGTGTGTAAAGGCCCTTACTCATCCAAAATTAGTTAAGGTGATATAAATTTCATAAATATTCCATTTAAAATGGAAAACCAATCACAAAGATATCTAGAATAAAAAATAAATAAGAAAACTATTCAGTCATGCTCTGTAGTAATAACTAGAACATGTAGTTGGTAAAATACATAATTATAGTGGATCAAATCTCTGTCCACAATAATTCATTAAAATATAAATAAAATAGGTTAATCTTATAATAAATAATCCTTAGATTATATCTAGATATAGAAGAGAAACCAAACAATAATAATCAATATCTAAAGATGCGATCCTCTTTACTCTAATTGCAAATTTGAACAATAGAAGTATCACTTACCTCTAAACCTTTTTCCATAATCAAGTGACTAATGTAGGTACCACTGAGTAGGACTCCCTACTCTAGGCATGTCCTCATCATGGCATAAGTCAATAAAATAAATAAGGTAGTCAAGGTGCCTTGGGGTCAAGGATATTGGATAATCACAAGATGATAATCCATACATATCATAGTAAATTGGTTACCCACCTCAAACCTATTTCTAATAATCATAAAAATATTATAAGCGAGAACATAAGGATTAAATTAATAAGGTATTCAACCACACAATACGTTTAAATAATTAGTCATGGGAGGGATTAGGAAACATACCATCATATCTCACATGAGAGACCTAAACCTTATCCCATCATAAATAATGTAACATTTCAAGGCATCATTAGTGGTACACACCAAAACCTTACTATCTAAATAAGCAAAATTCTTAACTACTAGAACTACCTTGGCAGATCAACTCCAACTCCCACACAAGGATAAGAAAACTATGGGGAGACCTAAACACAACCATATAAAAATAAGTAAAGAGAATAAATAATCCAAGTGGCCTTACTCATTTGAACACAAGCATTCAATCAAGACTCACATTAAATTTATGTATAAGACAATAGACTAGTTCAGTCAAAAGAGAAGCCTACCAATTGATCCCAATCCTTATTGGGATATTTTTTGAAGATTTATTCTAGATGAGGTTTTACCTCTATAGGTTCTCCATTTATTTCCCTTAATTTTATTTCCAAAATGGAAAAAAGTTCCATTACTAAGAGATCCTCCTTCCTCAAATAGGCATTCTCTCCTTCTCAGAACCTAATCAAAATGTGACAAGTGTATGTTGTTTCCTTAGATCAACCATCGACTCTTCTTTGCAGCCCATGCCTTCATAATGGATGATATTTTTTTAGTTGATAATGGTGCATGATGGATGTTTTATATTTATAAGGTTTATTATAATATCAACCAATCTCTTCCCATTAGTTCAAGTAAATTTCTAATCAAATGACTGGCTTGCATATCGACCACTAGACATGCTAGATGTTAGTCTAGTTTTTATTATGAATTAAGTATGACTAACCAAAGGTGGTTTTAAAAACTAAATAAAAATGATAATTAAATAAACACACATATATTACATATAAGTCCAAATGGTATGTAAGGAATCTCAACAAGATCAGGTGAGTTTAAGACTAGATATGGGTTGGAAGTAGGATCACACATGATGCAACAATTCCTAGCAGAGTCCTTATTTCTTATTGGTAATTAAATGTTCCCACACACTTATTGCACCTATAAAATTATTATATTCTAATAGTTGAATATTTAAACCACAATCATGCTAGATCATTTAATTTAAACCAATGTAATTAACTTACCTAGTAATTCACCTAGTCATGATGTAAGGTCCATATAACACCTAGTGCATGTATATTCCCATTGTGGAGTAAGATAATAATTCAAGTTTTGCTAAATTAGACTTATCATCTAAATAATTAATTTAAACTTATAATCAACATCACCATGTAAGTATAGCCATCATATTAACATAGTCACATTGTTCCTACCCAAAGCATGTCTCAATGGGCCATGAATGGCATTAAAGGCTAGAGTTTAATAAGAGTTTAAATTGTCCCATGTACATCTTATATCCATAAGTGAGCTTCATGTCATCCCATTGGTAGGGATATTATATTTATTAAGCAATCATATGTAAATTAGTAATTGAATCCACTTGTTGTCCATGAGGTGCATTACACTCTTGACTTACAAACAATAGAAAGTTTCTTCCCTTTTCTATGAATAATTTGAAATTTTTTTAGGTTAAAAAATTCCCTTAGAAAAGACACAAAATATCTAAAATTATTTAATTTTAAGTATTATCTTCCTCGGTATGCTTCTTAGTTTCCCTTTAATCTTCAACAACTTCACACACTTCTAGTTTAGACTGTTCCAACCTCTCCCTATAATTATTAAATTTTTTGAAGACTTAATTAAATTTATCCTCATTCATTCTATTAGAATGCATATAAATGATTTCATTTTAGACATTTATATCAAACATCTAATTTGTAAATTGTTGAAGATTCTTCAAGATTTTTTCAAAATTATCCAAAACATTTTGATACTTGATGAACATTTTGATTGAATCAAAATTGAAATTTGATACCTTAATTTAATCTTTTCTAATTATCTTCTCAAATTCATCAATTATGACCTAATCTAGGAGTATAGAAGCATTGTTTTTGAAAATATAGCATGAATTTTTTCAATTACTTCTATATAATTTCATAAACTCTAATTATTCATGGTTATTTAACTTTGGGAATGCATTCATCCAAAATGTAGATTTGTAATTTGTCAATGCCAAATAATTATGTATACTCACATAACTTGTTATCTTCAATATTTCCTTCTAAAACTAATGTATCAAAACTTACTTCTAATAATGCCCCCAATTTTGACAAAAATAGTTTTAGTCTCTTTGCTTCCATGCGATATTTATCTTTATAATTTATTGCCTCCTCAACTCTCGATTTAATCCTATATTAAATTTTAACCACAATATTAATAAACACATTTTTTAATTAAATTAAATTTTTAGAACATCCTTTCATCACTCTTCCCATGTAACCTATTTCATATGCTACAATCAATGTATGTGTGTCATTTATCCTTTGTGTTATTTATAACTATTGAGTTAGCTTAACCATTTTTTATATAATGACTAGGAGTTGATCAAATTTTTATTTGAGTTGTTATTCGGTTGAATTTTATTAATTGATCTTATTGAAAAGTGCATCAAGTGGTTTTTGTAGATTTTCTTTCACCCCCTCCCAAGTGGATTTCCCAAGATGTACTTTTAAAAGTTGACAGTATTGAGTAGTGGCTTCTTCTTTGGACTTATCGACTAAAAGAACCACAATTTTAGCATATTAACCCTTGATCATCTAACTCAATTCTAAATATTATTTTCATTTTATTTGTTGTACAAGGGGAAGGCATGAAAATTGGACTAAAATATATCTCCTTTGGTTGGACAATTTTATTTCTTTTCTTCATCACTTCATTCAATCAATTAGGTACTTTTATCCATCACTCTTGTTGAGGTGATTTTTACTTGAATTATTTTTTAGAGGCAAAAGCATGAGTTGAAACTATAATAACTTGGGTAGGATAATGAATAATTTTAGATTATTTATTTTGTTCTGGTACTCCCATGTTGATTTTAAAGGTGGAAGACAAAGGTGGTATTATTAAATTATTAAATTTAATAGATGAATATTAAATGTGTGTAAGGGAGGTAGAAGAAAGAATAAATTTTACATCTTTGTTTTGCTTCATTAATCCCACTTTTACTTCAAGGGTGAAAGATGGAGGTGGGATTATTTGATTACATGAAAAGGTCCAAATAAGTACAGTATCAGAAGAAGGTGTATAAGATGAAGGTGGGATTATTTGGATAGTACTAGGGGAAGGAGATGTATATTTTACTAAGTGAAGGGATAACCCCTCTCTTTTTCAAAAAATTCAAATGTTTTTAGAAATTGTACCATATTAATGACTTAGTGTCATGGAATTTAAGACTGCTTATAAGGGTCTTAATCATTTGCTTTCATTTTAAATACCTATTCTTATGTTTAAAAATCATTAATGATTATTGTATTTAATGAAATTTTTAATTGAATGTTAATAAATGGTTTCAAAAGCATAAGTGGTGATTAATGAAAATTCATTAAATATTTATATGATCAAATATGCAGATTGGTAGTTGTCTTGTGATTTGACTTGGTTTGAGCAGTGATAGTTCCAAGCTTTAGTTTTGTCTATTGTTAGTTGAAAATGGTATAATTCTATCTAATTTTATTTGATCTCTTAAAAGTTATAAAGTAATGACATTATATTGTCTATTTTCATAAATATATAGATTTATGTTTAAAATGTACATTCAACCTTCTCTTGTAGAGTTTACATATAGGTATATTGGATTATTATTAAAAGTCATGGATGCTTCATAGGCATGTTTTTTATGATACTATATTCAATGCAAATATGGAATAAATTATTATTTTCTAAGGTCAAGGTTATAATGTTATGTGATTGATTGAAAACCTAAATGCATATATTAAACTTTAGTATCGCCTAAGTTTTCATATGAATAATTAAGACCTAAATGCTAAATTAAAAGGTTTTAATTATAATGTTATTTTATCTTCACAACATAGTGGTCATAGTGATGTTTTGTGAAATTTGATGACCATGGCTTGAAGTTAAGTTTGAATTAACTACAACATGGAATAAAAATGGTGGAAAATTCTATAACCATATAACTCATAACTCAATGGAAGGTTTTTTTGATCCTACACAAGTGGGGATAAGGTGGATTCTACTCCTATGTATGCAAATTGATTTTAATTTGGTTTATTTTTATTTTAACTATGGATAAATGGTTTGCTAATTTTGATTAAGTTATCTACTAAGATTAGCTAGATGGCTTTGAATTTGGTAGAAGTCAAAAATAAATCATGAGTTAGCACATCATTGAAAGTAGTTATTTCATTATAAATGGCATTTGTTTTGATATTTTATTTTTCATTTGAAATCTCACTAAGCAAAAGCAAAGCTTTGATAGTTTGTTATCATGATGAGTAAGTGTGAAAGGTTTTTGATAAATTTGAAAGATCTATGTAGAGAATAACATATGAGTTTGAGACATTGAAATTTTCATCTAGTTTAAACATGTTTCTTCTAAAGAACTCAGTCTATTAGATATTTATTGGGAAGATTGAATGGGATTTTATTAAGAGATTATAAACATGTAATGTTCATGAATTTATTGGTCCTTTTATGCCATTTTTTGGTAGCTAAAAGTTTGCATGTGTATAAGATGATAATTTTGAATGGTATTTTTCAAAATGGTTTTCTGGGTGTTGATGTTTTTGAAAAATCCTACATGCAAAGGTTTTATTTCATTGTTTACTCAAACACAAATAATAAATATTACATGAGTAAATAAGTTGGCATTATTCAGTTTTTTTAAGTATTCAAAATGCCATGAATGAAAGAATGGTGTCTCTATTATTATTCTTTAAATTTTGACATATGATTTGAATGCCAATATGGTATTTGGTTTAGTTTTTTGCATGCATATTTTGGTTTAAAAAAGCCATTCTAGTTTATTCACGACACATTAATTTGGAAAGATGGTTTTTTTAGTTTAATATAAGAAGTTGTAGAAAATATAGACAAGATGGGGGTTTTTTTGAAAAAATTGATGTTATGATGAAATATATTTAGGTCAAATGAATTCATTTTATCATGGTATGTACACATTGAGTAAATTTGTGAAGAAGTTAGTATTTCTTATCAAAACTTATTTTCTTCATATTTTTGTGCTCATGAAAATTTCTCTCTATTGAGTACTCTCTGTCTATTTCATTTTAGTATGTGTTACAGTTATTTTGAAGATTATTCATCTTAAAGATATAATATTTGATGGTAGTATATAATGAAGGTTGTAGTTAAATGGTTTGATCTTGATGTCGAAGTTAAATTTTTTTTAGTAGTCTTATGAGTTTTGATTACTTAGAATATGTATAGTCAGCTATACATATACAATTTATTTGGTAGAAAGGATTTTAAAGTTATAAGTGTGTGCATTATTCTATAGATGTTCTCTTTTTCATGGTTGCTCAAATAGAATCATAAAAAAATTATATTTGGAATTAATTTTGTTTATCAAACATGTCAATTGGGTAGTTACGTTTGCATGAATATAATTTTGTTCAAAGCCATTTTGAGTTAGTTTCATGATTTTTGAAGGAAATAAGAAGTTTTATACTTTGGGTCTTGTAAATATTTGGAGCTTCACATTCAGTGCATGGAAGAGTATTATGAAATCGTAGTGAAATGGCTTTGAATTTTAAGGTGATTATTAAACCAGTTTCAAATTAAAGAGATTTCTTCAATCAAGGTCAAATCATTTTTGGTTTTTTATTTATTTTGTTTGATATATGAAACTCATCAAAGATAGAGATTATATGGTTTGAGTTCATTGATTCTTCAAAAATACATAAAGGTTTATAAGTTTGATATAAATGATTATGGTGTTTATAAATTGCTTCAAAATCATCTCCAGATGTATCTCTACTATGTTATTTGGGATAAATATATTTGGAAAATATGCTCCATTAATTTTATTTATTTATTTTGGAGTTCTAAGTGTTGGCAATTTGTTGGCTAGTATTGAATTTTGTATGGATATACATTGGATTGAACTATATTTTGAAGTCAATATTGAATATATTTAGTTTGATCTTGAATAATTTTTTTATTAATATTAGTATACATATATTATGTGGTTAGAATTCTCTAGATTCACATCATTTGGATAGGAATGATTGAAGACATAATCTTGATCAAGAGAGAGAAAATACTCCTTCACATAGGCATGTTTAAATAGGTCAATATTTTTAAGGTCAGATGGATGTTAAAACTTTTCTTAGACCTTTTAATTATGGTACCTACATGTTCATTCATTTTGATGCTATTGACCTTACTGTCTAGAATGTGTTAAATTCTTTTCCATTTAATCATGTTTATGTCTATGTAAATATAGGTTGGAGAGGTCCCCCTTAGATATCACATCCTCATAGATGAGGTAATCTAAGTGGATCTTCTTAGCATATTCATACTATAGTATAGTCTGAGCCTTAAATTATTCTAAGCATAGAACACTCACTCCTAAAAATGAACTCCAAATTATTAAAAATTACATTTGTGTTCAATTATGCTATTGAATACCATATTTCCTTCACCTAAACCAATAAATAGACCTATAAGTTGTTCCAAATTGAATCTTGACTATTTTACACCTTTTTCACATTAACAAGACATGCTTACTTCTTCTAATGGTAAAAAGCATGTAAGTAGTTCGTCAGATTCACCTTTGATGACAAGGATGGTTAAGAAGATAAAGCTGGAAATAGATGATGAAGGTAGTGAGTTAGGTACTAAGTTAGTCAAATTCCCTAAAACTATGATGAAATACATAAGTTTCATGATAGATAAAGGCCAACCCTTGATTAAATTGCTTTTAAAACTAATGATGAGTGGATTGTTGCTTAGGTTTTTTCTTCTAGTTAAATCTTGATACTTTAGTTTTTTGTTGGTGATACTTGATATTTTAAGTGTGTGGATACTTTTCATTTTGGATTTTATGGATACATGAGATCAAGTTAACACTTTATGTAATATAGTTTATTTTTATTATATATTTTACTAAATTATATGGTTAAATGCATATGGAATTAACATTTATAATATTTAATTTTATTTAAATTATTATATTTATTTTTTTATTTGGCATATTTTATTTTTTATTTTTAATTATTTCAATGACTAATGGCCCCCCACCCATTTAAAGTTTTACTTAGTCTATTATTATTTAATTTTGTTCTGTAGACTTTATTAATGTCTTGAACTTTATGTCAATTTATAAAATCAACTAATTGATTTTATTAAATTCAATTAAAATTAACAAATAAATAACTAAAGTTAGTTATAACTTATTTTCTTAACCATATCTTAAGGAGATTATTTAAAACGAGATCAAAATTACATCACAAAGGGAGAAATATTGCACATATATTTTGATGACTCTGAATTAGTTTAAATTTATTCACCATTCTCTTTTTTGTGTAAGATATCTGAGATAAGACAACTTTTATAGATGGACCAATAATACATCTTCTGATGGTTAAGTAATAAACTTAATCAACAAAGGTATATCCAAGTTTCTTCTTTAATTTATAAATTGATTATATGAAGTATATTAAGTCAAATATCTTATGATGAGCGTGTTCCAAAGTACTTAACATGAATAATAATGATTACATCACCATGTGAAAAAATTTATTGATCTTTTCAAGTTGTAATAGTTATCATTTTAAAGATTTTTGTACTAAATCTAGTTTCTCAATAAAATCTTATTCTATTTTCTTCTAAGATGACTCTTTTCTAAGACTCCAAATCATATTTTATTTCTTATTAGTCTTTATTTAGATTTGTTTCTCTTTTCTTTTCATTTAGGTTTAGATTTCTTGTTTCATCTTATTATTTATTTAGATTTAATTAGTTCATATTATTTTATATTTTATTTTCACCTTGTCTAAAGTTTTTATATTCTTGTTAGTTTAATTTAACTTCATTTTTTTAATTTGACTTATATTTCATTTTAGTATTGGTTTTCTTTAGCTTACTTCTGATTATGTTTTTAGGTTTAAATTATCATTCATTTTTTTCAGGTTTGTTAATATAGAATCTTTATTTGATCTTTTTAATTTATATTAAGTGTTTTAATTGAATTAATTATTTTATTTTATTAGATTTAATTGTGTTTAGATTAATGTTTTATATTCTACAAGTTTTTAGATTAGCCTTCCAGTTTAAACTTAGATTTTATTATCAATTTATATTGGATTAAAGTACTTTGAAATTATTTGTTTCTTGTTTGGAGGTTATCTCTTGTTAGTATGTTTGTAGTTTAGAATACTTTAATTATTATTTAGATAGATTGTTATTTAATTAGTATATTAATATTTATTTCAATCTCATTGCTTAGTTTTCATTTTCAAATATTATATTCATTTTTTGGTTCATTTTATTTCTTTTATTTGGACTTATTTTGAGTTTAACATAGATATCAAGAGATCATAGACAAATTGATAAACAAAAATACAAAAGATCAAAGATCTTTCCTTTAAGAGGTTGTCTCTTTCATATAATTTATCTATCAGATAGGTTATATTATATAATCATAATATGATTCCTTTCATTTCATTTAAATTGATATTTGATTTATTAATTATAATGGAGTAACATTCATCATTTGACTTAACTATTATTTCCAAGAACAATGGAAAAACACCTTACACATCTATAATATCATTAGTGACATATTATATCCCTAATATTAGACTGATATGATTCCATCTTAGCATTCATAATAGGAAAAAGGGTTGATTCATTAGCATGAAAATTTTGATCACCAACATATCCATAGACATGAATGGTTGGGTGGTATTTATGATAATGTTTTAAGAGTAAATAATATATGGTTATGGTTGACTTAAGGAACTAAGAATTCTAAAATCACCTCTACTCTAATTAGAGGGCCTCTTGAATTACAATTTTGGGATGGGCCTCATAACATTCACAATAGTGTCTTATTTTTCTTTTTCACTAGTTATAATTTTACTTTCACCTGCACTAGAAGATGAAATTGAAATTGATTTCTTCATTGTTGATATGTGATTGAACATGATATTTGCTAAAGGATTTTTAAAAGTAATAAAAATTTTGTATTTTTAAATTTTATTTATTTATTATCAGGTTAAGAGAGAGTTTTGGCTATCACAACTCGAGTTCTATCCTCTAATGATGTTGATTCTATTTTACTCCAATCATCCCAAGGCAGGGGTTGAGGATATATTTTTTATTTTTAATAGACATGATATACATCATATACATCATATCCCATTCCTTATGGAATACCTTCTATGTTAAATTACATAACCTAATATAAAATAAATCATGAATCATTCTAAAGTTGAATTTCATTTTCATCCTCACAATCTATCTATAAATCTTCAAAATGTGGAATCTATTGATATGAATATCTATGAATATCCTCAATCAAACCTCAGATGTCATAAGAGGTTTTATCATGTTATAACTGAATGGTGAATCATGTGCTATATGTTTTGGCCAATGAAGCACATGTATATCTTCCAACATTGATAGTGAATTTTATACCTTGTTTATGCTTACCAGACAAAAATTTCTAAGTTACAAAATTGGTGAACTAAATACATCATTTCCCATTTATCATCAACATACCTTAGAAACATATAAGGAGAATTGTGATAGATAGATAATTAGATACATGAAAAATTTGGGAACTGAATGAACCATGATCCCCATCATGTAATTTCCATTATGGAGGCAATAAAAAATATGGCATTTTATGCTTCTTCATCAAACATTTTGATGATGTAATATAATAAATGCATCATTTACATGATGTAAATGATCCACACTTGACTCAATTGTAATTTGAGGATATAATTCATAAATACATTCATAGTTTATATGATTCGATGTAGATAATCTTAAAAAAATTCTTCTCATGGCTATAACATAAACCAAATATGAGTTCATGTAGAATTTATTTGTTTTTGTACCTCATATAACTTATTATGAATTGAATAAATGATTAATTGAGCCCAATTGATGTATTGATTATTTTAGAGGATTATATGGATGTAACCATACATCCATCCATGATAAAATTTAATAATAGGATTCCCAGTTACTCTGTTTAAAAGTGTGATTACATCATTGATTTCCATTTTGAAATCAAAACAAGCCATTTTATTTAGAATCTTAGTAGAAACCATTTTTTTAATTTTTAAGCCATTGCTTGATCTTTTTAGAGCTTAAAATTGTGCTTGTTGATCATTTTAGATCACAAAATTGTATTTTCCTGCTAGAACTCTTGGGCATATTTAGGTATAAGTTCTATATAAGATTTATGGTTAGAAATCTTGATCATGTATTCAATATATTTTAAATCAATGTGAAGTATTAATTTATTTTTAGAATTTAGGACTTATATATTATTTATGTCTCATAGTTTTAAGACAAATTTAACACTAATTATGGACATTAAATAGATGTATGAAATGAAACACCTTGAGCTAACTTGCTATCATGGAGACTTTTTATACAATATTTCTTGGTTGTAGCATTGATTCTATCCTAGAATTAAGTTAGGATGATATACCCTAAGTCTATATCTAAGATGATTTATACATCAAACTTTAAAAATGACGGTGGAGTTACCCCATACAACTCATACTTCATGTTCACCTATTTATTAGGTGTTTTTGAAATATAACCTATTAGGAGATATTATCTGACAAATGGTTTGATATAATTTAGAGCTTGTTATACTATTTTAATAGTCTATTGTGATAATGTGGGTTATTTTAATAGATTTAAAATTTTTGGACTTGTCTAAGTAGGTAATATAAATTGATAGGTTCATGAGTAAGTTTTAGGCTCTGACCAATGTATGAACAAGTTTCATAATCTAATTGATGTCTAAGAAGGTATAAAATTTAAAAATATGTCTGAGAAGGCATCATACTCTAATAAGTGTATCAACAAGTATTACACTTCATTAGTTATATAAGTAGGATTCTAATTCTAATTGTCATCTAGGCATGTTGATGATGAGGGTTACAAGGTAGGAGAAAAAATGTCAAGGATGAGGGTTTCACAGTAGGATAAAAACTACAAGTGAGGAATATGGTTTGAAGGTAGTATAAAAAATGTTGAAGATACATGTCCCTATGAAAAATAATGAGTTTGAGGGTTTCAAATCATTATTTAATTTTAAATTAAATTAATTTAGATATTAATATCTAGAGGAGGCTAACAATTCTCTATGGGACTGAATAACATATTAAATGAATCTAGTACATTAAGAAATTGATAAAATCATCTAATAAAGATACATAATGATAAAATATATGAATGATAAAAAATAAAAGTGAGGTTTAGAGGGTTAAAAAGAAGGATAAAAACTACCAAGGACATACTACCCTATGAAATGAAAAAATACCAAGCGTGCAAGGCCCTAAAAAAATAAACAACTATTAAGGATGGATGGCCTTAACAAAATATATAAATGAGGATGAGGGTTTTAATCCATGAGAAAAATTAAAGGGAGTGATATGGTTTTAAATAAAGATAAAATCTATAGAGGATGCATCTACAAAATAAACTTGTGAAAAAATGCACTTGAGAACACAAAATCAATGTGAAGATTCAACTACATACATAAACTTGAAAAGATGCACCTATGAAAATAAATGACTAATTTAGAGTGATAATGGGAGAAACAAAAATAAATAAGAGGGAGAAATTTCAAAGAAAAGTATGTATTATAATGTCATTTTAGATGAATGCCATAAATGCTTTGATTAAGGTTTAGGGGATAATTTATAACTATTCAGGTTTTGAGGATAACATGATCATCTTTTGGGTTCTAATATCTTCCTAAATAGTTTTTGTGTTCCTGTGGATGCATAAAAAATCTTCAATTTCTAAGGACTATTTATGTAGTCCTCATATTTTGAGGATTATTGTTGACTAATCCAGATGTCCTAGGATTCTAACCTAACTTTTGAAGGGTAACATTGAATTATGAAATGAACTAATTATTGACCTAAATTTGAATTATGAACTAACATAAATTTTGAAATTTAAGGTTGAATTATGAACTAAACCAAATTTTGACCTAACATTGAATTATGAACCGACCTAAAATTTGAGGTGAAATGTTAAATTATGAACTGACCTAAATTTTGACATAACTTTGAATTATGATCCAACATAAATTTTGATTTAAGGTAATTTTGAATTATGAATTGGCCTAAATCTAAAGATAAATTTTTTAATGGAATTACTTAATGTTTAATTATGAATTTAGATATGAACTAACATCACTCTTAAAGGGCAATGTTGAATCATGGAAAGTTGAAGGGTCTACTATCAAATTTACCCCAAGCTTACCAGAGTCTTCTTTTGATCATCATATTCAATGCTTAAAAACACATACATACTTAATTGGGACTTTGATTACATTTATATTAATTTATATATTATTTTTCATATGACATTGAATCTTTTTAATTTTTAAATTTATCCTAAATGATCTAATATGGTTTTAGTTTATATTTTTTTATCTCACAACATTTATTTTTGGTACTATAGAATTGATGTACCTTGAAATTAGAGAGCATGATAAAATTGATTTATTTTTAAAAGGAATGGAATTTTCAAATGGAATATTTTATCCAAGAAAGAGGACACTACATTATAGAGACTTGTGAACATGATTTATTGTTTTCAATGTTTATAAGGTATTGGATGGAAAAGTATAATTTCCTTTTTCAATTGATGAAGTTGAAAATTTGGTAGATGTTAATAATAAAGGATAATTCATTACATGGGAAGAGAGTTAATTTTAAAATCACATATATTCATAAATTATAATAATTCACAGTGATCACATACCCAATACTGACTGGTAGGATTATAATGTTATGGAACTTGAGGGAGATTGCAGTGATGAAACTAAAATAAAAATTAATACGTGATCTAAATATATAATTAACTTTGTTACAAATAATGTGTTTCTAAAATACAAATGTTATTGTATAAATTATACCCTAGCCCAAGGGTTTTTAACTCATTTTTTATACGATCATAAAATTTATGAAGAGAAATTGGGACCCATGAATTTTGGTGTAATGGTAAAAAATGTGGTAAATCTATGTTATGAATTCTTAAAAATGATACAAACTAATAAATTAATAGCTTGTCCAAAAAAATATTGGTTTTATATGAAAGAAGAAGCACCCTTATGGTTAAATTGAGTGATTGATCAGATGGTCCATCCCTTGTACATGGTGGTGAGCACAATTTGAAGTTAAGGGGTGTTGGTGTCAAATTGTTAAATTTGTGATCATATGAAGAAAATAATGGTAAAATTTAAAAGGATAAATGATTATACATTTGGTGTTCATATTGATAGAGTATTCAACCCTCCTTAGAAAGGATGCTCCTTATCTAAAAGATATCTCATACAATGTCCTGCTTGGAAATTGGCAAACATAGACAATTCTCTCATGGATGTTAGATTTAAATAAGTTCCATAAGAGGTGAAATTAAATAATTGGGATTAATTATAATATTAAAAAACTTATTTGGTATATCTAGTGTCTTTTTGTGCCACTAATTACAATCATTCTAAAAATGGATCAAAAGACCCTACAATGCAAAGAAATGTCAAAACGTTAATGTCACTCTACCTAATTCATCATATATAAAAGTTTATGAGGGTAAGAAATGGTCAGTATTTTTGGATGAAGTGGAAAATATGGAATATCATTGCTAAAAATAGAATTATCACCAATTTTTTTCCATTGGTTCAGTCAAATATCTATGGCACAAAAATAGAGACCTAAATGAAAAGGTGAGAAAGAAATATGTTTTAGATGCATTAACAACAAACTACATATTTAATGTGAGTGAGGAATATATTGAGGCACATAAATTAAAATTTTGTGAACTAGGAATTTGACTCAAGAGAGGATGGTTAGTATGGTGTTAGTTTCAAAATGAAAACAAAATGAAAGAAACACACTAACTAGCATAACATCTCTAGGCCTAGACACTAGGGAGAGATTATTTAACAAACATGAATAAAACACACAAATAAAATTAAAAATAAACCTTATTTAACCTCCCTTGGATTCTCCAAAATGCTTGTAATAATGGCTTTCTCGGCTTGTACTCATGAAGTCCTTGGCAATGGAAGCCTGGCTACCTCCATCTCTCCTTGGCACCTTTGGCTTGTGGTTTGGCTTGGATTGGAATAAATTTGGTATGGTAACTCTAGTTTCATGAAGATTTTAGAACCAATCTGACATTATAACTTTACATAATCTTGTCTTATAAATGATGTTCATGGCCTCTCTATTTATAGATTTTTGAGAATGTCTAGAATCAACCTGAACCATCCATCCTAAGATTGAGATGTGTGGTTGAGGACTAATTAAATTTTTGAAATTAAAATTGATAAATAGGCTCATCAATACTTGGGAGAGAGGAGTAATTAAGAGGCATGGAGGGCTTTGATGAGGTATGGGAGGCATGAGTCTTGATATTTGTGGCATTTAAGGCCTAGGGATGTTTTCCCAAGAAATGAAGTCACCTGATGATGTAGATATTCAATATTCATTTATAAAAACAAATATTAAATTTTTTTCCATGGAATTATTTATTAGTCTCTAATTTGGGTTAATTATTTCATAATCATGTTTAAGCACTTTGTGTACAAATTACTTAAATTAATTAAAATGCCTTGTTACTAGTCCAAAATTTGAATGGATTGGAATTGGAAGGCAATGTCAGATACATTAGATCCATTATCCCATTTAGGATGTTACCAATAAAAAATAATTAAGGAACATGTTTTGTTCAAGAGAATTGATAGGAAAGATCAATCTAGAACACCTGGGTGCAAAATTGGCATTTTGACTCGAAATGATCTAATTAAAGTTAGTTGGCTGATAAATTATACTACCCCATTTAGTGATGCCCTTGCCAAAATTGGCACTTGAATATTTTAGTTTTAACTCATTTAATGAATTTTAGTGTTTTTAGGTCAAATTGTGAATTTTGGGTGAAAATTGGCCAAAACCCTGATTGGAGGTTATCGATGGCTAGTTTTAGGTGTCTACAGTTTTCCCCTATTTGGGAAGGTGTTACAAACTATAGGTAAATCAATATCTTCTCAAATAATGAGAGATGGCCTATATGCTAACAATAAGATGATGATTAAAGAACAAAGATCCAAATGATTTTGAGAAGCCTATGATGATGCCCTCTTTAGGGAGTGGCCATTACAGTTGTTGTTGGATGGTCCCTCAAAAATAAATAAGGTGGAATTAACCCATAGTTGAGATTAATCCAAATGAGAAAAATTTTGCATGCATTGATGTAAAAAGGATGTTGATTTGCCCAAAGGTGGTTATAATCAAGAATAAAAGTCAAAATAATGATTTGCCCATAAGTGGTTATAATCATTTAAAAGGACTTGGATTGGCTAAAGATGATTGTGCCCTAATTAGGGCTGATTAGCAAGCATAACTCAAGGATACAACCTATAATATATATTAAATATGAGTGGGTGAAAAGTGATGAAATTTATTAATAGAAGAATAATATTGATCAGTGTGAATGATTTAGTTGTACCTTCTAATGAGGAGATGCTTGTCCTTATTAACAATTATATAACTAGAATGGTTAATGGGTTGATTTGATCAAGGGTGGGATGGAAGGATTTGCCAAGGTGCTAAGGATAAAATTATATGTCTCTATTGATTATAGTCTTTCATGAAGCTAATTTTTGTTGTATCATGTGATGATAGGCTTAATGATAAAACACCATGAAGACTTGGATAAAATATTCATAAGGACTGACTCTTGATTTAATAAACACTCAAAAATAATACACCAATGATAAAAAACATGATGACAATGTTGACGTATGAATATGGATGGACTCAAGAATAATGTGCTCGAGGAATCACCTAATGAATGCATATAGACTGAGTCAAGGCAAAAATTCTAAAAGTAAATAAACAAGAAAGCAAACAAACAAAAAAACAAATACATAAACAACCTAACAAAAATAAAAAATAGAGAGCCTAAAAACAAAATTAAAAAAAATCATCCTAACAATGACCATGCCCCAGTAAGGTGGATCGAGGATAACTGACAAGGCTTAGACAAGACAAATATTTTAAGATTTTTGAAATGTTATAAATATTTTTGGAATTTTGAGGTATCTTAAATCATTACAGAATGACAAGACACTTGCTCAAAAAATGTTACCTTAAGCACAAAAATAATTTAATTAATTAAGTTTAAATCATTCGTAAGGTAATCTTAATATCATGTTTTAATAAGTTCCAAGTCTGTTGATTACTTGTCTACCCTTAAGGCATCACCCCAAAATAAAATATGTTAGATTAGAAACATTTTAAATAGATGTTAAATTTTTTGTGAAAAATATATGAAACTTTAAGTTAAAATAATTCTAAATTATAAAAATTTGGGAGAAAACATGTGGTTTTAAAAAAAATCATGCAAAATGGAGTCTGTATGACCCCAAACCAAGCATTTTAAAATGGCCTATTTAGCTCTAGAGTTTGTGTTTTTAAGAAAAACACAGTGACTGACGTCGGTTATATAATTGACATTGGTTACACTTAATAATTGATGACAATTATCTAATTGACATTGGTTATACCAATAGTGATTGATGATGGATATGACAATCAATGATAGTTTTACTAACTGATGTCGGTCACTATGTAAACCCATGACAAAGAAAAATGGCAAAACAAAGTTAGAAAATTAAACTGTAAGAGATTTAATGATCTAAATGAAGATTTTAAAGTTAAAAAATGATCTGTTTCATGTGTGGATGCATTTGGTCCCACTGGAAATGCCATTATGTGAACAAAAAATTTGACTCGGGAGAGGATGGTTAGTATGGTGTTAGTTTCAAAATGAAAACAAAATGAAAGAAACACACTAACTAGCATAACATCTCTAGGCCTAGACACTAGGGAGAGATTAGTTAAAAAACATGAATAAAACACACAACTAAAATTCAAAAGAAACCTTCTTTTACCTCCCTTGGATGCTCCAAAATTCTTGTTGTAGTGGCTTGCTTGGCTTGCACTCATGAAGTCCTTGGCAATGGAAGCTTGGCTACCTCCATCTCTCCTTGGCACCTTTGGTTTGTGGCTTAGCTTGGCTTGGAATAAATTGGGCATGGTAACACTAGTTTTATGAAGCTTTTATAACCATTTCTTAATTATAAATATTCATAATCATGTCTTAGAAATGATGTTCATGATCTCTCTATTTATAGATTTTTGAGAATGTCTAGAATCAACCTGAACCTTCCATCCTGAGATTGAGATGTGTGGTTGAGGATTAATTCAGTTTTTACAATTAAAATTGATAAATAGGCTCATCAATATTTAGGATAGAGGAGCATTAAGAGTCATGGAGTGCTTTGATGAGGCATGGGAGGCATGAATCTTGATATTTGTGACATTTATGGCCTAGGGATGTCTTCCCAAGAAATGAAGTCACCTGATGATGCATATATTTAATATTAATTATAAAAATAAATATTCAACAAGTTTCCATGGAATTATTTATTAGGCTCAAATTTGGGTTAATTAGTTCATAAGCATGTTTAAGCACTTTGTGCACAAATTACTTAAATTAATTAAAATGCCTTGTTACTGGTCCAAAATTTGAATGGATTGGAATTATAAGGCAATGTCAGATGCATTGGATCCATTATTCCATTTAGGATGTACCAATAAGAAATAATGAAGGACTGTGTTTTGTATAAGAGATTTTATAGGAAAGATCAATCCAGAACACCTGGGTGCAAAATTGTAATTTTGACTCAAAATGATCTGATCAAAGTTAGTTGGACAATAAATTATACTACCCCATTTAGGGATGCCCTGGCCAAAATTATCACTTGAATATGTTAACTAAAAGAGGCATAAAAATATTATTAAAGATGGAGAGAGAAAAGAGTTACATAATTTTATCCTAATCAACCAGTTGAGCTAGCTTCTAGGATAAATCTAGAGGCAGCATCCTATGATCTGAGATGTTCCAAGGTGGCCCATGCTCAGAGGCCCATTTTCCAAGTAGTCAGCCACCTCGTTCCACTCACAGGGAATATACATAAAGCAAATAGACTCCAAAGAACTACAAAGCTGAAGTACCTATTACACCACCCCAGCCAAATGCTAATCTACCATCTCAACATCCCATTTATTCAACATATTGACAACAACCTACAAGTCAAATTCACAAATAATTCTATTCCAGCCAAGAGAACAACACTATTAAATAGTAACCAAAATCGCAAGAGATTCCATGAAATTATTCATATGGAAGCCCTTGTGAATTGAAAAGAAGAATTACACCTTACCAGAATTGTCACGTCCCACCCCACCAACACCAGCTGGTCCAAGATTTCCATGAGATGATCCATCAGTATTAATTTTGAGCATACCTATCTCAGGGGGAGACCACTAACTCATCCATTTGATAAGGTGCATCCACTGCCATTGGTCACGCGTTAGAGTGTGAAGGGCGAAGGGGATATCCCTGGGAATTACAGAGGCAAAGCATGCGTAAATCTTAGCATCAGCTGAACCCAAGTCAGCTGCCACATCACACTTAGCATGAAGGGTTTCAAGTAGAAAGTTCATGATTCTCCCCCACAAGACCTTGAGCTTAATACTCACATCCTAAAAAATTTACTTGTTCCTCTCCAACCATATCTACCACAAGATAAAAGATAGGCCAATGTGCCAAGCCACCTAAAGAAAAGAATCCTGAGAGGGAGGATGACCTAATCAGTCCTAGAATTTAGACAAGGAAGATACATGCCAGCATGGGCAATCCCACACATCCCACCATAGGTGCCAAATTTGATTGGCAAAAGGGCACTGAAAGAAAATATGGGAAATAGTTTCCTCGTTGCTATAGCATAAAACACATATGGAGGGCCCCTAGAAACTCCATTTGTAGAGGTTGTCCCAGGTAAGACACCTATTTTAAACTAGCACCCAGAGAAAAAAATTACACTTAGGCCAAGAATAGCTATTCCAAACCTTCTTTCCCCAAGATGTTAGGTTGTGGAGCTAAAAGCTTCACTGAAGTAGATATGGAGGAGGTTGTTGAGAGGTTGCTGAGTTGCAAAGCAACTGATGTCAATTTGATCAACCGATGTCGGTCATATCTAGTGAGTAGAGAAATCAACATCAGTCAGGTATCGGCTGACATCTGTCATCTCCAGCCAGACAGGGACCGACGTTGGTTGCCTATGCAGTTCTAGAACTGCTAGTTGACAAACAGTTAGTTAACGAATTGATTATTTCCATGTTAAAAGGCTAATTTTAGTCTTGAGCTGTGGATCTAATTATTGTAACTAGATGTCTAATTATTGTTTGCATGAGATCTATATAATAGACTCATGGGCTGTATTGTAATTTATGCTAGTTGAGTAAGAGCAAGGTTAGCTCCTTCAGAGGGAAGAGAGCAAGGTGTGTTCCTCCTAGTGCCATAGTGCCAAGTGTGTATGATCAGGTAGATCTATAGGTTGTTGTAAGGTCTGGTAGAGATCCACAGGGGTGCTGGTTTGGAGAATTAGAAGGGTTCTTCATGTGTGTATGATCTTGGTCGGTAGGTGTGTAAGGCCATATTTAGAGATCTACATGTGTAAGTAAGATCATTGATTTGTAGGTGTGTGTGTGTGTGTGTGAGGTCAAAGGAGGGCTATGGGGTAGCAAGATCAAAGGTGACAACAACACATCAAGGAGTAAGATCAAGTGAGATCTACTTGGAGTACGTTGTGTACTTGGAGTATGGTGTGTACTCAATTTTGGAGTGTGTGGAGCACTTGTGTACTGGTAGTAGTGATACTGACTGGTGGTACTGGTAGTAGTGATACTGACTGGTGGTACTAGTAATAGTGATACTGACTGGTTGGAGGTGAACACCAACTTTGTGTTTGAGTTGTGTTGGGACCATAAGAGAGAGAGTGAGCTCTTGAAGAGATTTACTATTTATGCCTTAGAGGTGTGGGAGCCCTAGAGGTGTGTAAGGAAGAAGACTGTGGCATCTTCTTTGTTGTATTTCCTTTTGGAAGAGTATTAATACAATTGGGTATTGTCTCTCATATTCTGTGTTATTTTTGAATTCTAGTTACTTGTGTCTTCTGGTTAAAATTTTGTATTTAGTTGCTTGTACATGGTAATCAATGGTGCTTCCTAGATCCTAATAGTGGAATCAGAGCATGTTTGTTGTTCTAAATTCCTAACAAGTGGTATCAGAGCGTGTTTATTATTCTAGATTCTTGACAAGTGGTATTAGAGCTAAGGTTGCAGGGAGCAGGTTTGTGTTTGGTTACAGGTCACTCTCAGGGGTTTCTAATTGAGTGGGAGTATAGCAATGGCAAAAAAAAGTACACTAAGAATGGAGGAATTGAAAAGCAAGAATGGTCAATTATGGTGTTATGAAAATAAAGAGCAGGTAAATAAAAATTGTTGGTTGGTAGAAGATCAGCATGAAGGAACAAAAGAAGTAGATGTTGCAAGTGTTGTTGCATAGGATGCTCTGGGACGTTCCTTGGATAAAGTAGAATCTTGGTTTATAGATTATGTTGCCTCTTTCCATGCAGCCCCAAATAGAGGGGTTGGTGAGCCTTGTCAAAGTATTGGCAAAGGGGAAGTGTTGCTAAAATTACAGGTGGCCAACACATGGGTGTTGAAGGTCATGCAGGTCCTAGTCTTGAAGACGCAGCTAATTGATTCAAGAAAGTTGGGTGATGAGAGATGCATAAAAAATCTCACAGCAGATTCACTTGAATTAGTAGGTGGTAAGAAAGTAGGTATCCTTTATCTATCTACTTATATTACTGATTCTTCTTCTATTGCAAGGACGTGGCTTTGTAGGCTTGGTCACATGAGTCAGAAGGAGATGCATGTTCTAAAGAGGAAGTCAGATGTCTTTGATAGACTTAAGAACTGGAAAGCCTTGGTGTTCATGGAGGAGATGACAGACAAAGATTAGTGGAGAAGGCTGAGTAACTCTGAGTAGGGTAGTTTGGATAGGGTTTTGATTCAAAGAAATCTCATAGGTAAAAATTAATCACTCACAGGTGAACACAGGTACTAGCATCAGTCAGGAGGAACCGGCATCGAACAGACAGGCACCAACGTCGGTCATGTGTAGACAGGCAAAGTCGGTGGTGTCGGATAGGTGGAGACTGATGTCGGTATGATAACTGGCGTCGGTGACTCGGATAGTCGCATGGAACCAACGTTGGTCAGATATAGACTATGTGGTGACCAAGGTCGATCACTGGAATGGATTTTGGGTAGATAACAAGCTGTCAAGGAGTCTCAAACACCCATGTGGAGGATTGAAAGGGTAAGCAAGCCTCAAATTCATTATTCCTCTTCTTTATACTAGTTGTTCACTGCAGAGCAAGAAGGATCTAGGAAATAGTGGGAGCATGGCATGAATGAGGAACTTGATTCCTAGGATGTAGAACTAAACAAGAGATTTGGTAGGGTTGCCAGCCGAAAGAAAGCACTAAAATATGAATGGATTCTTTGGTTAAAGAATAGAGAGAATGGATACGTGAGAAGGAAGGCCAGGTCATATGGTCTTTAGGAAGCTCCAAGATAGTGGTACAGGTTTGACAGTTTGATGACAAAGCATGGCTTTAGTCTATGTCATTGTAACTACTATGGTTTGTTTACCAGGTGGGTGATGATTGCACATCATCTTGTTACTGTATGTTGTATGTTTGCTTGATGCAGGGTTACACATACAGGGTTTTTTTTGAGCTAAAGGTAAAGTTAGTTCAGAGGTGTGTCATGAAGAATTTGGAGGACCAAAATTCTTTGGCATGAGTAATCCTAGAGATAGGGAAGATCACAAGTTGATGTTGTCACAGGATGATTATGTGAAGGTAGTGCAGGATGCAGAATGGCAAGCGGACCTATGGATGGACAGTTCATAGAATAGGGTCCCCAATCACATGATGAGGTTGAGTACATGTGTACTCCCTGATGTTGCCCTAGTAGTGGGTTCTATCAGAAAGTTTGTAGTCAATTCAAGAAGGAAGCACTAGAAATTGGTTCAGTGGGTTATCAGGTATCTGAGAGGGACCAGCAGTAGGGATTCATGCTATGCAGGGTCAAGTACTTTGGATGTGGTAGGTTACTTGGATGACAGGTGTTGCACCACAGGTTGTGTGGTAGTTGGTCTTCAAGATTGAGTTTGAAGAGGGATACAAGCCAGGAAATAGATTAGATCATGTACAAGTATAGGTGGAAGATACATGCCAACATGGGCAATCCCACACATCCCACCATAGGTGTCAAATCTGATTGGCAAAAGGGCACTAAAAGAAAATATGGGAGATAGTTTCCTCACTGCTATGGCATAAAACACATATGGAGGGCCCCTAGAAACCTCATTTGTAAAGGTTGTCCTAGGTAAGACACCTATTGTAAACTAGCACCCAGAGAAAAAAATTACACTTAGGCCAAGAATAGTTGTTCCAAACCTTCTTTCCCCAAGAGACCACCACTTCACCAAATAGTTGCTTTGTCAATGCAAGGTACTCAGAGGACACATAATACTTCCCTGAGAGATCTCCACCCCATGCCAGAACATTGTGCTCCTGCAAGAAACTACATTCTCTAGAGGCTAATATTAGAGATAACTCCAACCGATCCTCCATAGAACCACCTGACAGCTAGTCTGAAGAATTCTTCCATTGATACCCCACCACCATGCCCAAGCTGAAGGCCTCCTTATAGTGATCCACCGTATTCCACCCAGTAGATAGCAAAAAATCATAGAGCAACTACAAATGTGGATGAGAGGATAAGAGAGGGGGAAACCCATCTTAGGATTCACTCCAAAAGAGAGCATCCATTCCCTTGTTGTAGATCCAAAAGAGGCTATGTTTCACCAGCTGAGCTCCCCACTTGAGGGTGTTCCACACCATCGACCCTCTTCCCTCAAGGGGGAGTCTTTAAATATCCACAAGCACTACCCCAGGGTAGTATTTGAAAGCCAAGATACGAGCCCAAAGGTGAGCTTGACAGGAGCACCAGCGCCAATAGAGTTTGGCAGCGAGAGCTTAATTGCAAAGAATCACAGAGCATAGCCCAAGGTCACCTTCCTTTTTTGGCTGACAAACTATGTCCCAGTTAAGCAGACTCCATTTGGTATTTAGTAGATTGTTACTCCAAAGAAATTGAGGAGAAAGATCATCAAATTGCTTCAAGAAGTACACTGGGGCAGCCTGAACCATACTACGATAAATGGGAAGGGCTTCAATCACAGATTACAGGAGTGTCACCTTGCCATGAGTGGAGAGCCACCTATGAGTCTAGTGGTTAACTTTTTGTCTTAGTTTGTCCAACATCTTCTGCCAAAAAAGCCTTGGCTGTCTTCCCACCACAATAGGGACCCCTAGGTAGGTGAGGGGGAGAGATTGTATCTGAAACCTCATAATAGCAATAATCCTCCTCTGGATAAGCTCAGGGGTATTGAAAAACAAAATAGAGGACTTATGGTCATTAATATTTTGCCCAGAAGCTACCAAATAAGTGTCCAAAGTGAGCCAAAAAGCTTATGCTTCTCAAATCCAAGCTCTCCCCACAAGAGAAGTGTCATCCACAAACTAGAGGTGGGACAACATGGGTAATCCATTTCCCCAGTGCCATCCCTGAAGCACCTACTAAGAAACCCAGAGCTTAATAAGTCACCCAAGTCCTTCAGCCAAAATAATAAACAAATATGGAGAGAGTGGGTCTCCTTGATGAAGTCCTCTAGAAGCACCAAAAATCTCTGAGGGTGCACCATTAATAAGGATCAAGAAAGAAGGAGTCATGACACAATTGAGAACCCAGTGAATCTAGTCTTGATTGAAGCTGAAAGCCAGAAGAACTTTGTGCAGGAAGCCCCAACTGACTCTGTCATACACCTTAGCCATATCAAGCTTAATAAACATTGCTCGTTCCTAGGAAGTACTCATGGAATGAATAACTTTAGATGCTATAACCACCCCATCCAAAATTTGCTTTCCAACCAAAAATCCCCCTTGGTCCTCAGAGATAACCATGGGTAGGCAGATTTTAAGCCTCTCTACAATGAGCTTAGTGATAATTTTGTAGACTACATTGTAGAGAGCAATGGGTCTAAAACATTCCAGCTGATTAGCCTATTCACGCTTCAAAATAAGCACAAAAAAAGTAGCATTCAAAGCCTAGAGCATTTCTTTGTTGGAGTAGGACTCCTGTACCACCTCCAAGAGATCTTGATTAATGACATCCCAAAATTCTTGAAAGAATTCCATAGGGAATCCATCTAGTCCCAGAGCCTTACCTTTATTCATGCCGAAGACCACCCCTTCCAATTCAAATTTACTAATAGGCCGCATAAGGGAGTCATTCATTTCTGCTATCACAATAGAGGGAATACAAGATAAAATAGTATATTTGGAAAGCTCATTAGGAGGAGTATCATTTGAGAAGAGAGCAGAATAAAACCGAATAGCTTCCCTAGATATATCTTGAAAGGAAGTCAACTGCATACCATCTAAAGTAATTAGGGAAGAGATGAAGCTCTTGTTACGTCGATCCTGTACAGAGTTATGGAAAAAAGTCATGTTCTTGTCCCCTTCCTGAAGCCAGTCTACACGAGCCTTCTGTTTCCAATAAATTTATTCTCAAAGATCCCACTTAGCCAAATCTGTAGAAGCTTGAATCTCAGCTGAGCGAAGAGCTTCAGACAATCCAAGGTCTCAAATCTGCCTGGTAATGGCATCCAGCTGGTCTTGAGCCCTCTTCTTCATGATGTGGAGATTACCAAAATAGTGGTTGTTCCAATACTTTAATTTCCTTTTCATGTACTGAAGCTTCTTAGAAAAAGCATACATAGCCATGCCATAATTTAGGCCCCCTTGCCTCCACCAGTGTGCCATTAAGTCATGGAGGGAGGAGTCATGAAGCCACATCAACTGAAACTTGAAAGGGGGCTTCTTGGGAGCAACAATATGCCTCGCAGAGAGCTTGATAGGCCAATGGTCGGACCCCCGCTAGTCAAGAATATTAGAAGAGAGAGAGATGGAACTAGAATGCCAAAAATAAGAGACAAGGAACCTATCTAGGCATTTTGAGATGGCCGCATCCCCCATCCTTTGGTTGTTCCATGTGAAAAGTCCATTGAGGGGTTTAACATCTGAAAGATGTAACAAGTCAATATTTTGTCAAAGAAGCTCCGAAGAAGGTCCTAGTTGAGCTAATCCACCTCTCTTCTCCTCTAGGCTAAGAATAGAGTTAAAATCCCTAGCTACAATCTAGGGCAAGAAAGGGCAGCATCTTCAAACATACCGAATGTGGTCCCAGAGCTTGAGCTGACTTGGGAGATCAACAGGGGCATACACATTGGTGACCAAAATCAACTCACCAGTCTCCAAGGAGGAAGCAACCATTGAGAGGGTTGAGATGCAGGATAGCCAATGGATTGGCAAAACTTTCCTAGGACCCCAGCACATAGCAAGACCACCTGAGGTCCCCAGGGCGCCAATACACTAACATTGGCCAAGAAACCAAATATTAGGATAGCAAGTGAACAAAGAGTCCGCAGAGAGTTTGGTCTCCTGGATACAAAGAATATCAGGAGAATGGTCTTTCACTAACTTATGAATAGCCTTTTGTCTAGGGATGTTATTCAACCCCCTCACATTCCATGACTGAATAATCATTAAGTGGAGTGAGGGAAGTGTTCGTCCAAGGTCTTCACCACCCCTGACTCTACTAGTAAATCTCCCGTAAGTTTAATTCTATCTTGATCCTTCTTGCATCCTACTCTGGAAGGAGTTGAGAAGGAGACCTTCTTAAAAGGTCACTACATTAATCCAAGAGTGGGAGGAGGTTCCTTTTCTTTGCTAAGAACTCCCACATCTTTCACTAAATCTACCCAACGTATATCTTTGTCTTGTGGAGCAGGTGCAACCACAAGGGCTTTAGACTCTAGGTCTAGAGCAGTTTCTATAATCTGTTGAATGACAATATCTTGGGAACCATTACAAATATAGCTCTTTCCTTCCAACTCTAGCATCCCACACTACTCCACTATAGGCATAACCTCTTCTATGACCATGTTATCAAGAGCTTCAAATTGATTGAACCCAACATCTCCTTGCTAGTCTAGATGTGAGCACTTCTGACCTCGCCCCCTAGTATGATGTCAGACTGGGGTAAAACCATCTCTATCAAGTCTAGTAAATTTGGATTGCCCTTACTCCAAATTAGGAGTATTCAGATGGGCTTTCCCTTTTGCAGCGTTATTAGGCTAACCATTTCTATTACCAATAGAGTCAGGTTGTCCATTCCTCATACTTGCATTGGTAGTTCGTGGACCATCTGATCCCTTGAGAATGCCATGAACTTTAGACGCATGAGGGCATTGGCACTGAAGATGTCCATACACATGATAAATTCAACACCAGAAGGGGATGGACTCATAATCAATTTTTTGAATCCAGGATGAGGATCCCAACCATATTTCCATAGAATCTGGTAGAGGATTGTTTATATCAATATCAACATAGATGCAGGTGTAAGAGATAACCTTCTTGTCTAGAGATTGGTGTGCGATTATAGCTAGTGTTCCAATCATGGCAGTAATCTACCATAGGATATCCTCACACTAGAATTCTAGAGGTAGTCTCAGTAGGCAAACCCACACTAGAACTTTGAAGGAAGATCCTCAGTAGAGTTAAACCCCACATGCCAGGGTTTTATGAAAAGGCTAATACGGTCATAAAAATAAGGACCTCCCTCAAAAATCCTATTCCTATCAAAAATGCAAGTGAAATTTACCATGAAATAGCTGTTACCAGCCAGCATGATGTCAAAATATCCTTCAATCTACTATGAACGGTGAATCCAGGCTTCTAGAGCTGACAAGGATATGCAGATTCCAAGAAACTTACAGATTAATGCATGTGAAGCCAAATACTCAACATCTTCCTTAATAGTTTTTGAGAGGATAACTAACATAGGCCTATCCTGGCTACGTGGAAAATAGCCATTGACTTTACTGATCTTAGCTTGCTCACCCACATAAAATGCTTCTTTCACCTCCTCCTGCAAACTACCGCCAGGCAGAGACTGTCCAGCCATGAATGTTTCCACCTAAAGCAGACTCCTAGAGCCCTCACTCACAGCCATTCCTCTTGCACACAATATATAATCACAAGTAACCAAATATCACTTGAATATGTTATTTTCAACTCATTTATTTCATTTTAGTATTTTTAGGCTAAATTATGGATTTTGGGTGAAAATTAGCCAAAACCCTGATTGGAGGTTATCGATGGCTAGTTTTAGGTGTCTATAGTTTGCCCCTATTTGGGAAGGTATTCCAAACCATAGGTAAAGAAATATATTCTCAAATAATGAGAGATGGCCTATATACCAACAAGAAGATGATGATTAAAGAACAAAGCCCCAAATAATTCTGGGAAGCCTATGATGATTCCCCCTTTAGGGAGTGGCCATTACATTTGTTGATGGATGGTCCCTCAAAAAGAAATAAGAAGAAAGGTGGAATTAACCCATGGTTGAGATTAATCCAAATGAGAAAATGTTTGCATGCATTTATGTAAAAAGGATTCTTATTTTCCCAAAGGTGGCTATAATCAAGAATAAAAGTCAAAATAATGATTTACCCATAGGTGGTTATAATCATTTAAAAGGACTTGGATTGGCTAAAGATGATTGTGCCCTAGTTAGGGTTGATTAACAAGCATAACTCAAGGATATAACCTAGAATATAGATTAAAGATTAGTGGGTGCAAAGTGATGAAATAGATTAATAGAAGAATAAGATTGATCGGTGTGAATGATTTAGTTGTACCTGCCAATGAGGAGATGATTGTCGTTATTATCAATGATATAACTAGAATGGTTAATGGGTTAATTTGATCAAGGGTGGGATGGAAGGATTTGCCAAGGTGCCAAGGAGAAAATTCTATGGCTCCATTGATTATAGACCTTCATGAAGCTAATTTTTGTTGTAGCATGTGATGGTAGGCTTAATGATATAACAAAAAGAAGACTTGGATGAACTATGCATAAGGACTGACTCTTGATCTAATAAACACTCAAAAATAATACACCAATGATAAAAATGATGATGGAAATGTTGATGTATGAATATGGATGGACTCAATAATAATGTGCTTGAGAAATCATCCAATGAATGCATATAGACTGAGTCAATGCAAAAATTCTAAAAGTAAACAAACAAGAAAGTGAACAAATAGAAAAACAAATAAATAAACAAACAAATTTAAATAAATAAACAAATAGAAAGCCTAAAAACAAAAGCAAAAAAAAACATCCTAATAATGGCCATGCCCCATTAAGGTGGATTGAGGATAACTGACTAGGCTTAGACAAGACAAATATTTTTATATTTTTGAAATGTTATAAATGTTTTTGAAATTTTGAGCTATCTTAACTCATTAGAGAATGACAAGATACCTTCTCATAAAATGGTGAGAGCATTTGGATTAGGTTTCTTGAAAAATGGTGAGTGCTTATGGAAAGGGGGACTAAGATGATCTCAACATGAATTGAACATGACCCACATAGTCCTAAAATGACCTCAAGTCATAGTAATTCCATCCACCCAAAAGGTGAGGAAAAATCAACTAGGTCCCAACAAGTTCTCAAATCTAGCAAATGGCTATTCAAATGGAAACAATAACGGTAAGGTGATACAATAATGCATGGTAAACAAGTATTTCCCCTAATTTTCCCATAGACAGTTATAACTAGGATATAATAGAATAATTCAATGATACTAATTTTCCCATAGGCGGTTATAATTAGTAGAAAGACTGGTGAAATACTAATTTTCCCATGGGTAGTTGTAATCAAGCTCACATAAATAAACTTGATAGGATGAAAGATATCTTGCCAGATCAGTTGTCACACTACTTACATAGACTATCACTATAAACATGGATTTGATTGATTTTTGAAAATTGATTGGAATCATCTCACAAAAAGTTTAAGAACCAAAGTAACCAAGATCAAAACAAGATTGGGTAGGATGACTAAAAATAGGCTTTGGTCTAGATATGAATGGAATGGTAGGATGACATGGTCTTGCTCTAGGATAATGATGGTTTGATAAGTTAGATAAAATGGTAAGAGGGTTGCCCCCAAGTGATGGGGTGAATGTCTAGGTCAACAATAATGGTAAAAGAATATGTAACAATGACAATGGCATGGCAATGTGAAATGGTATGGTACATGTTTTTAGCCTAGGTATGATTTTTGATTCTATTGTTCTTATTGATGGGGAGATGCATGTCCTAATCAAAAAATGATATAGAAAAATTATTTGATCATGTTAATCGTTACCCCACACCTCATTTGAATAATTCCTCTATCAAGAATTGGATGTCGATTTAGTTATCAAGAATTATTTTGTGATCTTCATTGGTCATTGATTCTGATTCCTTTAAACATTGAGATAAGGTATCTTTGTAGCCTCTACAAAGGAAAGTGCAGACATGCATGGTAAAAAAGGAAAGATAATGGATGGTAGGATTAATTGTGAAATGGAATGGTAGATGATAATGGAATGTGGAATGGTTAGGAAATAAATGAAGATCAAGATGTTCAATCACATGTAATGTTTTTGATGTTAGATTCAACATAACTTTGGTTGTGTTAGGGTTCAAGACTTGTTCTTTTGATAGGATCGCCAGATTTTTTTTATTTGATCTTGAGAGTAGCTACCATCTGATTAGGCTATAGATTGGAAGTTATTTTAATTTAATCTTTGATTTTGTCTTCATCAAGTAGTGAAGAACTTTTGTACTCAGCTATTGGTCCTCAATGAGGTTTTCACTAATGAATTTGTCTTGATTGTCTCGTAGTGCCTTCAATAAGGTTTCATTAAAGAATGTTTAATGTTGAATTTGATTATCTTCTAGTGATTTTGACAAAGTTTAATTAAAATATGTTGATTTCTAACTTTGATTGTCCCTTAACACCTTCAAAAAGGTTTCACTAAGAGAATATTCTTCTACTATATAAATGTAGTCTTGGCCTTCTTTCTCTTCGTCAACTACTATGTCACCATAGATGTAGTTTAATAAAGTCTAATTATGTTGATCCCAATCAACACTTGTGGGAGATGAAATGTCAATGATATGGCTATTTTGGTTGATGGTAATGGCCTATAGAATGGTAATGGAATGGGGAGAGGCTACACAATATTTGTAGAAGATACTAGGATAAATTATTTAAAAGTTAAATTACTCATCCTCTAAAACTATATAAGCATCATAAATGTATTCAAATTGATCTATAAGGCATGCAAAACCAATGTTATAATAGCCATGAACATATTCTTCTTCTGAATCTGATTCTAACTCAAGGGACTCCTGATGTTGATTTAGATTTTGATGCTAAATTTGATGTTAATTAAAGAATATAACCTAACTCTATCTCTAATTCCTCATTTGAAAGGTATTATATTACAATGATGTCTTGCTGAATATTTGGTTCTAGATAAGTAATGGCATGTGATGGCATAATGGGCTCTATAAAAATTAGTTTGTCAAAGTAAGACTCCTCTAGGATGGGAAATAGGTCAAGAGACAACTCCTTAGAGACTGGCTTGTTAATAAGAGGCTCTTAAAAAATAGGCACATGGTTGAGGTAATTATTTTCCTAAAGGTGGTTATAATCATTAAGAAGTGACTCAATAAAGACTATCTTGTTAGTGTAAGACTCCTCAACAATTGGTATAGGATCAATAGGAAATTCATCATTAGATGACTTATCACAAATGGTTGAGTTAATAGCCACATTTCAGATTGGTTAGTTCTCTTGGCCATGGTTTCTCATGAGTTAGAAAATACCAATTCTAAACATAGCTTGGTATTCAAAGGATTGGATCAATTGAGGTTTAGATGGGATTGGCACTAGATGAGGAATGACTTATGGTTAGATAATGATAGGGCATTGGGGAGCATGATTGCATGCATGAGACAAAGGATGAAGTATTGAAATGGTAACGATATGGTGGTGTGGATCATGATTGTTCACACATGCTAAAGGACTAGGTCTTGGAATGATGAATGGGCATTATGGAGCTTGATTTCTTACACAAGCCAAAGGATGAGGTCTTGAAATGGTATTGATATTCCTTAGATATTGTGGATCATGATAGCTCATATAATCTAAAGGAGATTTAGGGGTAGTCAATGATTGGATAAAAAAAGAAGTCATGGAACTTGATTGCTTACATAAGCCAAGGCATCCAAGTCTTTCTCATAAACCATATCATACCAGTCATGAGTTGGCTCATAAGTTGGTTCTTGACTATGTTCTATGTACTGATTATTGCAAAGAGGGTATGGATCCATATCCCAAATAACATTATCTATAGTTGGGTATTCAAAGTCCTCCTCATAAGCCTCTTCATGCCAATCAAGGTCTCAATTTGTATTTTATGGATTTTGACTATGTTTCCCATATGGAGTATTTTAGGGAGAATAATAAAACTCCTTAGAAAATCTTTCACTATAAGGGTTCCTAGTGGGATTTTGGGTATCCATTCTATCATAAGTTTGATTGTACATGACTACACCATAAGTGTAGTGAGACATATCTATGTAAATTATGAAAGATATAAAATAAAAAGGCTTAGAGTTTTACAAACTCTAAAAAACTATCCAAAACACAAATGGTTCAAACTTGGACTAACTTGGTCGAAGGGGTGGAGTTGTATCCCAATATGGTCTAAAAGTTGAGCTATATCTCCAAAATGATTTGTGCTAAGACTTGGCATAAAACAACCTAACATCAAATGTCATACACATAAAAGGTCAAGCGTTTGATTAAAAATTGGCATGTCAAAGGTCTAGGTTAAAGTGTTCCAAACAAAGTCTAAACTAATAAAGGGAAAAGTTGAGTTACTAGGTCTTTTGTCCAAATGCGAATTCAAAAGCTAGACTCATAAAAATAGGTGTAAGCTAGGACTTTTGGCCAAATGAAATCAAAAGATAGGCTTGAAATAAAGGCATGATGTGATTTGATTTAATCTAATAATTTCAAAAACAACTTCGACATAGACCTAGTACATGGAATCAAACATAAATATGATTAGTTGGCATAAGTCATAAGACAAAAGGCTCTTGAAGAAAGACTATGTTCTCCCAAATAAAGGCACAAACAATGATGAGGATAGGTGTTGAACAAAAAAAAAATCAATAGTTTTTAAATTTGGGTAATTGATTAACCAAAGTTATGCAACCCAAAAGAGTAAGATCTATGTATCAGCCCCATAGATTAAGGCTTAAATAGAAATCAATCCATGTTTGAATCCAAAATTGACAAGGCTAATTAAAAAAATCAACATTAAAAATTAGGATTTGACAAAACAAGTTAGACAAGATCAGATAGCATGATGACACATAAACAAGGTCCAAATGGCTGATGTGACATGGTGTGAAACAAATAGTTTTTGGCACAAGGTGAAACAAGTCTTGAAATAAACTAAGCAACCTAATGATGTAATCATGCTAGAATAATGTGATATATGTTATGCTTAAAAATAATCAAATAAAAAATGGTTTTAACATGATTTGTGTAGCATAACATTTCCCTCCTCAATTCAAATGACACACATATAAACAAGTTTAGAAAAAAATTCAAGGCACAAGTGTGGTGTAAAATGGCTAGCATAACGTCTCTTTAGACAAAAGAGTGATGTATAGACAAATTAGTTTTGACATGGCTTTATGAGAAAACAAATAATTTTTAGTCTCAAAATATACCAAGAAAAAATGACCAAAATACTCTAAGTATAACCATCCAAATCCTAGCAAGGGTATAGAAATGTGGGGTTAACTAAACTATCAAGTTTTAAATGTATCCAGGGGAATCAATTGCACAATGAATTTCATGTCAAAAAATGCAAAATATAAGCATAAAAATTGGGTGACAACAGCATTGGCTAGTTGTAAAAAGGTCTAGTCCTTTTTACAACCACTACATCCTATTGTTCACTCAGTGTAGTGTAATCTCCAAATGCAGATATGTCCTGTGTACAACTCCAAAGTAATAAGTAAAGTCAGTGCCAAGAGTTGAAACTCCAGGTCAAAGTTTCCCTAAAGAACTCATGGGAGGTAATGATGTCCCCCTCACAAGCCAAGTTTTCATGAAAATTAAAGATAATAAAAAGACTTTAAGGTCATTTTCAAGGTCACCCAAACTTTGAGAAGTTTTTGGGGAGTGCTTTAGACAACATTATTTCTAAGCCTTAGACTAGGATTTTTGCAATAAGATTGTCATTTTTGATTCAAAGGCTTAGTTAAAGGGGGGAAATGGAAGAGAATACATGCAACACCCCTCTCTTTGCTAAACAAAAATATATCAAGCAATTATTAAAGACAAAAATGATAAGTGTGTTTAATTTTAAGCCCAAATGAAATATGTGGTGTGCATTTGACCCCTTGGTCTTAAGATTGTGAACTGTGAAAACTAATGATAAAAACTTACTTAAGAAACTAAATGTTACCTTAAGAAAAAAAATAATGTTCTTAATTAATTTTAAATCATTTACAAGGTAATCTTAATAGCATGTTTTAATAAGTTTCAAGTCTGTTGATAACTTGTCTACCCTTAAGGCATCACCCCCAAAGAATATATGTTAGATTAGAAACATTTTAAATAGATTTTAAAATTTTTGTGAAAAATATGTGAAACTTGAAGTTAAACTAATTTAAAATTCTGAAAATTTAGGAGAAAACACGTGGTTTTTAATAAAAATCATCCAAAACGGAGTTCATATGACCTCAAACCAAGCATTTTAAAATGGCCTATTTAGCTCTAGAGTTTGTGTTTTTAAGAAAAACACAGTGACCAACATTGGTTCTATAATTAACATTAGTTACACTTAATAATTGATGACATTTATCTAATCAACATTGGTTATACCAATAGTGACTGATGAGGATTATGCCAATCAATGACAGTTTTACTAACCGATGTCGGTTACTGTGTAAACCCATGACAAAGAAAAATGGCAAAATAAAGTTAGAAAATCAAACTGTAAGAGTTTTAATGATCCAAATGAAGACTTCAAATTTAAATAATGATATTATTCATGTGTGGGATGTATTTGGTCCCACTGGGCATGCCATAATGTGAACTAAAAATTTCACTCGAGAGAGGATGGTTAGTATGGTGTTAGTTCAAAATAAAAACAAAATGAAAGAAACACACTAACTAGCATAACATATCTAGGTCTAGACACTAGGGAGAGATTAGTTAACAAATATTAATAAAACACATGAATAAAATTCAAAAGAAACCTTCTTTTACCTCCCTTGGATGCTCCAAAATACTTGTTGTAATGGCTTGCTCAGCTTGCATTGATAAAGTCCTTGGCAATGGAAGCTTGGCTACCTCCATCTTTCCTTGGCACCTTTGGTTTGTGGCTTAGCTTGGCTTGGAATAAATTTGGCATGGTAACACTAGTTTCATGAAGCTTTTAGAACCAATCCTTCATTAACTTATCATAATCATGTCTTAGAAATGATGTTCATGGCCTATCTATTAACAGACTTTTGAGAATGTCTAGAATCAAGCTGAAACATCCATCCTAAGATTAAGATGTGTGGTTAAGGATTAATTCAATTTTTACAATTAAAATTGATAAATAGGCTCATCAATATTTGGGATAGAGGAGAAATTAAGAGGCATGAAGGTTTGGATGAGGCATGGGAGGCATGAATCTTGATATTTGTGGCATTTACGACCTAGGGATGTCTTCCCAATAAATGAAGTCACCTGATGATGCAGATATTCAATATTCATTTATAAAAAATATATTCAATAGTTTCCATGGAACTCTTAATTAGGATCTAATTTGGGTTAATTAGTTCATAAGCATGTTTAGCATTTTGTTCATAAATTACTTAAATTAATTAAATTGCCTTGTTACTAGTCCAAAATTTGAATGGATTCGTATTGGAAGGCAATGTCAGATGCATTGGATCCATTATCCCATTTAGGATGCTACCAATAACAAATAATGAAGTAACATGTTTTGTGTAAAATATTTAATAGGAAAGATCAATCTAGAACACCTAGGTGCAAGATTGACATTTTGACTCAAAATTATCTGATCAAAGTTAGCTGACCAATAAATTGTACTACCTCATTTAGGGATTCCCTAGCCAAAATTGGCTTTTGAATATGTTATTTTCAAATCATTTAATTCATTTTAGTGTTTTTATGCCAAATTGTGGATTTTGGGTGAAATTGGCCAAAAGCCTGATTCAAGGTTATCGATGGCTAGTTTTAGGTGTCTAAAGTTTGCCCCTATTTGGGAAGGTGTTGCAAACCATAGGTAAAGAAATATATTCCCAAATAATGAGAGATGTCCTATATGCCAACAAGAAGATGATGATTAAAGAACAAAGCTCTAAATGATTTTGGTAAGCTTATGATGATGCCCCCTTTAGGGAGTGGCCATTACATTTGTTGATGGATGGTCCCTCAAAAATAAATGAGAAGAAAGGTGGAATTAACCCATGGTTGAGATTAATCCAGTTGATAAAATGTTTGCATGCATTGATGTAAAAAGGAGGCTAATTTTCCCAAAGGTGGTTATAATCAAGAATAAAAGTCAAAATAATGATTTTCCCATAGGTGGTTATAATCATTTAAAAGGACTTAGATTGGTTAAAGATGATTGTGCCCCAGTTAGGGCTGATTAGCAAGCATAACTCAAGGATATAACCTAGAATATAGATTAAAGATGAGTGGATACAAAGTGATGAAATATATTAATAGAAGAATAAGAATGATTAGTGTGAATGATTTAGTTATATCTATGAATGAGGAGATGCTTGTCCTTATTAGCAATGATATAACTAGAATGGTTAATGGGTTGATTTGATCAAGGGTGGGATGGAAGGATTTGCCAAGGTGCCAAGGAGAAACTTCTATGGATCCATTGATTGTAGACCTTTGTGAAGCTATTTTTTGTTGAAGCATGTGATGGTAGGCTAAATGATATAACACCATGAAGACTTGGATGAACTATGCATAAGGACTAACTCCTGATCTAATAAACACTCAAAACTAATACACCAATGATAAAAACCATGATTACAATGTTGACGTATGAATATGGATGGACTCAAGAATAATGTGCTCAAGGAATCACCCAATGAATGTATATAGACCGAGTCAAGGCAAAAAATTTAAAATTAAACAAACAAGAAAGTGAAAAAATAGAAAAATAAATAAATAAACAAACAACCTAAAATAGACAAACAAATAGAAAGCTTGAAAACAAAAGCAAAAAAGAGCATCCTAACAATAATGATTTTCCATTAAGGCTAATGGATAACTGACTAGGCTTAGATAAGACAAATATTTTTGGATTTTTCAAATGTTATAAATATTTTTTGAATTTTGAAGTATCTTAACTCGTTAGAGAATGACAAGATACCTACTCATAAAATGGTTAGAGTATTTGGCTTAGGTTGCTTGAAAAATGGTGAGAGCATATGAAAAGGGGGACTAAGATGATCTCAACATGAATTGATCATGACCCACATAGTCCTAAAATGACCTCAAATCATAGTAATTCTATCCACCCAAAAGGTGAGGAAAAGCCAACTAGGTCCCAACAAGTTTTCAAATCTAGTAAATGGTTAGTCAAATGGAAATAATAATAATGGTAAGGTGATGCAACAATGCATGGTAAACAAGTGTTTCCTCTAATTTCCCCATAGATAGTTATAACTAGGATACAATGGAATAATTAAATGATACTAATTTTCTTATATGCGGTTATATAGTAGCAAGACTAGTGAAACATTGATTTCCCTATAAGCGATTATAATCAAGCTCACATAAACAAACTTGATAGGATGAAAGATATCCTGCCAGATCAATTGTCACACTACTTTCATATACTATCATTATAAACATAGATTTGATTGATTTTTGAAACTTGATTGGAATCCTCTCACAAAAAGTGCAAGAAGACCAAAGTAACCAAGATCAAAACAAGATTGGGTAGGTTGACTAAAAATAGGCTTTGGTCTAGATAGGAATGGAATGGTAGGATGGCATGGTCTTGCTCTAAGATAGTGATGGTTTGATAAATTGGATAAAATGGTAAGAGGGTTTCCCCCAAGTGATGGGGTGAATGGCTAGGTCGACAATAATGGTAAAAGAATATGTAACAATGACAATGGCATGGCAATGTGAAATGGTATGGTACATGTTTTTGGCTTGGGTTTGGTTTTTGATTCTATTGTTCTTGTTGATGGGGAGAGGCATGTCCTAATAAAAAAATGATATAGAAAAAATATTTGATCATGTTAATTGTTACCCCACACCTAATTTGAATAGTTTCTTTATCAAGAACTAGATGCAGATTTAGTTTTCAAGAATTATTTTGTGATCTTCATTGGTCATTGATTATTATTCCAATAAGCATCAAGACAAGGTATCTTTGTAGCCTCTACAAAGGAAAGTGTGGACATGGATGGTAAACAAGGAAAAATAATGGATGGTAGGCTTAATTTTCAAATGTAATGGTAGATGATAATGGAATGTGGAATGGCTAGGAAATAAATGAAGATTAGGATGTTCAATCACATGTAATGTTGTTGATGCTAGATTCAACATAACTTTGGTTGTGTTAGGGCCGAAGATTTGTTCTTTTGATAGGACCACCATATTTTTTTTGTTTGATCTTGGGAATAGCTACCATCTAATTAGGCTATAGATTGGAAGCTATTTTTATTTGATCTTTGATTTTGTCTTCATCAAGTAGTGAAGAAATTTTGTACTCAACTATTGGTGCCTCAATGAGGTTTTCACCAATGAAGTTGTCTTGATTGTCTCGTAGTGCCTTTGAGAAGGTTTCACTAAATAATGTTGAATTTTGAATTTGATTATATTCTAGTGCTTTTGACAAAGTTTGATTAGAAGATGCTGAGTTCTGACTTTGATTATCCCTTAGCACCTTTAAAAAGGTTTCACTAGGAGAATATTATTCTTCTATATGAATGTAGTCTTGGCCTCCTTGATCTTATTCAACTACTATGTCATCATGGATATAGTTTAATAAAGTGTGATTCTATCAATCCCAATCAACACTTGTGAGAGATGGAATGTCAATGATATGGCTATTTTGGTTGATGGTAATGGCCTATGGAATGGTAATGGAATGGGGAGAGGCTACACAATCCTTGTAGAAGATATTAGGATAACTTGTGTCAAAGATAAAGTACTCATCCTCAAAAACTATATAAGATCATAAATGTATTCAAATTGATTTGTAAGGCATGCATAACTATTGTTGTAATATCCATGAACATATTCTTATTTTGAATCTGATTCTAACTGAAGGGACTCTGAATCTAATGTTAAGACTAATGTTGATTTAGATTTTGATGCTAAATTTGATGTCAATTCAAGAATATAACCTGAATCTATCTTTGATTCTTCATATGATAGATACTCTATTACAATGATGCCACATTTTAAAATAGTTAGTTCTCTTGGCCTTAGTTTCTAATGAGTTATAAAATACCAGTTCTAAACATAGCTTAGTCTTCAAAGGATTGGATCAGTTGAGGTTTAAATGGGATTAGAACTATATGAGGAATCACTTATGGTTAGATAATGGTAGGACATTGGGGAGCATGATTTCTCACATGAGCCAAAGAATGAAGTCCTAAAATGGTAACGACATGGTGGTATGGAGTATGATTATTCACACAAGCCAAAGGACTAGGTCTTAGAATGATGAAGGGGCATTGTGGAGCTTGATTGATTGCACAAGACAAAGGATGAGGTCTTGAAATGGTAATGGTATTCCTTGGATATTATGGATCTTGATAGCTCATATAATCTAAAGGAGAGTTATGGGTAGTCAATGATCAGATAACAAAAGGAAATCATGGAACTTGATTACTTGCACAAGCCAAAGCATCCAAGTCTTCCTCATAAACCATATCATCCCAGTCATGAGTTAGCTCATAAGTTGGTTCTTGACTGTATTCCATGTACTGATTATTGCAAAGAGGGTATGGATCTATATCCCAAATAACATTATCTATAGTTGGGTCTTCAAATTCCTTCTTGTAAGCCTCTTCATGCCAATTAAGGATTTAATTTGGATTTAATGTATTTTTAATATGTTCCCCATATGGAGTATTATAGGGAAAATAATAAAACTCCTTAGAAAATATTTCACTATAGGGGTTCCTAGTTGGATTTTGTGTAGCCATTTTATCATAAGTTTGATTTTACATGACTCCACCATAAGTGTAGTGAGACATATCCACGTAAATGATGAAATCTCTAAAACAAAAAGGATTAGAGTTCTACAAACTCTAACAAACTCTCCACAAGACAAATGGTTCAAACATGGTCTAACTTGGTCGAAGGAGTGGAGTTGTATCCCAATATGGTCTAAAAGTAGAGCTATATATCCAAAATGATTTGTGCTAAGACTTGGCATAAAACCACCTAACATCAAATGTCATACACATAAAAGGTCAAACATTTGAATAAAAATTGGCATGTCAAAGGTCTAGGTCAAAGTGTTTTAAACAAGGTCTAAACTAGTAAAGGAAAAATTTGAGTTACTAGGTCTTTTGTCCAAACATGGATTTAAAAGATAGACTCATACAAATAGGCACATGCTAGGAATTTTGGCCAAATGGCATCAAAAGCTAGGATTGAAATAAATACATGATGTGATTTGATTTAATCTAATAATTTTGGAAACAACTTTGACATAGACCCAGCACATGGAATTAAACATAAATATGATTAGTTGGAATAAGTCATAAGACAAAAGGCCTTTGAATAAAGACTGTGTTCTCCCAAATAAAGGAACAAACAATGATGAGGATAGGTGTTGAACAAAAAAAACATCAATAGTTTTCAAATTTGGGTAATTGATTAACCAAAGTTATGCAACCTAAAAGAGAAAGATCTATGTATCAACCCCACATATTAAGGCCTAAATAGAAATAAATCCATGTTTGAATCCAAAATTGACAAGGCTAATTGAAAAATCAACATTAAAAATTAGGATTTGACCAAACAAGCTAGATAAGATCAGATAGCATGATGACACATAAACAAGGTCCAAATAGTTGATGTGACATGGTGTGAAACAAATGGTTTTTGGCACAAGGTGAAACAAGTCTTGAAATAAACTGAGCAACCTAATGGTATAAGCATGCTCGAATGATGTGATCTATGTTATGATTCAAAAGACTCAGAGGTAAAATAGTCTTAACATGATTTGTGCAGTATAACACTGCCCTCCTCAATTCAAATGACACACATATAAACAATTTTAGCAAAAATTTAAGGGAACAAGTGTGGTGTAAAATGGCTAGCATAACATCTCTTTAAACAAAAGAGTGACATATAGATAAATTGGTTTTGACATGGATTTATGAAAAAACAAATAATTTTTAGTCTCCAAATATACCAAGTAAAAATTACCAAAATACTCTAAGTATAATCATCCAAATCCCAGCAAGGGTATGGAAATGTGGGGTTAACTAAACTATCAAGTTTTAAACATATCTAGGGGAATCAATTTCACAATGACTTTCAAATCAAATAATGTAAAAGAAAAGCATAAAAATTGGATGACCAAATCATTTGCTAGTTGTAAAAAGGTCTAGTCCTTTTTATAAACATTACATCTTGTTGTTCACTCAGTGTAGTGCAATGTCCAAATGGAGATACATCTTGTGTGCAACTCCAAAGGAATAAGTAAAGTCAATGCCAGGATTTGAAACTCCAAGTCAAAGCTTCCCTAAAGAACTCATGGGAGGTAATGACATCCCCCTCACAAGCCAAGTTTGCATGAAAATTAAAGATAATAAAAATAATTTAGGGTCATTTTCAAGGTCACCCAAACTTTGAAAAGTTTCTAGGGAGTGCTTTAGACGACATTCTTTTTAAGCCTTGGACTAGGATTTTTGTAATAAGATTGTCATTTTTTATTTGAAGAGTTCCTTAAAGGGTAAAAATGGAAGAGAATACATGTAATACCCCTCTCTTTGCTAAAAAAAATTAGATCAAACAATTATTAAAGACATAAATGATAAGTGTGTTCAATTTTAAGCCCAAATGAAATATGTGGTGGTGTTCATTTGACCCCTTGGTCTTAATATTGTGAACTTTGAAAACTAATGCTAAAAACTTACTTAAGCACCTAAATTTTACCTTGATCACAAAATAATTTTATTAATTAATTTTAAATCATTCAAAATGTAATCTTAATAGCATGTTTTAATAAGTTCCAAGTCTGTTGATTACCTGTCTACCCTTAAGGCATCACCCCAAAAGAAAATATCTTAGATTAGAAACATTTTAAATAGATTTTAATTTTTTTTTTAAACATATATGAAACTTTAAGATAAAATAATTTTAAATTATAAAAATTTAGGATAAAACACATGGTTTTTAAAAAAAATCATGCAAAATGGAGTCCGTATGACTCCAAACCAAGCATTTTAAAATGGCCTATTTAGCTCTCAAGTTTGTGTTTCTAAGAAAAACATAGTGACCAACATTGGTTATATAATAGAAATTAGTTACAATTAATAATTGAAGATATTTATCTAATTGAAATTCGTTATACCAATAGTGACTGATGATGGATATGCCAATCGATGATGATTTTACTAACCAATGTCAGTTACTGTGTAAACCCATGACAAAGAAAAATGGCAAAACAAAGTTAGAAAATCAAACTTTAAGAGTTTTAATGATCCAAATGAAGATTTTAAAGTTGAATAATGATCTTCTTCATGTGTGGGATGCATTTGGTCCCACCAAGCATGCCATTATGTGAACTAAAAATTTGACTCAAGAGAGGATGATTAGTATGGTATTAGTTTCAAAATGAAAGAAACACACTAAATAGCATAACATCTCTAGGCCTAGACACTAGGGTGTGATTATTTAACAAAAATGAATAAAACACACAACTGAAATTCAAAATAAACCTTCTTTTACCTCCCCTAGATTCTCCAAAATGCTTGTTATAGTGGCTTGCTCGACTTGTACTCATGAAGTCCTTGGCAATGGAAGCTTGGCTACCTCCATCTCTCCTTGGCACCTTTGGTTTATGGCTTAGCTTGGATTGGAATAAATTTGGCATGGTAACACTAGTTTCATGAATCTTTTAGAACCAATCCTTCATTATAACTTTTCATAATCATGTCCTAGAAATGATGTTCATGGCCTCTCTATTTATAGATTTTTGAGAATGTCTAGAATGAACCTGAACCATCCATCTTGAGACTGAGATGTGTGGTTGAACATTAATTCAATTTTTTTAATTAAATTTGATAAATAGGCTCATCAATATTTGGGATAGAAGAGCAATTAAGAGGCATGGAGAGCTTTGATGAGGCATGGGAGGCATGAATCATGATATTTATGGCCTAGAGATGTCTTTTCAACAAATGAAGTCATCTGATGATGTAGATATTCAATATTTATTTATAAAAACAATTATTCAACAAGTTTACATGGAATTATTGATTAGGCTCTAATTTGGGTTAATTATATCATAAACATGTTTAAGCACTTTGGTCAAAAAATACTCAAATTGATCAGAATACCTTATTACTGGTCCAAATTTTGATTGGATTAGAATTGGAAGGAAATGTTAGATGTGTTAAATCTATTATCTCATTTAGGATGTCACCAACATCATATAATTAAGGCACGTGTCTTGTGTAAGAGATTTGATTGGAAAGATCAATCCAGAACACCTAGGTGTAAAATTGGCATTTTGACTCAAAATTATCTGATCAAAGTTATCTAGCCCATAAATTGTACTACCAAATTTAGGGATGCCCTAGCCAAAATTGGCACTTTAATATGTCATTTTCAACTCATTTAATTCATTTTAGTGTTTTTAGGCCAAATTGTGCATTTTGGGTGGAAATTGGCCAAAAGCCTAATTAGAGGTTATCAGTGGCTAGTTTTAAGTGTCTATAAATTTTATGTGATGGATGTCACTCAAAATGTGTGGAAAAAATCTTATTAATACCCAAAGATCACCTTTTGTATTCATAAATGTGATTAGATAAATAGTGATAAACATGTAGTAAATGGTAATACTCAGAAAGAGAAACAAAAGTCAAATATTGTTGTATCAATTTCTTACATATCAAGAATGATTAAGATAAATTAACATATTTTTCCACATTTTAATCTTGATGTATGATGTTATGGAATCAAATTTACTCAAAGACTACTTCCTACATTCCATACCAAAAATTTAGTTTAAAATAAATGTAATGAAAAGCTATATTTTTTAACCTTCTTCCTTTGTCATAGACAAAATTTAGAAAGATAATAAATGAAAAATTTTCAACCTATTTTGATTGTATAAAATAAATTATTTTCCAAGTGTGATGAGTGTAAATATATTTAAAACAAACATATATCCACCACATTCCCATAAACACTCGCAAAACTTGAATAGGAACATAAATGACATAGTGAATACATTCAAATATGTTGGATGGAAACCACAAGATAATGGGTATTACAAAACCTGAAATTTTCAAGTTACATATCATTTATGGCATTCCATTGATGTAATATAAAGCAAAAATAAAGGATATACAATGGTTTTATCCAACGCTAATCTAGCATACAAAATATAATGGTGAGCTAGATTTGCTAGAAGCGAAACCTCCTCTAGCACCTTTCATAAAACTCAAAGATATGGAAGATCTAAAGAAGGGACTAAAATCATATATTTAAAACTAGGGAAAAAATGCATCAGGTCAAGGTAGAGAATATTGTCTTCAAAATATAATGTATTTTGAAAATTTTTTATGTACTTTGGATAGACCATTTATAAATTATAGCAAGATGTCAATTTTTTGTTACCACAAAAAGTCCAAGACAAATATGTTGATGACCATATAATTATTAGAGTTAAAAATTTTCATATGGAATACTAAATTAGTCAAAATGTCCCAAGTAATAATGATATTTATGGTGGGCCTATTTTTGAAAAACCTAAAGAAGCATTTAATCCATTTATGGATGTGTATGTGGGATAAATGATTTTAATACTACCATCAAATGAACATGAAAAGATATGGATGGGAAGGGAAAATGGGAACATTTAATTTAAACCACAAGGTGGCAATGTGGATAAAAAGGTAAAGATTCAATATTGGAAACATGTAGGGAGATCAAAAGGCAATATTGTATCATAATTTTTTAAATCCAAATAACATATGGACCAAATTAGATGAAATTAAATAAGAGATTGATTTATATAATATCATCTCATCATGGACAGCAACAAAAAAAATAGAAAGGAGTATAGATCAATATCCCTGATAAAAGACATGAGACCATTAAATTATACCTTTAACTACTTGAATAGGGTAATGAATGTTAAGTTACTTGGTGAAACTATTGAAGATCATAAATTAATTTGTGTTATCATCTTGGCCCGATATGTGGGTTTATTACAAAGAATGATCCAAAAATACCTTGTAGTCAATGTATTATTGTTTAATATGAATGGAAGTTTAATATTTATTTCATTTAATTATTGTTATTTTTGTTGTTATCTCAAATTTTATGGAGTCTCACAAAGTTTAAGTGGATTTATTTTATAATTATCATGTTTGCTTGAATGTGGACTAGGTTTGGTTCAGTTTGAATCTTAAGCTAACTAAACTTTTAAAATATAGTTCAGAGGATTTTTTGATATTTTATTATTGACTTTAATTTTGAAACAAGGTACAGGTGAAATGAAAAAAATGTCCAACATGGAATTCAGACCCTAGTTCTATGTAGAACAATTTAAGTAGTTTCTAAGCCTAGAGCAATAATCACATACATATTGTGATTTTTTTATTTTTAATATACATTGGAGATACATATGATGAAATATGGATACTATTAATAATTTTTTGATATTTTTTTGGTTAAAACAAAAAATAATATTAAAAAAATACAAGCCTAGAACATAGTAGATGAATTTATTGTTGTTGGAATTAATATTGATATAAATATTTTATTCTCATTGTACATGGTGTATGAACATGAGAAAAAAGATTAAAACAAGCAATGCATAATTTTAAAATAGATCTCACTAAAACTATGATGCCTCTAGTAATCCTTCCAATCTTGTTCATGATGTAAATGATCCTACAAAGCTTAGGTTGAGTTTTGTATGATGTATCCTTATGGATTAGGAAAAAATCTAGGGTTCATCCAATCCTATGATTGTGGTAGACTATAATCTAAGGGTGGATATTTATTGCTCCAATTTTAGAGGGAAAAGTGTTTTAAAACTAATTTACTTTTATCAAATTATTTTTAAGTTGACTTAAACTTTATTAGGTTGTGCACCTTATCTTATTATGTTGAGTTACTTTTATAAATGGGGTGTTACTTTGAAAACTATCAAGTAATACCAGGATAACTATGGGTAATTATGTGATCAAATAAAAGAAACATTGGAAATAAATATCACACTACCTAGAACCAATTATAGAGATATTGGAATCCAATACCATATTAGTTCAAAACAAATAATATCAATATTCGAATCTAATATCATGCTAGTTAAAAACCAATAATAGAAATATTGGAATACAATTTCATAAATTATAAAATTAAAAATGGAAGCAATACAAGTGTTTCCACTTAGATTTGTACCCTTTTAGGAGATGTCTAAGCTCTCCTCATCCGAGTGAAATAATGGAAACACCTCTAGGTTTGTGGGTAGCCTAAGGATGAGGTGAATCTATAGATAGGGCTATCTCCCTTGATGTACCACTTTGAATTGCTACTACACCTAAAATTTATGGGTGAAAATGGAGAGATAAAATTGAAATAAAACTATTTTAAGGGAGGTGATAAAAAAAATAACATGATTAATTTCAATAAATAGCATGTTACACATGAGAACAAAGGATAAACTGAACATATACTTCTTCAATCTTCATCTTCCCACATCAATGTTACATTGTGAGGCTATGGATGAATGTGAAAATCTAGGAAGACTAGAAAAGAGGCTGATAAGGGCACTAATAAATATACTAACTCACTATATCCTTGATATTTCCTATAACACTTCACATGCCCTGAAATAAGAAGCTTTCAAACTACAAATAGGGTGTAAAAATGAGACAACATGCTAAAGAATCCAAAGTCTTCACTAAGAAAGATTAATCATCCAAGTTAATACACTTATGAATAGTCATGAACAGTTAAAAATTGTTAGTATTATTGATAAAATGGTATACATTTGAGTATGGATTCACCATACTTAGGTGGAACATCGATTACAATGCCAAAATGGCTAGTTCTTATAGAACTTGAGAGAGGGAGGAGAAGAGAAAAGTCCAAGGATCATAAAGACACTTTAAAATATGAAAAAATAAACTAATTATGCATAATAATATGATATAGGATAAAATATGCAAGTTTAGGAAGCCCAAGTGTCCATCCAAGTTATCAAACTCTTACAAAGTGGCATAGAAGTCCTTATGTTGGCTTACAAAACTTGCCTTCATGATTGGCCCTATTTAAATGCCTCATAACTGACTAGGAATATTTCAATTATTGTAATGAATGGTAATGTTTTTATGTATGCCTCTCCATGTATTATTTTTAGACTTGGTCCTCTAGAAACATCCAAAAAGGAGCTATCATCATCTATAGTCTAGAAAACTCTATTTTCATGCACCCTGCACACTTGGCCTCAAAATTGGATTTATTTTTTCATGAAAATAAATGGGAGGGAGTGGATTAAAATTTTAAATACCCTAAATGAGCCTTAGAGGCATCATTCATGCTTTAAATTCACCCCACTTGAAGCTTTCCACCTTTTTCACTAGCTTGTCCAATATGCCAGTTTTGATTGGCTAAAATGAGAGGTATTTTTAGAACCCTTAATAGTTTATTAAAGTAATTAAATGAATATAAGTAGTTATACAAGTATAAATATTTCTTCTAAAATTTATTTCATCTTCAGACTCCTCTTAGAACCTATAAAACACAAAAAATGGTCAAAAATACCTTATTTCTCACCCCATCCATACAAGTCCATAAAAATAAAAAGAATGGGAGGGAGATTTATTAAGTCCTATAAAACTTAAAATAGTTTTCATGAGAAAAATATTCCATTTTATCATTTATCCAACTCCATTTTCTCCATCGGATCTCTAACAAGGGTTTTGGACGTTTTTAGGTCTATTTCCACTCTTAAGGTTTGTTCATAAAAAACTTGATATTGTAATTTAAATATAATTCCAAAAATTTATTTAAATATAGCTATTCTAAATATTTTTATATTATCTAACTCCCATTAAAATCACCAAGAGAGATGTGAACACTTGAAATCACCTTATCGAGCTTTTCCTTCACTTTCCTATAGGTCTAAGTGGGTTTTGAGCTCAAAAAAGGTTTGTTATAGATTAACCTACAATTTAAAGGTTTTATAATACCTATAGTGAATTTATTGAAATGATAAATTATTTTTAAATTCATATCTAAAGCTAAAAGTGTGAATGACCTTATCTTTGGGCATTAGACCTAATCCTTGCCTAGTGGGCTTAACTACACCTTAGAGCTTAAACTAAATTTTGATGGTTTTATTTGCCTAAAAATAGATTAAAAATATATATATTTTCCCCCTAAACATGCCTTAATATGATATAAATATCACTCCACACTAAAACTGAAGATGGTTCTCTATTTAGCTTCTAGGCCTTAATGTGTTTGATAAGCCTGCTTGCAAACTTTAGTGTTTAGACCCTATCTCTTGGTTCCATAATTTAGTGAGGTGATAATTATGTTTACATAGGTATCCATAAACTTTAAAAATCCTTTTGAAACTTTAAAATATCTCTCAACTTACTTGGCCATCTCAATCATCTAAAACAACAGGTTACAAGCACAAAGGGCACTCCCCTATTTTTCTAAACCAAAATGGATATTTAATAGGATTATTAAAGTTATTAAGACATCCTAAACCAAATTTTATACCTATACTACGTCATTTGGCCCTCCAACCTTCCTAAAACCCAAAACAGACTATGTATTTGAGCACTATGTGTAGGATTTTTTCAAGAGTGGACTGTGTTTTCTACCTTAGACTATACATATAGGTGATGTTTTATGTTTTATAAATTATAAATGGTGTAAAATATCTCATATAATATCCCAATACCTATTCCATCTCTACCCTTTCTCATTTCACACTTTGGATGTTGAAAACTCTCAAGACTAGTCAAGACTAGTTGACTGTGTGACCCTGTATGTAGGTGCTTATGAGATTGAATTTAGATTTGGCTACATGGATAAAACCTATTAAAATATTATTATATAATTGGATTTTTTTTATACCTTCTAATCCTATTTGGAGAATATAAATCACCAAAGAACCTCTCTTTCTAGCTCACTCTCCTACCACCATTTAGCTGATTGTGTACTTGTCTTGGAGACCCTACCTCCAGGTATCTATGCATGTTTAGACATCAAATTTAGTGTTAAAAACCTAATATGTCTCCCATATATTCATTTTATGTTATTTTTACTTTTATTCATACTTGGGCATAGCTTAAAACACCCTTAAACCATACTTCTCAATTGATTATCTGCCTACAATCACCTACAGGTGACTATAGGGAATACTATAGATGGCCATTGTCCTCAAAACCTCATGAGGATATTTGAATTAATCCATGATTTTTTAAATTCAAATAAATCATCTTTAATTTATTTCAAATGCTCTAACAATACTCATTTATGTTGCTGCATGTTGACTAGCTGTAGGTTTGCATTTAGGCCACCTATACAGACTAAAAGTGGGTATTGGGGTCTAAGCACAAATTTTCATTCCTCTTGATGATATTTGTGAATATAGGTGTCAATTTAACACTTTGTATCCACTCACATATGGGTATAGACCGAATGTGTAACTTTTGAATAAAATGATTCTTTTTTAGCCTCAAACTTGTAGATGACAAAGCCTGAGTTTAGCATTTTTAAGGGCACATTTGAGGTTTCAAATATCCAACTTACACTCACTCTTTGACTCCCATTTTTTAAATGGTTCCTATATATACTATGGGATAAAATTTACACTTATCGATGTTCCCCAAATCTCTTATCAAACATGTTATAGAACATTCACAAAACCATTAGGACCTCTATTTTTGCATTTTAGGGAACTTGGTCTCAAAACTCAATCAACATCATTTGAGGTGGTTTTCAACTTAATTTAGCCATATATCACTTCAAAAATATATTTTAATTTATATTAAACATGTAAGTACTTCAAAATGGGTTTTATTATGTGCTTTAACACCTCAAAATTGCTCTTCCAACTCTCTATCAAGTCACCTATATATGGTGATTTTTAGGTCTGCAAATAATATATGCAATTGTGAAAAATATGCATCATTTTGACCATTTATTGAGTTTTGAATCAAATAAACCTCCAAAATTCATTATTCATGTCTCAAATATCTTTACAAAAATTCTAAAACTCTTATCATATTATGATGTCATCAATGAAGGTTATAGGTGCATGGTGAGCTATTTATGGGCAATAAGGATGAATTTGTCAATGTATTAAAGGAGTTTACCTTATCAATAAAAAAATATCTCCTAAATGTGTGTTTAAATGGATTATAAGGGTGTTCAAGCTCAAAAAAATATGTTATACTTCCATTTTAATGTTGAAACTCTCCATGAGAGCACCCGAAAGTGTACTTTTTTATCACATGACTGTATGACACTCAAAAACCACATTTTCATGGAGATTACTTTGGAGAGATAACTTGAGATGACATGAGATAAAAACAAACATTTTAAACATGAGAGTGGAATTACTACGACCCCCTAGATCCATTATCAAATGATGAAATCCTGAACATGGTGAAAAATAAGCTTGTGATCCCACATAAGACCAATCTATAAACCCAAGATGATTTGCCCATAAAATCAACTTTAAACTGAAAAATAAGCATGAAAATAATTAGAGGGGAGAGTAAAAATACTTTTTAACCAATAAAAATAAGTTTATTATATGGAGATCATCAAACCAAGGCAAGATAAGTAGGGTACACAGATTAACAAGTATATTTTGAAGGTCAACTTCTTAGGAATGGTTCATAAAGATAAAACCACCATTCCTTTGAAAATAAAAATAAAATGTAATCTGAATAAATTTATAATATTCCCCAAAGAGAATTTTTTTTGAAACTTTACATGCTAACCATAATGAGCAAAAATCTAAAGGTCACTTTTGCTTGCCAAGAATGGTGAAAAAGGAGCATAACGGTTTTGGGCCAAAAATGTAACTTTAAAAGAGAAAAAATGTGTAATTGATCTTGGGGAATCTAAAGAGACGCACCATTATCCTCTCTCATGTGTTACACTTCCCCATGAGTTGTACAAGTGCCAAACTCACCTTTTTCTCAAGAAAACTACCTTTTCTTCCAATGAACCTACCACATTTTAGTTATGTTAGTTGATTAAGACCTTTAAGGAGACATGGGATGTTAAATTACATTTTAGAACCTTCACACTTTTCAATAAACTAGTACAACTCATTAAATGCTCAATTTTGAACCCTTAAATGACTCTAAAGGACATGTTGGCTAATAAAATAAGTGACCATAGCTAATATAACTTTGAATAACATTAAATGACCTATGATAAATGTTATGACCAAACATTAAACCCTGTAAAACACTTAATACTCAAGTTTTTACCTAGGGGTACCCTAATTTGACCTAAAAGTCAATTTTGGTCAACAAATTGGTGACTTGTAGGGGTAGTATGCCTGCTATACTAACTAGACTAGTAGGCTTATTAGTCCATTGGGATTAGGGAGTCATATAAATTCTAATACATAATAAGAGGACCTTTTACCATTGACCATAAATTCAATACCACTAATTACCTCAACCACATAAAGTAAAGGACATACACAAAACAAAACAATAAACTAACAAGACACAGACACACACATGTGCTCAAGGCACTTAGGGGAAACTGAAAAAAAAACACAACTAAGAACTAATCATTCCTCTTTTCTAGGATGTAAATAAAATTTTATTGAATCATATTCATGGTGAGATGAAACATAGTGTCAAGCATGTTTCTCCTTGGATTGGGTGCTTTGTAGATAAGACCTATTCCTTGGCACTTCACTTGAATTTATCTCAAGTATATCATCCTAAAATAGGTCTCTAATGTATATGTATTCCTCTTGAACATGTTCACATACTTCATACTACTACCCCCTCTTAATTTCATGTTCAACTTGCATCTTATTTATAGGCATGGCTTCAAGAGGAATGGTTTCATGTTCTTTCAAAGATTAAGGCCAATAGGAGCTTGTTATATCCTTCAAGAAATTATGTGTCTCTCCAAATTTATTGAGAGGATAATATACCATCTTTATGATTTCAAAAATGTCATCATGAAATGTATATGATTCTTGAAAGGATAGATTTAAAAGATTATCTTTCCTTTGCATATTTGCTTGAGTGCCAATGTTACCTTCTCCATATTTGACTAGATCATATCGTCCTTAAATAGGAGTATATCCTACTCCAATGACTTCAAAAATTTCATTAAAAGGTTTATTAATAACATTTCTTTCTCACCTATGACATATTGGATAATGTCATCTTGTTCATCATCACTTATAATCAACTCCAAAGAAGTAGTAGACCCTTTGAGGGACTCAAACTCATTGCAAATGTTTTAAAAATTTTGCCATGAGTACTCATCCTCTTATTTATCAACATCATGAATGGGGAAAAAAGAGAATATCTTTCATCCTCTTTCTTATAATCCAGAAGGACTCCATCCAAGATTTATTCTTCAACATAAGAAAGGCATTCTTCACTATCAATGAAACAAGAAGACTCAACACAAGGGCTCACCTCTTCTTCAAAACTTAGGATTTTTTTAGGGATGTCAAATTTTGTCTCATTTTTCATAATCTAATATTTTTTTGAAAGATCTTTAATATCCTTCTTTTGTATTCCAATACTAGGCATTTTGAAGTCATGTGACCTAGTCTAATGAGGCTACCAAGGAACTAGGATTTATTTAAGCAAGAGTTCTAATTTTTTTTCAACCAATTGATCCACTTTAGGTTTCCATACCATAGGTACATCAAGTAAAATGGTGATAGGGAGAGGATAAAATGAACTAGTTGGTGGAAGTGGCACATATAACTCAAAATTAGATTGTGAATGGAATGTAGGGGATTTTTTTAGAAGCTCTTGAGGAAGGGGAGATAGACCTTGGGATAAAACCACTTGATTTTTTACCTTCCACTTGAAAAATTCTTTATTCACATCTAATTTATCTTGAGGAATATCTTGAGGGAGGGTGTATGGGGTGTGTTTAGGAATAGGATCTTCTTTGGGTCTAAACCTTCCATCACAACTTGACTTAGTAATCTCATTGTTGCGTCTAACTCTTCAATTTTCTTGGCTAGGTTATCTTAGAAAATTATTTTTTGAATTTCATAGTATTATTCATGAGGACAAGGAATGCATGAGGTATAACATGTAACACAAGAAGTTTCTCAGGGAATAGTGGGAGGAACTTGCAAAAGATCAACTTCATTCATAACTTCATACTCCTTATCAACCAAACTTATATCCTCTTTCTTCCCCCATGATTACACTATCTTAATCCAGCTTAAGATGTTGGGATTAGAATTATTTTATTAAGGAAGGGTAGGAGGATTTTTTATATGATCAAGATTCTTCTCAACTTCACACTCTTTATCAATACTTTTCTGCTCTTTCTTTCCCCATGGCTCTACTATCTTGCTCCAACTTAGGGTATTAATATTATGAGTCTCTTTTTGAGGTGGTGGGGATGTAATGTGAGAGGTAAATGAGGGCTTAAACTCCATTTCCTTTGTTACTAACATAAATTATTCCATCTTCATATTGGGCAACTCGATTTGCCTATCGAGATTAGCTTCAAACGTAACTTTTTCTTCCAATTGATTGGGAAAAGGATGACTTTGATATCCTTGATTGGGCTCATGAGTATAGATAAAATATGGTTGATAATAAACTTGGGTAAGTTAATATGAAGGATAATAGGTTTGGTGAGGTTTCCTTTCATTAAATCCTAGCCTATCCTCTAAGGAAGAAACTAGGCCACTCACATCAAGCATCTCACTTGTGAGCCTTTACCAATTGGCTCTATAAATAGCTTCCCACTCTCTTTTTGATAAACTCTAAAGCTTCTCTCACCCTATGAATAATATGATTAGGAATATCTAGGCCACATCCCATTTGAATATCAAGATACAATATGTACTTCTCATATCCCAAGAGTGTCTTCTTGAAGATGGAAATGGATTGAGTTGAGAAGTGTTTAAGTTGACTAGAAGGAGCAAGACATTGAGGAGCCTGACTATAAGACTAGTAATAATCATGAGAAGGTTGATAATTTCCATGTGTGAGTTCATATGGATCATAAAAATAGTAGCAAGGATCACCCCAAAGTTGATTAAGAACTTTATCTTGTTGATATGGAATGGCACAAGATTCAAATATCTCACCAACTTGTGTAAGATAAATCTCAACACCATAATTAACCATAAAACCTGATTGAAATAAAAAACACAAAGGAAAAACTTACCAAAAATCTTAAAATGATAACTTGGGATACTTTAATAGATGATATATCTTTGGAGTCATCATTGATGCTTTGATAGATGCTTCTAAAGGCTAATTATTGAGATACAACACCTAAAATCTCTCAACTTCTTAGACCAAGAGTCCTACTGGGTGTGCCAAAACTATTGTCACTTAAATTTTCACCCTTTGAGGAGATTCCTAAGCTCTCCTCATCTAAGGGACACAATGGAAACACCTCTAGGCTTTTAGGTAGCCTAAAGATGAGGTGAATCTCTAGATAGGGCTATCTATCTTGATGTACCACTTTGGATTGAAACTACACTAAAAATTAGGGGAAAATAAGGAGAGATAAAATTTAAATAAAACTATTCTAAGGGAGGTGATACAACAAATAGCATGATGAATTTCAATAAATATCATGTTACACATGAGAACAAAGGACAAACTGAACATACACTTCTTGAATCTTCATCTTCCCACATCAATGTTACATTTTGAGGCTATGGATGAATGTGCAAATCTAGGAGGACTAGACAAGAGGCCTATAATTGCACTAATGAATAGACTAACTAAATCAATCCTTGATATTTCCTATAATACTTCACATGCCCTGCAAGAAGAAGCTCTGTAATTGCAAATAGCGTAAAAGAATAAGACAACATGCTAAGAAATCCATAGTCTTCACTAAAAAATATTCATAATCCAAGTAAACACACTTATGAATAGTCATGAAGAGGTAAAAATTATTATTATTATTTATCAAATGGTATTAATTTGAGTAGTGATTTTCCATACTCAGGTGGAGCATAGATTACAATGCCAAAATGGCTAGTTCTTATAGAACTTGAGAGAGGGAGGAGAAGAGAGAAGTCAAAATGTAACAAGGAAAATTGTCAAGCTTAGATAATAATTTAATTTTGTGTGATAATAGGATATGGGATTAACTATGCAATGTCAAGAAGCCCATGTGTCCATCCAAGTCATCAAACTCTTACAAAGTGGCATAAAATCCCTTATGTTAGCTTAGAAAAACTACCTTCATGATTGGCCCTATTTGAATGCCCCATAATAGAATAAGAATAGTTATAATTATTTTAATTAATGATAATGTTTTAATACATTCCTCTCCATTCATTGGTTGCAATCTTTGTCTTCTAGAAACATCTGGAAGGAGTTATCATCACATGTAGTCTAGAAAACTCTTCTTTAATGCACCCTGTACACTTGGCCTCGAAATTGGCTTCAATTTTTCATGAAAATACATGTGAGGGAATTGATTAAAATTTGAAATACCATCCATGATCCTTATAGACATTAGGCATGCTTTGAAATCACCATACTTAAAGTTTTCAACCCTTCTCACTAGCTTGTCCAATATGCTAGTTTTGAGTGGCTAAAATGAGATATATTTTTCAAACCCTAAATATTTTTTTAAAGGAATAAAATTACCATATAAATTTATAAAAAATTATAAATATTCCCTCCAAACTTTATTTCATCTTCAGAATCCCCATAGAACCTGTGAAACACAAAAAATGATCAAAAATACCTTGTTTCTCACCCCATTTGTACAAGTACATACAACTAAAAATCATGGGAGGAAGATTTAGTGAGTCATATTTATATTCAAATAGGTTTCATGATAAAAATATTACATTTTATTATTTATCCAACTCCATTTTATCCATCAGGTCTCTAGTAAGGGTTTTGGAGGGTTTTAGGTCTGTTTCAACTCTTAAGGTTTCTTCATAAAAACTTGACATTGGAATTTCAATATAATGCCATAAATTGATTTATAGAGACCTATTATAACTATTATAAACTTCTCTAACTCCCATATAAAGCACCAAGAGATATGTGAACACTTGAAATCACCTTATCGAGCTTCTCTTTCAATTTCCTACAAGTTTGAGTGTGTTTTGAGCTCAAAAATGTGTTTTTATGGCTTGCCTTATAAGTTTGAGGTTTTATCATACCTTTAGTTATTTTATTAACATTATAAATTAGTTTTAAATTCATATATAATGCCAAAAGTGTGAATGACCTTCTCTTTGGGCATTAGGCCTAATCTTTGCCTAGTAGGTTTAACTCCACCTTAAAGCTCAAACTAACTTTTGATGATTTTATCTACCTAAAAATAGATTAAAAAAACTCTAAAGTGGCCCAAAAAACATGCCCCTATAGGTTATAAATATCACACTATACTATAAATGAAGATGGTTCTCTATTTGGCTTCTAGGACTTAATGTGTTTGATAGGCCTACTTGCACATGTTGGTGTTTAGACCCTCTTGATTGGTTCCATAATTTAGTGATGTGTTAATTATTTTTTCATATTTTTCCATCAACTTTAAAAATCCTCTTGAAACTTTTAAATATCTCCCAACTCACCTATCCATCTCAATCATCCAAAAGTGTAGGTTACAAGCACAAAGGGAGTGCCCTCTATTTGAGACAAAATAGAGGGCACTCCCATGTTTCCCTAGACAAAAATGGATAATTTATATGATTTTTAAGGTTATTAAGACTCCATAAACCAAATTTAATACCTATAATAGGTCATTTGGCCCTCAAACCTTCCTAAAACCCAAAATAGACTATACATTTGAGCACTATGTGTAGGATTTTTTAAAGAGTGGATTATGTTTTCTACCTTGGAGTGTACTTGTAGGTGGTGTTTTATGTTTTATACCTTAGAAATGGTGTAAAATATCTCTTATAATATTATAATAACTATTCCATCACTTCCCTTGCTCATTTAACACTTTGGAGGTTGAAAACTCTCAAGACCAGTCAAGACTAGTTGGCTATGTGACCCTGCCTATAGGTGCTTATGAGATTGAATTTAGATTTGGATATATGAATAAAACCTATTAAATTATTATTATATAATTATTTATGTTTTTTACCTTTCACTCCTAGTTGGAGAATACAAATCACCAAAGAACCTCTCTTTCTAGCTCAGTGTCCTACCACCATTCAGCTGACTGTGTACCTATCTTGGAGACCCTGACTATAGGTATCTATGCATGTTTAGACATAAAATGTAGTTTTAAAAACATCCTATATATAACCTATATTAATTTTATGTTATTTATACTTTTATTCATACTTTTTCCTAACCTAAAATACCCTCCAAACATACTTCTCTATTTATTGTCTGCCTACAGTTGACTATAGGGGATATTATAGATGGCCTCTGTCCTCAAAACCCATGCTAAAAAAACATTATAAACATCATAATTTTATTTAGATTAATCCATTATTTTTAATTGAAATTAATAATCTCTAGTGTATTTACAATTATCAAACAATACTTATTTATGTTATTGTATGTTGATTAGTTGTAGGTGTGCATTTAGGCCCCCTGTACGGACTGAAAGTTGGTATAGGGGGTCTAAGCACAAATTTACATTCATATTGATGATATTTATGACCATAGGTTTAAATTTAACCCCTTTTATCCACTCACATATGGGTATGCACCTAATGTGGAATTTTTTGAAGAAAAATATTCTTTTTTAGCCTCAAACCTGTAGATGATAATCCCTAAGTTCGGTGTTTTTAAGGGCACATTTGAGGTTCCAAATCCACAACTTACACTCAATATTTGACTCCCATTTTCGTAATTGATCCTATATATGATATGGGATACAAATTACACTTAGATATATTCCCAAAATCTCTTGGTGAAAATGTAGGACATTCACAAAACCCTTGGGACCTTTAGTTTTGCATTTTAGGGAACTTGGTCTCAAAACTTAGTTAAAATCCTTAGAGGTGGTTTTAAACTTAATTTATCCATATATCACTTCAAACATATATTTTAATCTCCATTAAACATGTGATTACTTAAAAATTGGTTCCATTATGTGCTTTAACACCTCAAAATGTCTCTTTTAACTCTCTGTCAAGTCACCTATAGATGGTGATTTTCAAGTCTGCAAACAATATATGCAATTATGAACAATGTGCATAATTTTGGCCATTTATTGAGTTGTGAATAAAAATAAACCTCCAAAATTAATTAATCATGTCTCAAATATGTATACACCAATTCTAAAACTCTTATCATAGCATGATGTCATCAATGAAGGTTGTAGGTGCATGGTGAATCATATATGGGTAGTGAGGATGAATTTGTCAATGTATTGAAGGAGTTTTCATTTTCAATCAATTTATATCTCCTAAATATGTGTTTAAATATATTATAATTATGTTAAAACTCAAAATAATATGTTATAATTCCCTTTCAATGTTGAAACTCTCTATGAGAACACCTAAAAGTGTACTTTTCTATCACCTGACTGTATGGCACTCAAAAATTGGATTTTCATAGAGATTAATTTAGAGAGAGAAATTGAGATAACATGAGATAAAAAATAACATTATAAACATGATATTATACTTATCAAAACCCCCTGGAGCCATTGACAAAGCATGAAATCCTGAACATGGTGAAAAATAGACTTGTGACCCCACATAAGACCAGTTTGTAAACCCAAGATGATTTTCCCATGAAATAAAATTAAATATTTAAGCTAAGCATGGAAATAATTATAGGAGATATTAAACATACTATATAACCAATATCAACAAGTGGATTTCATAGATATTCTCAAACCAAGGCAAAACCTATATGGTACATAGATTAGCAAGCATATTTGAAAGGTCAACTTCTAAGGAATGGTTCATAAAGCTCATACCACCATTCCTCTAAAACCAAACATAAAATCTAAGATGATTAATTTTATAATACACCCCCAATATAAATTTTCCTAAAACCTCACATGTTGAAAAAGGAGCAGAATGGTTTTCAGCCAAAAATGACACTTCCAAAGTGAAAAAACCATGGAAATAAGCTTGGGGAAGCTAAAGAGACACACCATGATCCTCTCCCATGTGGCATACTTCCCCATGAGCCATACAATTCCTAAACTCACCTTTTTCCTCTAGAAAACTACCTTTTCTTCTGATGAACCTACCACTTTTTAGTTATGTCAATTGATTAAGACATATAAGGACACATGGGATGTGACATCATATTTTTGAACCTTTAAACTTCCTAAGAAACAACTCATTAAATGCTCAATTTTGACCCCTAAAATGACTCAAAATGACATGTTGGCTAATAAAATAAGTGACCAAGGCTAATATAACATTGAATAACATTAAATGACCTATGATAAACCTTATGACCAAATATTAAACCCCCTAAAACACTTCAAACTCAAGTTTTTACCGAGGGGTGCACCAATTTGAGCTAAAAGTCAAATTTGGTCAATAATAAGTCCAAATTTAGGGGTATATGTCTAGATATAATGAAATGATGGTTTTAATTGATAATATTATTTAATATCTTCTAAAGAATAAGAGCATTCCCATTCTACACAAAATATTAAGAAGATTATCAATTAATCTTATTCTATATGGTTTTATGATTCCACTTAATTTTATCAATCACTTCATACATCACTAAGTCTAATCAGTTAATCTTCCTCAACAATTTATGGACCTAATGATAGATTAAAAGGAAAAGTCACATATATCATTACATAGTAGCAATAGTTGTAAATCAAACAACACTTTAATAATTAAATATTGGTTGCATTCATACATGACTACTTATAGTTACAATCAACACTCTAGAAGGGGGAGGATGTTAGGTGACGAAGAGAGGGATGCGCACGGGGGCTCCAGGAGTCACTTTCCTTCTGGAGCCTCAGAGGTGATTGATCTATGGCTGGGGTGAATACTCAAGATCAGCAGACTTTCTATGTCAATGAACGCTCCAAGCTAAATAAAGTTAATCGCTGCCTTCCGCATAGCCAAGACCAGCCAGTACTGTTATCTCTCAAGAGGCAGTAAAGGAAGATGTGGAATATCTGACTACACATGCATTGATTTGCAAGTTTCTTGGCATCCAAATTTCCCTGTCAGCCTTGGAAGCCTGGATTCGCCACTCATGGTAGGTGGAAGGCAATTTTGATATTATGTTGGCTGGTAATAGCTACTTTATGGTGAATTTCTCTTCTGTGTCTGATCAAAATCAAATTTTTGAGGGAGTCCCTTATTTTTATGACTGTATTGGTCTTTTTATCAAACCCTAGCATGTGGGGTTTAACTCTACAGAGGATCTCCCATCGCGTGTTCCTGTCTGGGTCTACCTACTGAGACTGCCACTAGAATTTTGGTGTGAGGACATCCTGCATCAGATTGTTGTTATGCTTGGGACACCAACTACAATCTCACATCAATCACTAGATAAAAATGTTATTTCCTATGCCCGTATCTATGTTGATATTAACTTAAATAATCCTCTGCCAGATTTTATGGAAATTTGCTTAGGCTCTTCTTCGTGGATCCAACAACTAGACTATGAATCCATTCCCTTTCACTGTCGAATCTGCCATGTGTATCGGCATTTACAGCACCAATTCCCTCAAGCTTTTAGAGATGGTGGTACAGTGGGTGGGTCATCTAGTCCATAGATGGCCAATGATGGCATAGGGAATGGCCAATCTGGTCATACTGGAACAATGAATATTCAGTCTGACACCACTGCAAAAGGGAAAGGTCACCTAAATACTTCAAGTCTGGGGCAAGGCCCATCCGATTCAACTAGTCTTGATAGGGATGGTTTTATCCTAGTCCAACATCATGCTAAGGGACAAGGTCAGAAACATCTGCATTTAGACTGGCAAGTGGACCCTAGTTTCAACCATTTCAAAACTCTTGATAGCATGCTTATAGAGGAAGGCAATCCTATAGCGGATCAATGCAGGGTGCCTGAGTCAGAGGGGAGGAGTTCTACTCTTAACGACTCCTAGGATTTTATTGTTTAGTAGATCCCAGAGACTTCTCTTGACCCTGAGTCTGGGGCCCTTATGGTCTCTCTTACCTCATAGCACAAGGATGCTCGCTGGGTGGATTTGGTTAAAGGTATGGGCAATTCTAGTAAAGAAAAAAGATCCTTTTTTGCTTTGGGCCTGATGCAAAGACCGTTTAAGAAAGTATCCTTTACTACTCCCTCCAGAGCTGGGTACAAGGACTAGGACAAAATTAAACTTACAAGTGATTTACTGGTAGAGTCAAGGGTTGTCAAGCCCTTAGATGAACATTTTCCTCACTCTACTTAATGATTATTCTGTCATGGAATGTGAGGGGGTTGAATAGCATCCCCAGACAAAAGGATATGCACAAATTGTTGATGGAACATTTCCCAGATATTCTTTATATTCAAGAAACCAAGCTCTCTATGGATTCCATGTTTACTTATGCTCCTAATATTTGGCTTCATGGCCACTGCTAGTGCATTGGTGCCTTGGGGAGCTTGGGTTGTCTTGCTATGTGGTGGGATCCTAGGAAAGTTACACCTCTTCATTGGGTGTCATGTCTCTCAGCCCTCTCAATGGTAGCTTCCTCTCATGAGACTGGCGAGCTGATTCTTGTTGCTAATGTATATGCTCCTATTGACTCCCCTAGTCAGCTCAAGCTCTAGGAACATATTCGGTATGTCAGAAGCTGCCATCCTTTCCTGCCTTGGATTGTGGCTGGTGATTTTAACTATGTTCTTAGTCTAGAGGAGAAGAGAGGTGGGATGGCTTGAATGGGCCCTTCTTCTGAGCTTCTTCAACAAAATATTAATTTTTTACATCTCTCAAATGCTAAACCCCTTAACAGGCTATTTACTTGGAATAATAGAAGGATTGGGGAAGCTGCCATCTCTGAGCACCTAGACAGGTTCCTAGTTTCTTATTTTTGGCTTTCTAGCTCCATCTATCTCTCTTCTAAAATTCTTGATTGGAAAGGCTCTGATCACTGGCCTATCAAGCTTTCTACTAGTTCTATTGTTGTCCCCAAGAAGCCTCCATTTAAGTTTCAATTGATGTGGCTATGCAATTCCTCACTCCATGATTTAATGGCTCATTGGTGGAGACAGGGAGGCCCTGCCTACGGCACCGCTATGTTTTCCTTCTCTAAAAAATTGCAATATGTCAAAAGGAAGTTAAAGTATTGGAATAGAAATTATTTTGGTAATCTCCATTCCATGAAGAAGAGGGTGCAAGATCAGTTGGATGTCATTACCAGGCAGATTCAGGATCTTGGTCTGTCTGAAACCCTTAGCATTGCTGAATCTAAAGTTTCTATTGATCTAGCTGAGTGGGATCTTCATGAAGAAATTTACTAGAAATAAAAGGCTCAAATAGATTGGCTCCAAGAAGGGGAAAAGAACACTACTTTCTTCCATAACTTTGTGTAGGCTCGATGTAACAGGAATTTCATTTCCTCTCTTGTTACTTTGGATGGGACATGTATGACCTCCTCTCCAGCTATATCTAGGGAAGCTATTCAATTTTGCTCTGCTCTCTTTTCAGATGATCAACTTCTAGCTGAAGCAGTAGAGGATACCATGTTATCTTGTATTCCCTCTTTTGTGACACCAAATCTAAATGACTCTCTTATGTGGCCAATTGGCATGTCAGAATTAGAGGGAGTGGTCTTCAGTTTACATAAAGGCAAAGCTTCGAGGCCCGATGGTTTCCCTGTCAAATTCTTTCAGGACTTCTAGGATATTATCAATCATGATCTTTTAGATGTGGTTCAGGAATCTTATGCCAACAAAGAAATGCTTAAGGCATTGAATGCTACTTTCCTTATCCTTATTCCAAAGAAGGAATAGGCAAACCAATTAGACTTCTTTAGGCCCATTGCCCTTTGTAATGTGGTCTATAAAATCATTACTAAGCTCATTGCAGAGAGGCTTAAAGTTTGTCTTCCCACAGTTATTTCTGAGGAACAAGGGGCTTTTGTGGAAGGCAAACAAATTTTGGATGGGGTGGTCATTACTTCCAAAGCTATTCACTCTATGAGTATCTCCTAAGAATGCGCCATGGTCTTTAAGCTTGATATGGCTAAGGCTTATGACAGAGTCAAATGGGGCTTCTTGCAAAAGGTTCTTTTAGCTTTTGGTTTCAATCAGGCTTGGGTGCATTGGGTTTTTAGCTGTGTTACTACTCCCTCCTTCTCGGTCCTTATCAATGGTGAACCCTCAGAGATTTTTGGTACTTCTAGAGGGCTTCGCCAAGGAGATCTGCTCTCTCCATATTTGTTTATCATCCTGGCTGAGGGACTTAGTCAACTTATCAAGACCCATGTATCTCAAAATATGCTTCAGGGATGGAAATGGGGGATTGGATTACCCACCTTGACCCACCTCCAATTTGTAGATGATATAACCCTAGCTGGGAGAGCTAGGATTCATGAAGCTGAGGCATTTTAGCTCACCCTAGACACTTATCTGGCTATTTTTGGACAAAAAGTTAATGATCACAAGTCCTCTATTCTTTTCTTCAACACTCCTAAATTGATCCAATGGAGGATTGCTACTATCTTGAGGTTTTAGACGCAATCTCTCCCTCTGACTTACTTGGGCATGCTTATTGTGGTGGGAAGACAACCTAGGCTATTTTGGTAGAATGTACTTGACAAACTAAGGAAAAAATTTAATCACTGGATGCATAGGTGGCTCTCTATGGCTAGTAGGGTGATATTTCTACAATCTGTGATTCAGGCCCTTCCCATATACCAGAGTATGGTGTAGGCTGCCCCGGTGTATTTTCTTAAGGAATTTGATGCTCTCTCTTGCCAATTCCTTTAGAGTGGTAACCTACAAAATACCAAATGGAGCCTCATAAATTGGGATATTGTGTGCTAGCCAAAGAAGGAAGGAGGTCTCAGCTTGTGCTCTGCTATCCTATGCAACCAAGCTCTCACAACCAAACTCTATTGGCACTGGTGTTCTAGTCCATGTTTTCTATGGGCATGTATCCTATCTTACAAGTATTACCCTGGTTCTGATCCTTTTGCTATTTCTAGGATGCCTCTTAAGGGAAGAGGTTCTATGGTGTGGAACACCCTCAAGCTTGGAGCTCATCTTGTGAAATAAAGTCTCTTCTAGATCTACAATAGTGGCAATGATTCCCTTTTTTGGATTGACTCCTGGGATGGGTCTCCTCCTCTCTTATCCTCCCATCTACACTTGTAGCCTCTTAGTGATTCTTTCCTTGTGGCTAGCTAGAATATAGTGGCTCATTATAAGGAGGCCTTTGACTTGGGCACGGCTGTGGGTTATCATTGGAAGAACTCTTCAGACTGGCCACCGGGGGGCTCTGTGGGGGAACAACTGGAGTTAGCCCAAAATTTGGCTTTTAGAGGTTGCAGCTCTTTCTAGGAGCATGATGTTTTAGCTTGGGGAGGTGCCCCTTCTGGGAAGTATTCTATTTATTCTAGGTACCGGGCTTTGACAAAGCAACTTTTTGGCATAATGGAGACCTCTTAGTCGAAGAAAGTTTGGAATCAATTTTCATGGCCTAAGTGCAACTTTTTCCTCTAGATTCTAGTTTAAAATAGGTGTCTTACTTGGGATAATCTCTAAAAATGAGGCTTCTAGGGGCCCTCCATATGTGGTTTATGTTGCAATAGTGAAGAGACCATTTCTCACCTTTTCTTCTAGTGCCCTTTGTCCAAACAGATTTGGCACCTCTGGTGGGAGGTGTGGGGGTGCTCATGCTGGCACGTGTCTTCTCTGGCTGAACTCTGGGATCATTTAGGCCACCTTCCTTCTAAGGCTTCTATCCTTCAAGTGGCTTGGTCCATCGGCCCATCCTTTATTCTGTGGCATATTTGGCTTGAAAGGAACAGAGGAATCTTCAATGATGTGCACTTAGAGCTCAAGCTCCTATGGGGGAGAATTATTAATTCCCTTTAGGAAACTCTCCAAGTTAAATGTAATGTGGCTATGGGTCTTGACACTATAGATGCTACTATTTACTCATATTTCTCCTTTGCTCTCTCTAGCAACAATCCTACTGCTTCCCTCACTCACTTAGCGAATGGCACTAGTCAGTGGCCATATTTTGTCAATCACGTGGGGCATTAGACTCCCCCTGAGGCTAGGGTGTTAAAAATCAACATTAATGGCTCCTTGTGGGGAAATCTTGGGATGGCAGGTAATGGGGGAGTCAGGCAAGACAATGCTAGTGATATCTAGTTTCTCTTTTCTATTTACAAGGTCTACCATACAAATAACCTTATGGAAGCCATGGCTATCCTGGATGTAGTACAGCAATGCTGCCAACATGGCTGGCATAGAATTATCTATGAGTTAGACTCGCAGGTGGTTGTTAACTTATTGAATAAAAGGAACTTCATGACTATGGATTGGCATTTGACCGCAATTGTTCAACAGATCCTCTAGTTGTGTACTTCTTAGGAGTCTGTGTCTTTTAGGCATATCCCTCACGAGTGGAATAGTGTAGCTGATAACTTGGCCAAATGGGCCTCCGAACATGGCCCAGCCTGGAACATTTCTAATCATATGATGCTTCCTTTGAATCTATTTCAAAAGTTGGTCCAACTTGTTGTCTAGGATAAAACTCTGTAATTCTCTTGTTTCCTGTTCCATTTTTCAATAAATTTTTACCCCTCTTTTAGTACAATCAACACTCTAAGTGTGCTTAAGAATTATAGATTATTATCTTTAACATCCAATTTTGTCCCTATACATTCTAATGGGAGTTTTATGATGAAGTTATTTTAGCTTGCTCTCTCTTTGTATTCATCTCTAATTCAATCCTATGGTGTCTTATTCTTTATTCATCCTCAACATCACTACATACTAAACTAGATGCATGTCTTGGGACAACTCATCCAAATGTTTTTTATTTTCCTTTCTTATCCATCTACCTATAAATTTTCACCATAATAAACTACTTTGTATATATCTAAACTTTTTAAAAACTTAGTTATATGTAGCTCCTCATGAGACACTTTTCATTATACCTTGTGTAAAATGAACACTTGTGTTCCCTTTTCCCACTTTCATCTCCTATCTATTGGCCCTCATGTCGATCTCTCATCTTTGTCTCAAGATATTCCACCTAGGGGTATCTTTATCTAAAACATACAACTATGTATTATGTATTTTTAAGGTTTGATTCCCTTGGCATTGAAATACTAATTTGTTTAATAGGGTCACTTTAGATTATTCCTAAGCATTTCCCAACCTTCTCCTATCCCTTGTTTCTCTAGGTTTCTCTCACAAAAACCTTCCTCTATGCACCATTATGCAAGGGCAACTTCAGCCCAACAGTTTATTCATGCATCTCCATGTTAATTTTCCTTCATGTGCTCCCATGTATGGGGTTAGTCAACCAATACTATCATAGGTTGGGTTTGTGGAGCTAACCCACTCATTTTTTGCTATTTATGATCTACTCTCTTGAAATTCTCACTTGGAATATCTTTAAGGAGTGAAGATAGTTTACCATATGTATTGATCAATTTTGTGGGGGAAGATGCCTATATTTTCCTATCTCACCAGCCCTTATGGACTTATCTCTAATTATGGGTGTGTCTAGCTAAACCCTATTGGGATAGTAATGTATATCTTATTTTTTCCTCAATTTTCCTCACCATCTAATTTTCTCCTTGAATTTCATTGATCCTCTTAGTGAACATATTTTTTTTCACTCCCTTGGATCATGGTTCTACCAATTTTCATAGGTGTAAATATATTCTTGAAAACTTTGACCCATTTCCTCCTCTTTGGGCTAGTTCCATGTGAATATATTCTCTAAAATGGTAGCATCTTCTTATATGCTTCCTTCCCTCTACCCATATGCACTTGATATAGGGAAATAAATCCTATCTAAGTCATAACCAACTTGAATGTTCCACTAAGTTGGTTATCTTATTAATTTTCTTCCTAATATTTGTAGTTCCTTCATATTTTTATGATTTTCCAAGATATTGGGAGTCAAACTCGCAACCTCCTTGATTAAAACATCCCACAAAAAAATAAATCTATGTGTAACCTCTATATTTTTGGCTATAGGATTTCCCGACCTCAATATTCATAAATTGACCCTTCAACCTATTTACTTCTCCCCCCTTTAATCCTATCAAACTCTCATCATAATTATTACATTTCAACCTTCTCTATCTCTCTTCATACCCATCTATTATCAATAATATCCTTTGAAAATAATGTTTTTGGTAATTTTTGTCATGGGTCAACTACCCATATTTAAATCATGAAGTTGTTAGTGGCTGGTTTGATTCCCAAGCTGACAAATATCATGTCATCAAGTTTCTCCCTCATTTAATATTGTTGTGATAGGATAATTTTGTTGAGTTATGCCTTAATTTTAAAATTTATAACATGTAGTATGGCCTAACCCATGCCTTTATCCCTCTCAACCTTATCCTTTCCTTGATTGAATAAATCCTTGAACCACTCAATGCTAATAATAGTTAATGTAGATTAACCTCCCATGTCTATTTTCCTTTATAATTTGGTATTTATACCATGAAATTTCACTTTATCTAGGTGGTTATATAAATTTCCTCCATTTGGCTCAACAACTAGCACTTCATGTTATTTAGACAATATTTTGTGATTATGTATCACCTCAATATTATACACTTGGAAAACTCAAAACTGAGTTTTTCCTATTATTTCTACACATAACTTGGTTCCACACACCCCACATATACTTTATATTATGTCCTTTGGCCTATATATTAGTATGACTAGATTTATATTGATGACATAGACATCCCATCTTGCCCAAAATGCTTAAAATGTACTTATATTACACCTCTATAAGTTTTGGGCTTGTGTTTTCTCTCCTTTTCCCAGGACATTCATGTTCAAGATAGACAATAGTGTCGATGTTACTAACCTACCCCACTATAAGTGTATAATGCCCTAAATCCATCCAATTTACAAATTAAACATATTACAATGGTTGGCCTAAGTGATTTAATGTGATTTATCTCCTGATAATATTGGTATAAATATAATATAAATCCTCATTCATTCCACTCCTAACAATCAAACAAAAAGAGCACTCATGTTGTCAATTTTTTTTCCTATTCTACCTTATTCTAATATTAGTCAAAGGAACAACCCAACTATAAGTCTAAAATAATAAAGGAGTAGTCATAAGGTTATATTCTCTAATTTCTAAGCTAGGTCACTTTTGTGCTTGCTTTACACACTTTTCATGATTCACACACAAGTCAATATGTATGGGATAAATACATGATTCTAAGGCCCTATTCTAGAGTATTGGATCTGTAGACAAAACCCTTTGATATTAGGGTCATTGTAGGTCAGATCAACACCATGTTCCCACTAATCAATTTTTTGCTAAGGTCACAATGAAAATGGAAAGCTATGGTTTTGCCAATTCACAACGAGCAATAGTCCATGACCTATATCTGCATACACTAGAGAAAAAGGCAAATCCAAACCTAGAAACATCCATGTGGTTACATCTTATTTGAGTAGATATTCCATATAGGACACTAGCATCAAAATTAGACACGAGCATCGATAGTATTGACCTAGTGTGATGTAATTATTTAAAGAACTAGAGGCACCAGATCTAGAATCTGATGACTGATCCAAAATTGTATTCTTTCTTGCTTTCTACCTATATTAGATCCAAATCTATGTTAGCATCAAAACTAATTAAGTACTCTCTTTTATTTCATTTCTATATCTAGTGTACTTATACTTTCCATTAATATCCCATCTTATTTTAATAAATATAGCATATGGTACATCTAAGTAGAGTATATTAATTAGCCAATTATATATTTGATATTCATCCTTGTACCCTATAATTTATATATCCTTAACCCTATCTACCCATTTAGTATTCCCAATCCAAATGAGAGTTAAACATTTAGTAAACCTAACCTGTATGAATGTAAATTTTTTAATTCCTAGGGTTTTAGATTTTTGTACTTTTTAATTTTTTAATGGTAATATTTTTCATGTAACCTAATAATAAACCTATATTGGGTATGTTTTTATTAAACACATTGAGATTCCCCTCAATCCATCCAATATGTCTCAAACCAATGAGGGATATCATACCTTAGATCATGATGATACCCATGTTAATACTAAAAAAAAGCTGGTAGGGTTATCATAGAAGAAGATCCACTTAATGAAAATACAAAAACAAATGAAAATGACCAAGTAGACAATTACCATGTGTATGCAAATAAAAATTTTCATGAGTGCATTAAAAAAACCTTGAAGATCTTGATAGAATATTAAAAACTATACTTGAAGCTAAAAATGCAAAAACTTTAGTAGATACATCCCTCTCCTTAAACACATTACAAATTAATATATCTAATAGGGGCATGAATTATGTGTTCTAACCTTTATTCCTTAAAAATACTATTGATGCATATACTATGAACTTACTTATTGTTCCAACATAAATACTGGTTTCTTTTCCAATTACAACTCAAAACATGTTTCGAACCCCTTTGGTTACTACTCAAGTTTCTAATAAAAATCCCACTGATCCTATAGTTCAATCACTTTTTTAATTCATAAAGACCTTGTAGGAAAATGTTACAAACATTGAACATAAGGATTCAACTTCTTCACATTCTATATATTTTCAAGATGTGTTACATAACCCTCTTTCACTTGAGATCTCTTTCACCCTTTTCCAACTAGATTTGTTGCACCTAATTTATTATTTTATGATGGTAAGGGTGAGCCTAAAAAACATATTTTAAAATTCTATGTGGCATTCCATGATTACGCTTTAAATGATAAACATTTGACCAAATTATTTCTAAGGAATATGCTTTGAGGTGGTTTTATGACTTACCTATTCAATTTGTGAAAGCATTCAAACTTATTGCAAATCATTTTTTGGCACATTTTTCTATTAACATTACCAAAAAGGTTTTCTATCCTCAAATTGTAAAGATTGAACAAGGAAATAATGAACCAATCAATGAATATGTATTGAGATATAAGACAATGATATCAAAAATGATCAATTAGATGGTAGACAAAGAGTTATAAGACACATTCAAGCAAAGTTTGATTGCTCCTTTACATAATTCCATTTTTTGCAAAAATTTTCAATCTTTCGATGACTTATATCATGTTTTATAGGGCCATGAAATGAAGTTTATGTCATTGAATAAGTTTAAGTATGTAGAAAACACACCAACTTCATCTACATCTAGTAAAAAAATTACAATTAAACCATGTTATAAGGTAAAACTTCCTGATCCTAAAAAGGAAACAATGACCATGGTTAACATAATTGCAAAATAGCCTAATTAGCTTATCATATCTATTGCACCTAAGAGAAGGTTTACATGTTTACATGAGCTTCCTACTTTATTACTCTTATGGTTACTAGAGTGTCATCTTATATCTTTCCCTTTTCCTATATAGGTTGATGTAAATAGATCTCTACCCAAATGATATGATGCAAATGCTTATTGTGACTATCATCGTGGCCCTGAGAATTATAAGAATAGATGTTTTACCTTGAAGCATAAGGTCTAGGACCTCATTAATGACCAATTGATTACTTTTTATGATCATAACCTAGTGATTACCATAAATAAAAAATATTTCAGAATCCTTTACAAGACCATTCTAATAAAGAACCATAAGTAGATAATGTGCATCCTCCTCCATTATATTATGGACATCCACTAGATGTGGTCATTGGTACTTACACATGACATATACCTCATATGGTTTAGATACCTTAAATTTCATTTAATGATAATGAAATTAAGTATGATGACTCTAATCTCAATTCTCTATTCATTCAAGCATACCTTGATAAACACCTTATATATAGTGTTATGATTGATAATGGTACAAGCAGAAATGTTTGCATAATGATATTAATGATGCATTAAGGTTATACTCATTATGATTTAAAACCATATAATAGATCAATTATTTCACTTTATGAGACCTCCAATAAGTTTATAATCTAAATTAAACTTTGTGTTTCCCATAGGTCCTAAGGATGTCAAAGTTTTTGTAATGTTTAAAAAATGTTATTCAAGCAATAGGAGTCATGTACCTTACTATACTACTAAATCATGCCATTTTTTTGATGAATTTATTAACCCAAGACTTATCATCCAATCATAAAATTCTAAGTGGCACCTAGACACCACTCTAGATGTTATAAAATTATGGCTCATGAGGCCTCTACCAATTAGTGTAAGCCATGTACCCCATCTATACACCTAGAATTTTGTATACTTAGGACCATGTATCCAACATAATATCACCCTAGGGAACTTTTTCTTATTCAAAAAAACATATTAAGTAACATTTATCACTCTCCATAGACTCTTTAAGAGCCAAAATGGAAAAGTTTGGGGGGGTGTCCCATACACTCTAAATATTGAATAGGTCAATAGGTCACAACCCTCATAAGATTTAAAAGAGTTGGAGTTATCCAAATAGATAAAATATATTACCAAAATAATTTTCAAGCTAAAATATGATTTAAACACTAAATATAATCTAATTAAAAGTAAAAAAGATGCTATTTTAAAAATATCCATCAAGTCAAAGTTAATTTGCATAATGTGAGCCTTCATTTCCATTACTATAAGATTGATTTCAAATAACATAAGGCTCCATCCCATTTAAATGATCATCTACCATTTTTAAAATTGTAAATTCTTGAATCAATTCACACCAAGTGATTGAACATGGCTTCTAATTTTGCATTAGTATAAATCATTACACAAGTTACCAATTCAAAGTAGGCTCTATATTAACATTGATAATGGTAACTTCACCCTCAAATCCCAAACCAATTGAACAATGTAGGGAAAGAAATTTAATACAATGTATTGTGAGATATAAGTATTAAAATGACATGTTTGAATTATTATAGAAAGTAAAAAAACTAGAGGATGCTAATGACTTTTCATAGGATGAAACTAAATTCCTGGATGAACTGTTGACTATCTAAAAGTCAAGGGTTCATAAAGCATCCACCAAACCTAAATTATTTATTTATGGTGATTTTTTTTACAATCTCTCAATGTTTTATAAGTATCATGGTGATATTTTATAGTCCTAAAAATTTAAATATCATATAGCAAACATGAATAGGGTCTATTATAAGAAGTTTTATTATCACCTCAATCCTGACATTCCATATACCAAGGAAGTCATAGATTAGTGGCTTAAGTCACACAATGTGTTTGAAGTCTTAAAGGACTAGGATAATGAACCAAATCATTGGGTCAATAAGGACAATATCAAATATTACACTATATGAACCTTTAGATAGGGTGTTAAGTTTAGTATGATGCTACTGAATCAAATAATATTAGCAAGTGATATCATACATGTCAATATTTTTTTAAAATCCCATCCTAAGCATGATTATCCAACAAAAAAAATGTCCCAACCCTAGCCAACCTCATCACTCAGAAAATATCCCATCAAGTAAGTAGAGTTAGAAATTTGAAAAACTTTAACATGTTGTCCTACTTGGTTGATGCTTATTGTGCCATAGTGGATTTTAAAATCACTGCTTTTCCTCCCTAGACATTTATGGTATCCCCATTTCTAGTTATTTCTAGTGGTCTTCTCTGATATATACATCCACAAATTCATGTCATACATTTAATACATATGTAACCAATTCTACCCCCCATTTTATTTAGAAATTAATAAAAGGATTATGCATAGGTTTTTTGAGGAGATGAGATTGTCCTTCACTATAATTTTGGAATATTGGTATTATCAAACATTCATGGTAATCAAGGTTAAAGGGATCATGAGTGATACACATAATTTGAATTATTATATTTCTAAATAATTATCATAATAATAAATAACCTTTTATTTGGCTAATGGTCTTGTAAGTTTATGTTTTAATAGGGATAAAAATATATATCCACATCTGACCATTATCATTGAGCACCATGAGTGTAAGGATTATAAAAGTGTAACATCAATGAAAAATTGTCACACATCCTTCAACCTACCACTTTATAAGCATAGTCAATGGGGACCTTATGGTAATGTCCTTCAACATATGGACGTATTGAGGTCTAGGCTCAACAAAAATTAATATTGTGAAACTCATGCAAATTATGGGTGCCACCTTAACCCAACTAATAATGATGAGGTGATTAGAAATTTGAAATTAAAATAACTTTGGGAATGTAAAAATGGCATAAAATCTTTGGAAAAGAGACCATATGTACCCCAACCATTAGAGGATAAATAAAGTATGAGTGAAATTCTCAAAAGAATCATATTGTAAAGGCTCCTTTTAGCAACTTCCCCATCTTCATCAACCACCACTCCTTCTACTAGATTGGCCACCTAGGTAAATGCCCATATTTTTTATCAATCCTTAAATTCTTAAGTAGTTATGAGTCTTAGAAGATATCCTTTGAAGCCCAACCTAGTGTTTTAGTTGAGTCAGTCACCCCTAACTTTATGATATTAATACCACAAGATGTTACTCCATATTTTGGTCTACCTAAAAACCAAGCTTCCATGGGCCTTATTGTAACTCCTAATTTTCCCTTGTCTCATGTTTCCCTAGTTCCAAATGTATCACCCTTAGTTTCACCTAAGATCTTAGTTATAAGAACTACAATGCAAGACCTTATTCATCAAACTTCCTCAATTACTTTCACTCCACTAGAAGTTTCAATTACCCCTACCATGATGGCTCCTCTTACAATCTTAGTCCCTTTTATTTCATAAAGTATTCATTTAATTTCCATTTATTTTAAATTTTAATTCCTTTTAGTGATCCTATCACACCTATAAATACTACTAATTTAAGTAGTCTTGTAGTCCCAAATTCCCAAATCTCAAGTTGTCTTCCCATGAGCATTCTTCCCCTTTATGAAATTAAATTATAAATAATACATGGTTTGAGGAACCAAGTTTTTATGGATATCCAAGCCTAGTTTCCATTTCCTAAACTACTATTCCTCAGCCACAACCTACTCTTCAATTTAATCTAATTTTTATGAAACTTATTTTATCTATTAGATCCATAGTTCTAACTTTCATAATGGGACCCTATTTTCCTACTTTGTTTTAGGTACTACGTATAGTCTATTATCCTTGACAAAAACATGATCCCACATTAACAAAAAATAACCCATGGGTTTATTTCTAATTTATTTACAAACCCCCTTAATTTTATCTCATTAGGCCCATCTCCTATCTTAGGAGGATGATTGAGCTCCCTAGCAACATTGGAATGTTTGTCTAGATGACACTAGAGAATTTTAGGTCCCACATATTCCATGAGAATACTCCTTTAACATATTTTATTTTACTCCAAATCCTCCTCCATCTACCACCTCCATAATATATCCACTCAAATTCAACATCCCCTCATTTATGCCCCCACTATCCACTTTATTAGCTAGATTAGTTATTAATTATGAAACCATTAATCCAAATCAAGGAGAAGGTTGAATGGTACCACTTCAATAAATAGGGATATAAGTGCCAAATATGGTTTATCAAAAAGACCCAAAAATTAAATTAAAATTCTATAAATACATGGATAGAATGAAAATAATGATGACTCAAAAATTCACCAAAGAGGGAAACCTAGTGGTCTAGTGGACAAAGGAAGATCTCTTCTCTCTAACCTAGAAGAAATAAAAAATAGGGGATAAGTGTATAATTTTCATCCCATATTGATGGTTATATCTTCCAAATATATGACTAATAAGATAATGGAAAAACTAAAGGAACAAGTGTAAACTCTAGAGTCTCAAATAAAGAGCACATTATTGCTTAAGATAGTGGAAACAGTTGAGGTAGCACTAGATAACCTATTCCTTGCTTTAAAAGAAGTAATAAAGTATCTAGTGCAAGGTAATGTCCTCTATAAAAAGTCACAATAGTACTCCTAGAGGATGATCAAGATAGATGATAAGTGCAAGAAGATGACATTGACAATCAATAAGGGCATGTTAACCTAGTTGAAAATCATGACACTAGTGGACCTCAACCTATATCAAATAATTTTTAGGTACACAAGGACCTAATTTGAGGAGTGGTATTGAGATATGAAATAATCCTTCATCCCAGTAGATAAAAACATTGACAATATGGTGATTTATTTCAAGGAGGTCAGGATCAATGTGTTATTCAACCTTAATGGCATAGTCATCAACAAAGACAAGTTTGAAGTGCATCTCAATAAATTCAAAGTTGCCTTTAGTAGAAAGATAAATAAAGCTAATAATATTGGTGCCAACAACATATTATATCTAGCTACACAATCCATAAGAAAAATTAGCAAGGTAAATGTAGTTAATAATTCCCTAGAGGTCCCCAAAAATACCCATAAGGAATTACTAGCATGTTAAAAAAATTTACTTAAAGAGCTAATTATCAGCCTTCCCAAACTAGATCAAGAAAGCAATTTAATCACCCAAGCATTGGTAATGTAATAAGATAAAAGGAAACTAGGCATTGGGCCCCTATAGGCTCACTATAGCATCTATTGATTATGTTTATCTTAGTGGTCCCAAAAGTGAGAATGTTGTGTCCACAACTTAGGCCCCAACTTATTCTCATCCTTTTGGGAAAAGTATTGTATTATTGTAACTGATTATGGGAATTGAAAGCTATGAGTTTGATTTAATGAAACTAGATGGCAGGTCTCACTCCCATTTATTCCACTTTGTAACATATTTTTAGGGTCAAATTTATTAATGAAAACATAAAAAAATTATAGAAATATCAATGTGAATATTTTATTATCATTGTATGTTCTTTGTGGAAGTGTTCCCCATGTTTTCATGGTGCAGGGGTGATATTTAATACTAAAATTATTATCATATGATTGTTTTAGATTAAGGTAAAAACAAGTTTTGAAGGGACCCCAAAACCCATAAACAAAGGATGAAGGATATAACAATAAAGTCCACAGGTGAAACCTATAACTTACTTCTAAGAAGTATCAAAAATAGGTTTTACAGGGACCTAAAACCACCATTCAAGAACATCAATAGACAGACCCCAGGTTTTACAGAGAACTAGAAACTCCAGTTTGATAAGAAAATAAAAAACCAAAAAATGGAACCAGTTATTACATCTAACTAAAAGAACCAGGACAGAAAGAACTCAAAGAACCTATTCTTATAATTCCAAAATCATCTTCACCACTTCCTTTCCAATCATAGCAGTGTCCTGTAAAGATATAGCCACTGATGTAGCACCCTCTTGCATTGCCTTCTTCCTTGAGCTCTGTCTGGTTCTCTTGCTAGGCCCCTCCAAGGATTTAATTTCCTCATTTGCTCATTTTCCAATGTTTACAGCAGCCGCACATATGCTAGAGGTTACCTCCTCCATCTTCATTCTTATTTCCTTAATGAGTTCCCTTAGATTGTTCTCATAGTCTTTAAGTTTGATAGGGATATCCCTCATCTAATTTTTCATATTATTGATTTTATTCCGATCTGCTTCCTGATTCCATTCCAATATTTCCATTTTCTTCTTGAGGCTCATTATCTCCTTATACATCCACGAGTCAAATTGAAGGATAGCGTCTACTTTGCATTTGGCCAAGGTCATAAAGGGGTGCCTCCCATCATTCTGCTCTATATCACTTAAATATTATGCGTTCTCTTTTAGATTGTCTTCATCCTTTTCCGTATGATCCTCCCTTTCCATTTGTTTCTATTCCTTAGTTTCAATAGGGCTTTCGTTATGGATAAGATCATCCTTTAATTAATCTTCAGTTTCCATTGCTTGATTGACATCCTTTACTAGATGTTCCTTCTCTATTTTCAATGTAGGATCCTCAAATAGAACGTCCAAATCTTTTTCAATTTCCCCTAGCACTTGCTGATTTTCCTCAAGATCATAGTTATTATTTTCAATTTTTTCCTCTATAGTGACCCCTTCTTTCTCATTCTTACCTTTATCTTCTCCTTCCTCACTGGAGCTAGAATCCCCGCTTTCTGTTCCTTCCTCTTCCTCCATAATCTCCTCCTCAGAACTTTCAGTGCTTTCCCACTCTGTTTCCTCATCAAAAATCTATTTTTTGAAGCTAGAGGCTTTGAGTTTCGCTTTTTCTTTCCCCTTTACTGTTTCATTCTTCTTACTCTGTAAGTCTTTATTTTTATCTGGATAAAGATTCAAGACAATGGCCTTGTTTTTGTAAAAACCTTCAATTATTAGAATTAATCCCTCATGCAATATAGGATGAGACTCCTTTTTTCTGTGAGTGAACAGACTTTGTAGCAGTGAGAAGTGCAGATAAAAAGGAAAGGAGATTCTAACTTTGTGCCTAAAATGATTAAGAAACACAAAGTGAAATTTATGGACTCTTTTGCTTCTTCCATCAAGTATGAAATACTCACAGATGTAACATAAGACGTCTCTCCAAATTCCTTTAATCTGCTCTAGGTCAAAAAAATCCCCACTCTTTTCCAGCTACTGCTCCTCAGCATCCGTCTTTGGGAATTTGTTGAATGCCTCATTAGAAATGTTGGTCTACTTTGAGAATTTTATTCCCTCCATTAGAAGCCCCATGACCTCTGCTATGAATTCCTCGGTGAGATTCACCATGATGCCATGGAGGGTTACCCTGTCGCCAACCCAATTTTTGAAAAAAGCCTCGTTATATGGGGTTTTAAACCATGTAGCCGTTCTAGGTAGCTCACAACCTATCCTCTCTAAAGGATCTTCCAGACATCTTGTTTTGCTTTCCAATCTTTGAAATTTTTAGGTTCCTGCTTCCTTGGTTCTCCTTTCATATTGTGAACCATACTAATATCCAGTAACACCCAAACATTGAATACTGAGCAATGAGACCAACTATTATCAACTTGTAATGAAACTCACCTATTTTCTGGCACATACATAACCCACTTCACCTTCTCTAGAATATTTTTTTTTAATGGATGTAATCCTTCCTCCGTGAGGCCACTCTGCCAAATCATTGATTTTCTATTCCAAGCAGATATTTCCCTCCTTTGAATGAATTACGTCATAATTGATGAGCGCTCCAAGATCCATATTCTTATTTAATGTATCCTGCTACCTCACCTTGTGTCTTGTTTGAATTGCATGATTTGCTATCCAATCAACAACCCCATTAGCTTCACAATAAGTATGGGTTATAGTTACTTTCTCAAATTTTTGAATTAAGGTTTTCATTTCCATCACCATTGCCTCTTTAGACCATAAAATTGAATTTTTTTTATTTAAGATATTAATGATATTCAGGGAGTCACCTTCCAGCCATAATTTAGAATATCCCGATTCAATAGCTAATTTAATGGTTTGAAGGGCTGTAGAAGCTTCAGCAATATGATAATTTGACTCACCGATAGGAATAACAATAGCATCAATTACGTTTCCCACATGATCTCTCAATACTCCTCCACATCTTGGTTTTCCTGGGTTCCCTTTAGCATCTCCATCAAAGTTTCCTTTGATCCATCCATAAGGGGGGACATTCCATTTAACACCTAATCTTGGATTTCCAATTTTCACATTAGGCCTTTTTGATCTTAAGGGATTATCAATTTGAAGGGTTGGATTGGGATCCCTTTGCAATGAGAAATTATCCTTTATTGCTCTTATAATGTTCTGACCCACCACCCATCCTGGAAGTTTTTTACTTCTAAAAATTTGATTGTTTCTTTCTTTCCATATACCCCACCAATTATGGGGAAGAGTTAATTTCCAAAAAAAAAGAACATCAGGATTATGAGAGGGATAGTACCAACTTTTAAAAGATAGTTCCACACTTTTTTGATGAACCCATACAATACCCCAAAGATTGAGGATCTCATTCCAGACTTGATACATATAAGAACAGTTTACAAACAAGTGATCTCTATCTTCAAAACCCTTTTTACATAGAATACACTTGTCCACCACATATATACCTCTTTTTTGCAAGTTGTCCAGAGTCAGGATTTTGTTTTGAAGCAGAGTCCAATAGAAAAATTTTATTTTGGGGATAAGCCCCTTGATCCAGGCATGTGCCCACAAAGGTTGATTACCATGTCCCTTAGAAGTAAAAATGGTAGATACTTTAAATTATCCACTAGGATCATCATGCCAAATAATCTTATCCTCAAGATTAGGATAGAGAGAGATAACATTGAGGGATAATTGTATATTATTGAAATATTGATCAAGATCAGTTAGATTCACCTAGGAATTGTTCTGCCAGTATTGATTTACCATTATTCCATATCTTTGCTTACATCGATCAATTACCTCTTTATCTTGGAATTCTTCTATCAGAGGGAATTCTTTTAACCAAACATCCTCCTAGAATTTTGCCTTTATTCCATTACCAACTTTCCATGAGCATCCTTCTTCTAGAATTTGTTTAGTTCCCTGAACTGCCCCCCATATGGAAGATGGTCAGATAACATCAGGGTAAGAAAAGAAATCAGAAAGGGATTTTACATTGAATAAATACTTATGCTTCCATATATTACTCCATTCTTTGTTTTCATGGTAGACCCTCCATCCTAGTTTTGCTAAGAGAGCTTTATTCATACGTCTAATTTTCCATATTCCCAGCCCTCCTTCCCTAAAAGGTTTGCAAATGTTATCCCAAGCAATTAAAGGCATCCTCCTTTTTCCTCAGTACCAGTCCATAGAAAGTTTCTTTGGATTTTTTCAATAGCTTCTGCAAATTTAGTAGGAATTCTGAAAAGACTTAAAGCATAAGTAGGTATGATTTGAAGACTTGCTTTAAGGAGGGTTAACTTTCCTGCCTGACTTAAAAAATTTCCTTTCCAAACCGCAAGTTTCTTACTGAATTTGTTAATAAGATCCTCCCAAAAGGCTTCAAGGACTTTCATCCCAAGAGGAAGACCCAAGTAAGATGAGGGGAAAGAACCTATAGAGCATCCAAGGATTTTAGCAATTTTGTTTTGTCTCTGGATTGGGGTATTGGTGAATAACACTGCACTTTTATTCCAATTAATCAACTGACCAGAAGCAGACGAATATAAATTTATAGCTTGCTTCAAATTTCTTTCTTCCTTGACTTCATCTTTTCCCATAAAGATAGTATCATCAACAAATTGTCCGTGGGAGCAAATTAGAGGATGAGAAGAGGGTTTTAATCCCTTAAATAAACCTTTACAAACCAAATCCCCTATATATCTTCCCATACAGTCAGCCATAATTACAAACAGAATGGGGGATATAAGGTCCCCTTGTCTTAGCCCCTGTGATGGGTTAAAGAAATGGGATGAACTTCCATTTACCATTACAACAATAGAGGAAGTAGAAATCAGCTGGTAAATAATACCAACCACCTTTTGTTCAAAGCCAAAAGTTGTAAGGCTATTTGAAAGGAATAACCAGTCCACCCTGTCATATGCTTTTGCAATATCGACTTTCATAATGAAACCCTGATTGTTAGAGCTGAACAATGAATGCATATTCTCGTGAGCAGTAATTATAGAACTAAGAATTTGTCTACCTGGGATAAATCCATTTTGCTAATCAGCAAGTATCAAAGGAATCACTTGAATAAGTCTAGACATCATTACTTTGGAGATGATCTTGTAGAAAGAGTTACATAAGCTAGTCAGTCTAAACTGATTAGGAGAATCAACACCAATCTTCTTTGGAATCAAACACAAAAAGGTGGAATTAACTTCCTTAAGCATCTGTTTGGCTCCAAAGAATTCCTTCATTGCATCACTAACATCTTTGCCAACAAAATTCTAAAGTTTTTGAAAGAAGAACATGGGAAATCCATCAGGTCCAGGTGCTTTATCTCCTCCTAGAGAACAAACAGCTTTAAAAATTTCCTCATCCTTTGGGATTGAACATAACATTTTGTTCTATTCCTTCGAGACCAAAGGAGGAATCACATGTAGGATATCAGCCTGACTTTCCAGATTAATATTGAGGTCAGCCTTCATTAGGGATGAGAAAAAGGATAGCATTTCCTCCTTGATTTCCTTCTCCTCTAAAATCTTCAAATCTCCTTTTTTATGTATGGAATATGAGTTTTAGCTTTGTGCTTCAGAGTGGAAAGATGGAAAAATTTTATGTTTTTATCTCCTTCTTTCAACCATAACAACCTGGATCTTTGTCTCCAATAGATTTCTTCTTTAGTAATAATATCTTGATATTGAACCAACTGTTCATTTTCTTCAGTAAGGAGGTCTAAAGTGTATCCATCTTTCTAATTTTTTTCCTGAATTCTATGAATTTCCTCCTTGATGGCAATCTTTTTCTCAAAGATATTTCCAAAACAATACTTGTTCCACTTTTTGACTTCCCTTTTAACATTTTTGAGGTTGGAAACAACTCTAAAAAGGGTCATGCCCTCAATATCAATATTCCACCATTCTTCTATTTTACTTTCAAACTATGGGTGTTGCATCCACATCTTTTCAAATCTGAAAGGATGATTCTTATTCAAGTTTATTTTAGCCGCTGTGAAAAAAAGAGGATAATGATCTGAACCTATTCTATGGAAAGCTTCTAACTTACATATGTATTCTTTTGTCCAGTTAGGGGAGAAAAGGGCCCAATCAAGTTTGGCATGTATACAATCATTACCAGATCTCTTATTGCTCCATGTAAACTGAATTCCCTGAAGTTCCATATCCATTAATCCCTCTTTGTTTATAAACTCCATTAGATCAAATCTCCCTTCCAATTGAATAGCATTACCTCCCATTTTCTCATGATCATAAAGAGGTACATTAAAGTCTCCCATTATAATCCATCGTCCACAATAGTCCTTGCTTTTGAAATTAGAGATAGTCTCCCAGACCTTTTTCCTTTGGATCTTAACATTAGGAGTGTAGATATTTACAATATACCAGCTTTCCTTCTGGTCCACACTAGTTATTTTAACAATCATAAGATTTTTACTAGCAGTCAAAATAGATCCAGAGTAATGATTCTTCTTCCATAACATCAAGGTTCCCCCTGAAGCACCTTCAAAACTACTGGCCTTGATGGAATAATTTTTAAAGTCTTTGATCTGTTTTGCTTTCTCTTTATTCATCTTGGTTTCTTGGAGCAAAAGGAAATTAGGCTTTTGATCTCTAACAAAATTCCTAACAATATCCATTTTATTAATACTATTTAACCCCCTAATATTCCAGCTTATTATTTTCATTTCTATTTTTTTGGGGTAAAGTCTAGAATGGTTGCCTGCCTACCATCAGCAATACTCTATATATTTTCTATCTCTCTATTCTTCCTTGTAGATCTTTTTCTAGGTTTATCCAGAGAACCAACATCCGGTTTTATCTTGGATTGCTGATCAGTTCCTTTTCCATCTTTTTTCAGAATAGGAGCATGGGGTTTCACCTTTAAACTTCTCGTCTCTACACCCTTTATATTGTTCTTTTTTTCATCTTTTTTCTTTTGATTTTTTGAGTTTTTTCCCTTCTATTTCACTTCTTCTGCAAGGGGAGCCCCTTCCACCGGGGAGTTATTATCATCCTTAGATAACACTTGACTCTCCTTAGTCTGAGAAGCAAGCAACTCTCCTTCCTCTAAATTTTTCCCATCTTCAGGCGTCAATTCACCTTCCTCTAACCCAGACTTGTCCTCTACATCATATGATTGTTATTTATATATATGTTCTTAATTATAATGAACTACTAGCTATTTTGATTAATCTTGGTAGTTTATCATTATTTTATATATAATTATATGTATGTATGTATACATACATGTATAAATATATAGATATATGTATATATACATATATGTATACATGTGTGTGCGTGTGTGTGTGTGTGTGTATAGACACACACACATACACACATACACATTATTGTAAATTATGTCAAAGGTAATGACAAAGTGGTAATTAATGAAGGATGATATCATGAAGTGATAAGGAGGCCTTGTGTGCTTGATAAGTGATCCATAAATTTTGAGTTGTTTTGATCAATGTAGATAAGATAAATTAGTATGACATTGAGATTGAGAATGGTAATTTTGGAGCATGTGTATGAAGTATAGAGTCATTTCATGAATCTCAATAGTGAGCTACAATAGAAAGGATTCATTAAGGGTTTACATCTACACGTATCCTTATAACCCTAGGTGGCCTATTGAACCTATTAAAATAGTTTGAGCAAGATTGGTGACTTTTGAGATAATTTGAGTATTTTTCATGATATAAAAAATTGTATCTAGTATGTTTAGTAGTTAAAGGTTAGGAATGAATTCAAAGTATGTGAATAGTGGTTTTCTAGTCTCAAGTGTATGTAAGTTAAGGAAGGAAAGGCCTAATGAGACACCATGTGCAAGTTTCAAAGTAAGGAGGCTCAGGTGATGATTGGGAAAGGTGAGTAATTATGTAATAGAAGTTTTTATGAAGATTTAGGTTAGTATGTGGAATAAAAGTTAATGAAATGTCTTTTGAGGCTTCTCAACCTCACATAATGAAGAGATATGAACCCAAGAGAGATTTTCTTGAGCTTGTTGACATGTGCATCCTTTGCATATTATCCTACACTTTTAGTAGAATATGGGGAGGGGTTTTAAGTGAAATTTCCTATCATTATTTTTTCATTTAAGGGATTAACCTTTATTAACAATTGTTAACACCTATAGGTGGTTTAAATGCTCCTAAAACCCTCATGTGGACTTGATGATGAAGAAATTGATGGAAATAGCTAAAAATTGTTCAAAGAAGCTATTTTGATTTTTATATATTGTATAAAACTCTCTCATGTACTTTTAAGTGGAATTGGTTTGTCATGATTGTAAGTGAACCTATAGAAAAGGTGTTGTTTCTAAAAAAATTATTGTAGCAGTCAATGTTGACCTAGTCAAACTATGAAAGTGTATGAAAATTGAAGGTCAAGACTTGTTATATAATTCCATGAAGTATTTTGGGAAATAAAGAGCTTCTATGTCAATATTTTTGAGTAACTAATTTGGCTATTCTCTAGAAAGGGTAATGGTGAAAATAGTGAAGAAAAATTAGTCAAGTGAAAAATGTGTTTTGGGATGAAAAATCATTATTTATTAATGAAACAATGAACATGAATATGTAGTATAATAATTTTATCACCTATAAATGTGTTTGAATTGGTTTCTATTCTTGTAAAGGTAGCCAATATATTGACCCATAGTTGACCATATGAACTAAGAGAGAGAGTGTCATGGATTGATCAATAAGTTCACTACTTTGATTAATGACCTAGTGTCTTTTAGATTATATGATGTAATAATGGTGTCATATGATGTGTTTAATTAATTTATTATCATGGTAAGTGTGTGCATAAGTTTTTTATGTCAAAGTTACTTTGACTGGGTTTTATGGCTAATTAGCAACACTGAGTAGGCTTATTGTAGTAGTGTTTATGAGAATTTGGAGGATGAATAAATGTGTATTATCTATTGGATGATGCTATTGAGGTCTTGAAATTTCCATTTGGATGTGTATTGTGCTTTCAAATTTTATATGAAGTTAGTTTGAGCCTCATTTGTGAAGATAATATTTTTGGGCAAATTATCCCTAATAGGTCTTTAAGGCCTAATGGAGGTTTTTCAGTATAAGAAAATATTTTGATGTTTTTGAAGCATAGAGGATGATAATAAAGGATATAGGTAAATTATTTTAAATGGTTTGAGTCATTTTTGAGGTCCATCTAGGCCATAGTGGCTTAAAGTGTTCCATGAAGGTGAATTATGTTTGCATGGGACCTATTAAAGGCTTGATGGCTAAAAGAGGTTTCATAAGGTGAGAGAGTGACATGGAATGTTTTATAAATTTTTGATCAAGTATAAGAAATGATGTAACTATTGTTCAAGTATTTTTAATGTCTTTTTGTCCCATGTGATTTAAGGTTGAAGAGAGAAAGTATGAGACCGAGTGATAATAGGTCTTCATTAACCTAAAGGGTGGATAAGACCTATTAGAGAAGATTAAGTATAAAATAAATGTTTATTATGATTTTAACATGTATTTTATAGGTTATAAATACTATTTCAATGCATATTTATGTATGTAAATGTGTTTTCTGACCAAGAGAGGGTTGAGAAGAAGTCTTGTATATATGCAAGACCTAGTAGAGCTTGTGTTTTAGTTGTGAGTATTGTGTTGAATATCAAGATAAAGGAGTAGAAAATAATATAAGGTTTGAGAGGATTAAAAATAAAAATTTAAATATACTGAATTATTATTAAATAATTTATGATTGTGTTTTTAGGTTTGTTGAGGTCAATTCAGACTTGAAGAGACCTAAGTGTGCAAAGAGCTAGATTTGTGTGTGTGTGCTATAAGCGAATGAGAAGACTTATTACAAAGAGGAAGGAGACATTTTGGGTAATAAAAAGAGTTTAAATAATTATCTATTAAGTTTATGTAATATATTATTTTGATAATATCAAGTATAAGTGTTCTATTCTATCTAAAGAAGAGACCTAGTGAAGTGAAGGAGAAAGAGATCAGTTTAGAGGCATATTTTAGTATGTCAAAGCAAAAGAAGTCCATTATCAGTTATGTGAAGATAAAAAGATAAATTTTTAGTGTTACTAATTTTTTATTTAGTGGTTACTTGATCAACAAGGGGTTTGGTACCTCCCATAAAATTGGTGCTTGCTAAAGCCAAGTGGGTGCTTGGTGAATTTGAGGGGTTGGTTTTCCTTGTTGTGTTGATGGTCAATAAAATATTAATTCATAGTTATAAGATAAGTAGTCCAAGATGTGTATCAGTGATTTTTATCCCCCATGAGGGGTTCCCACATAGATCTTGTGTTCATGTGATGTATTCTCTTATGTCATGCTTTGTATGTATGTGTTTTCATGATGTTGTTGCTAGATCAAGTTGATGTATTATTGAATGGTGAATATAATTGAATTTTAAATTTGATTAATTGCATAAATAATTCACACCCCACTGATTCTAGCTCCAACACACACATACACATTTGTGTGTGTATTTATGTTAAAAACATAGTAATTATTCATTCATGGATAACATATTGCCAATATTATTCACATATTTTCCCCCATATTCTCTACCTCATATGCCTTAGTTTAAAATTATGTAAAAATAGATATATGAAGTTAAAATCCATAATAAACTCAATGGAGCACCCAAATAAGTATAAATTCATCATATTCTTAGAGATTATCACCTTTTTACCTTAATTTTATCCCTTTTGATTTTTGTTCATGCATGATTTGAATCAAAATGACTTTTGTTAGTGAATGTTGCCTTGGGAAATTGATGTGAAGTAGTTTTTAAAAATTATATTAAAATATCTTGAAAGAGTTGAACTTCTTTTGGTAGCATTGCATCATTTGAATCTAATTAATCCCAATACTTGTAGCTTTTGCCTTGGTTTGTATCAATAACAAACCTAAGATGAGAGGTGAAATCCCCTTCACTATTGACCTTTAGTTATGCCTAGTATCATAAGTGTAATTAGATTTATATAAAAAATAATGTTTTTAATATATTATAAATAATTATCATGTTTCTATTATATAAAATATACTAATAATATTATCAATTAATATATTATACACAAGATAAAGCTATTTGATGTCATGTAGAGTGTGCAACTGCCTATTCTACATGTCATCAAGATAAAAATATCAACCTCTATTGTTACTTGGATTTGTACCCTTTGAGGAGATGGTAAATCTCTCCTCATCCAAGTGGCACAATGTAAACACCTCTAGGCTTGTGGGTAGCCTAAAGATCAGGTGAATCTCTAAATAGGGATAGCTCCCTTGATGTACCACTTTGGATCACAACTACACTTAACTTTGGGGGGTGGAAAGGGAGAGAGTTAATTAAAAGCAGGTTAACCTAAGGTAGGTGATACACTAAAATAAATTATGACTTCTAACTAGTATCATGTTACACATAAAATCAAGAGACAAACTAAACATACACTTCTCCAATCTTAATCTTCTCACATCAATGTTACATTGTGAGGTTATGGATGAATGTACAAAGCTAGGAGGACTCAACAAGATTCTTATGAGGGAGATAATGAATATACTAACTCATTCAATCCTTGAACTTTCATATAATAATTCACATGCCCTACAATAAGGTCTCCAACTACAAAAGGATGCAAGAATAAGATAACATGATAAGGAATCCATAGTATTCACTAAGTAAGATCCAACATTCAAGTAAAACACACTAATAAGAATCATGAAGAGGTAAAAATAAGTAATCTTATTGATAAAATGGTATGAATTTGTGCAGGGCTTCACCATACTGAGGTGGAGCATAGATTACAATGCCAAAAAGGCCAATTCTTATAGAACTTGAGAGAAAAAGGAGAAGAGAGAAGCCCAAAGGTCACAAGGAAACTTGTAAATATGAGAGAGTCAATTATTTTAGAACTAAAATATGGTATAGGACTAACCATTCAAGGCCAATAAGTAAAAATGTCAATCTAAGTCATAAACATCATGAAAAGTGGCATGAAAATTCCTTAACTAGCTCAAAAAATTTCCCTTCATGATTGACCTTCTTTTAACACCTCATAACTTACTAGGACAAGGTCTAATAATTTTAAATATATGTAAGGGTCTTAGGCATGCCTCTTCATGCATTGGTTACGTGCCTGGTCATCTAGAATCATCTGGAAGTGAGTTATCATCATCTGTAATCTAAAAAACTCTTCCATCATGCACCCTACACACTTGGATTCAAAAATACATTATTTTCTTATTAAAATACATTTTAAGAACTATATGACATATTTAAAGACCCTATATGACATTATAATAATTGGGGACACCTTAAAATCACTTTCACTTAGAGTTTTCACACTTCTCACTAACTTGTCCAATATGCCAATTTTGATTGGTTAAGATGAGAGCTCCTGTTGAGGAACTTATAAGTTTTTATGATTCATTAAATTAAAATTTGTAGTTATAAAAATTCATAATATTTCTCCCAAAGTTGGTTTTATCTTCAGACTCCTCCTAGAACCTGCACAACACAAAAAATGGTCAAAAATACATTATTTCCCACCCAATCCTTACAATTTCATATAGGAAAAAATAATTTTTGTGAGACTAATTGATTATTATAAAATTTAAAATAGGTTTAATTGTCAAAATATTACATTATAATGCATCCCTAGCTTCATTTGTTCAAACTGGTCTTTACAAGGGTTTTGGAGGCTTTTTAGTAGTTTCCACTCTTAAGGTTTGTTCATGTAGGTTTGATGTTGGCATTTCAATATAATTCCACAAATTTATTTTTATATACCTCTTATAACTCTTATAAACTTATTTTATTCCCATTTAGAGCATTAAAAGAGGTATGAACACTTGAAATCACCTTATCGATTTCCTTTCTCTCCTTGCACAAGCTTCAGATGTCCTATATCCTAAAGGTGAACTTTTCCATGGTTTTATTTGAATTAAAAAAGATTTCACATGTATATTATGAACCAAAAATCATGTTACAATATGTTTGGGTGATCATATAAGGTTGTATATGAAGTTGACCCCCTTTTAGATCATAGACCTAGTCACGCTTAACAGACCTGAATTATCTTTCAAGCCCAAAAAAGGGGTTTTATGTTTCCTCTACATTTAAATAGATATCACATATCTAAATACAACCTATAAATATGTTAAAACATTTTAAATTTCCTATTTTATCATAGAAGTGAAAGTGGTTCCCCAAATGGATTTTAGGCCTCAAATGGTCCTACTTGCATACTTAACACCCCAGACCATTCTATTTGGTTTTTTCTATTTGTGTTTCGTTTCTAATATTTAATTATTTGTATTTAATCTTTATATACTTTTTTAATGGTTTACTTGTATTTTTGTTACTCTTTTTTACACATCTTCCAAAGATTACAAGTTTATGTACAAAGGGAGTGCCCTTTATCCAAGACAAAATAGAGGGAACTCCCTTTCCTCCTTAGAAAAATGTGAATATTGGAGGGAATTATAAAATTTTTGAGGACATATTTCAAAAAATAATAATCTTATTACCATGTTATTTGACCTTTCAAAAGTGTGAAAGTATGAGACAGACTTGTTAGAAACTAGGACTATGTGGGGTTCCTTTAAAAGGACTATGTGATGCATTGTTAGAGCCTTTATATACCTTATATACCTATAATTGAGGGTATATTATGATATAATTATTATAATTAAGGTTATTATAACATATAAATCTACTCAACCTCCAATATTTTCTCCTCACTCCTTGATTGGGACAAGACTGAGTTTCTTTTGCATGACTGTGTTTCCTTTCCAATAGTGACTTGTAAGTTAATTTGTAATGGTATTATCTCAAAAAAAAATTAAAAATAATATTTATAACATCATAAATTCATTTGATAAATTTTTAAATTCATTTTATCCATGTTCATTCTTTCCAAACACCTAGACATAGTCCCTTTCCATTCACTGCCTGACTTAGTCAACACTTGGTTGTAGGTTTATATAGAGTCTTTCAATGGCTCATTTCACATTTACAAGGGAATTTATAGTAAAAATAAAATTTATGTAAGTGTTAATAGGTTATTAATCATGAAAAATTAATTGTATCCCTCATATTCACTTGGAACTGACCCAACTAAACTCTCCCAATCTTGACTGTGGAACCCTACTTGTTAGCTTCCTATAGGTATGCATTACTTATTAGAAACCTTGGTCTTGATGAATGTAAATACTTCTTGAATATTTATAGTCTTTTCACTTTATCATAAATTCATTTACCATTGTATAGGATTAAAAATCATCAAAACATCAAGCTAGCTCATTGTCTACCTTGTTGTAGGTCAACATTCCACAATGTACACACTACAAATGTACCTGGGGAACCATAACACCATGGATGAAATTTTAAATCTTTATGAATATTTCACTTTGATTTTATGGTCAAATTTTTCAATTATTAGATGGAGATCCACCTTAGGCTCAAGACTGTAGATGTCACTATCTATTCACAATGCTTTTGAGGGCATCTTTAGGCTCTTCAACCATCCTTCACTCATTATTTTCCCATAAAAATTTTAATATATATTTTTAATAATATATGAAATAGAGTACGCATATTTGGATGATTTGGAACACTCTGTAAGAATGTTTTAAGGTACCTAAAAAAACCTCTTAGACCTCTATTTTGCCAATTTAGGGATTGGAGTCCTGCAACTCAGTCTTGTCCCTAGAGCATGTTTCCAACCTTCATGTTGCCAATTTATCACCTCACATGGGCCTATAATGTTATCCCCATATATTATTACTTCAATAATATTTTCAACACATGTTCAATCACTCCAAATTGGCTTTAAAACTCTCTACCAAGTCACCTATAGGTGGGTATTTACATATACATAAGTAGTAAGGAAATTTCAAATAGTGTACAGGGAATCCAATCCTTTAACTAGTTATAAAAATAATTAAAATATTTAAAATGGAATATTCACACTTATAATGGTCTAAAAAAAGTATCAAAACATGTCATTCAATGTGGATTTATCCTCCAAGCAACTTTATGCAAACATATTTAGGGCAGACTGAAAGACATGTTACACATGACTGCAATTCATAGAAAATTTGATTGTAAAGTGATATTTTAAGGTTAAGGTAGGTTAATATAACTTTTTAAAAATGATAATTAACCCATCACAATACCTTGGATCCATTTTAAAGCATGAAAATATAGAACATGGTGAAAATTTGCCAACAACACAAAATGGACCAGTTTGTAAACTTGAGGTGATTGGCTCTTCAAAACGACTTGAAAATTTAAAATAATCATGGATAACATCAGGAAAGTAATTATTAATCCTTTATAACCAACATTATCTAGTTTATTGTATGGAGTTACTCAAACTAAGGTAAAACATGTAGGGTACATAGATTAGTAGGCATATTTGAAAGGTCAACTTCTTAGGAATGGTTCATAAAGCTTAGACCAGAATTTATCTATAAAAAAAATAAAATATAATATTATTGAGTTTATAATACACCCCCAATACTATTTTTCCTCAAACCTCACATGATGACCATATTGAGCAAAACCCTGAAGGTCACTTCTGCTTGCTAAAAAGGTGGAAAAGGAGTAGAATATTTTTATCTCATAAATTACACTTAAAAATAATTAAAAACATATAAATAAACATGATTAAGGTTAATATTCACATTAAAATCTTTTCCCACATGGTACACTTCCCAAGGAGGCCATACAATCCCCAAACTCTTCTTTTTCTTGAAGAAAACTACCCTTTTTCTAAAGGACCAACAAATTTTCAGTTATAAATGGTTATTTAAGACATAATATGACACATTGGAATGACATCACCCTTTTTAACCTTCACACTTCTGAATAAATCCATGCATGTCATTAAATGCACCTTTTTTAACCTCAAAATGATCCAAAAATGATATAAGGACTAAAATAACTAATGACCAAGGCTAGTAAAACATTAATTAACCTATAAAAATCCTTTTGACATCTATATTAGACCCATAAAATGCCTAAAATTCATTTTTTTACCTAGGAGTGCCCCAATTTAATTTAAAGTTCAAATTTAGTCAACAACCTCTTACAAATAATATAATATTAATATCTTGTGTATAATGGGCACATACTCATTCTTATAGATTTGTGTAAAATGATCGTAATTGATCATATTCTTAATATCTTATAAAGGGTGGGCATGTGTCTGTTCTATAAAATATTTTAAGAATATTATCAATTAATCACATTATACAAAAGATAAATATATTTTTGTGTCATTTATATTGTGCAACTTCCCATTAAAAATGTCATCAAAATGAAAATAGTGACCTCTTATAAATATTCCAACATTCCTATCTTGTGTAAAATGGCCACATGCCCATTCTTATATATTTTTGTAAAATGGGCATAATTTATGACATTATTAATATCCTGTGAAGAATGAGCATGTACCCATTCTACACAAGACATTAATAATATTATAAATTAGTCTAATTCTATAGAATATAAATATATTTTATGTCATGTAAATTTTGCATCTATCCATTCTACATGTCATCAAGGTAAGAATCTTAGCTTCTTACACAAAAAAATTCAATATTCTTATATTTGTTAGAATGGGAACATGTTTATTCTTATAGACTTGTGTAAAATGGGCATAATTGAAAATAATTTTAATATCTTATGAAGAATGGACATGTTCTCATTATAAAAAATATTTTAAGAATGTTATTAGTTAATCCCATTCTATGTAAGATAAAAATATTTGATATCAAGTATCTGAAACAACGAATTGTGAACTCACGATTTGATGAAGGATTTATGTTAACACTTAATATCTTGTGAATAATGATTATTTGCCTATTATATAAAATATATTAATAATATTATTAATTAATCCCATTATATATATATATATATATATATATATATATATATATAAATAATGTTATTAGTTAATCCCATTCTATGTAAGATAAAAATATTTGATATCAAGTATCTGAAACAATGAACTGTGAACTCACGATTTGATGAAGGGTTTATGTTAACACTTAATATCTTGTGAATAATGAAAATTTTCATATTATATAAAATATATTAATAATATTATTAATTAATCCCATTATACACTATATATATATAAAGAATATTATCAGTTAAACCCATTTTTTATAAATATATAATATGGTATGTGCCCATTATACACAATATAAGAATATTGGATTCTTTGTAAGAGACCAATATTCTTATCTTAAATAATGTTATTAGTTAATCCCATTCTATGTAAGATAAAAATATTTGATATCAAGTATCTGAAACAATGAACTGTGAACTCACGATTTGATGAAGGGTTTATGTTAACACTTAATATCTTGTGAATAATGAAAATTTTCATATTATATAAAATATATTATTAATATTATTAATTAATCCCATTCTACACTATATATATATATATATATACAAAGAATATTATCAGTTAAACCCATTTTTTATAAATATATAATCTGGTATGTGCCCATTATACACAATATAAGAATATTGGATTCTTTGTAAGAGACCAATATTCTTATCTTAAAGAATGTTATTAGTTAATCCCATTCTATGTAAGATAAAAATATTTGATATCAAGTATCTGAAACAATGAACTATGAACTCAGGATTTGATGAAGGGTTTATGTTAACACTTAATATCTTGTGAATAATGAAAATTTTCATATTATATAAAATATATTAATAATATTATTAATTAATCCCATTATATATATATATATATATATATATATATATAATATTATCAGTTAAACCCATTTTTTATAAATATATAATCTGGTATGTGCCCATTATACACAATATAAGAATATTGGATTCTTTGTAAGAGACCAATATTCTTATCTAGATGACATATAGAATGGGAAACCACCCAATCTACATGACATACAATATATATATATATATATATATATATATAGTCATGTAGATTGAGTGGTTTCCCATTCTATATGTCATCTAGATAATAATATTGGTCTCTTACAAAGAATCCAATATTCTTATATTGTGTATAATGGGCACATACCAGATTATATATTTATAAAAAATGGGTTTAACTGATAATATTCTTAAAATCTTGTGAAGAAAGGGCATGTTCCCATTCAACATGGCATCCAAATAAGAATATTGGCATCTTAAAAAGAATCCAATATTATTATCTTGTTTAAAATTGGCATATTAATATTCTTATAGACCTATGTAAAATAGGATTAACTTATAATCTTCTCAATATCTTGTGAGGAAATGGAATGTTCCCATTCTACATGTCTTTTAGATAATAATATTTCCCTCTTATATAAAATCCAATATTATTATCTTGTGTAGAATGGTAACATGCCCATTCATATATATTTATTTAAAATGGAATTATTAACTAATAATGTTCTTAATATCTTTTGAATAAAGGGAATGTTCCCATTCTAAAATATATATTGAACATACAAGTACACCACAAAATATTACTAGACATTAATGGCATTAGATAGCTACAAAGGCTCATAGTATCCAATGTACTTCAAGGTATCTTAAAATAGGAAGTAGGGACTATACAAACACAAGATATGAAAAATATTTTTAACATTTATCTAATGTCTCAATATCATTGTAAGCTTCCATGGTGTACTTATTTTATATATTGGGAATAATTGATAATGTTATTAATATCCTATTTGGAATGGGCATATGGACATTCTACATAAGATAAAAATATTGGTCCTACCTTATGTTACATGATGGTCCTATCTCGATGATTTCCCATTGAATTCCTAGAGTATCTTGGGTACATGCCCATCCTTAAATTTTATGGCACCTTGAGTGGTGCCTGAGATATGCCATGTGTCACTTTCATGTCGATGTGGACTCTAAGAGTTCTTCTATTCATTATGAGTATCCATAGTATTCTAAGTGTGCTAATCTCTAGTTTTATAAAAGGGACACATACAATCATATGATTAGACACGGCATCCTAAACCATATATTTTATGACATTTTTGGGTACCTATTAGTGCCACATCATAGTATTAAGGCCATATAATATTTTAACATGTTGTAGGGCTCTAGGAGTATGGATCTTGGTCTTTGAGTGGATGGTTCAACATGTGGAAAAGTGTGACTAGATGACACTCCCCATGCCATATAAACCTTTGAAACAAGTTTTGTTTGGTTATTATATGGATTATTAAGCATAAATTTACACTACATAATCTTATGATAGTACCACAATAATAGACAACTATAGAAAATGTGCATGGTATTGATTTTATTTCATGACATCTTGAAGTAGGGGTTATATCAAAATAAAAAAGGAAAAATATTTTTATTTTGGGTAGAATGGGCATAATCCCATTACACACATGATATTAATAATTTTATCAAGTATGCTTATTTTGTAACATAATTTTTATGGGATTCTTAAGTACTATGGGATATTGAACAAAGAAGTACAACATGGACACTTGAGATGATATCACCAAACCAGATAACTAAAAATGTCATTTGTAGTATTGATTATATTTCATGACATATTGAATTAGGGTTTATATCAACACAAGATAGGATCAATATTTGTATCTAGTGTAGAATGGGTATATGGATATTCTACACAAGAGATGAATAATATTATCAATTAAGCACATTATATAACATAAGATAGGATCAATATTATTATCTTGTTTAAAATAAATAGTGTTAATTCATTGCCTCTTATAATATTATATTATGATTTGTTTATGATGTACATGCAAAGTCTTATGTCCACTCTACACTTCTAATTATGCCCATTCTACATAATTAATTAATCCCAATCCACATGAGAAAGGATTAACATTCTTATATGGTGTACAATGGGATTTTTAATCATTTTATGCATAAGATAGGATTAATATTCATATATTATTATTATTTAATTACAACTCAAGTAAAAGTGACAATTTTATATGTATATAATGGATAAAAACTATTAAATATTATTCATTTTTATTTCTCTAATTATTTTAAAGGTTTAATTAAATTAATTATAATTAAAAGGTAATTCAAAATAATATATAAACTACAATTCATTCTTTATATGGATCAAATTTATATTCCACCTTACTTATATTGAATAATAATAATTAAATTTGTTTTTTGCTAGGTTAATGCAACTAACCTGATCTTGCATCAAGGCCTTATCTTTCTGGTGGTGAAATATGGCCGTACCCTACTTGACAAAGATGAAAAATTCCCCTTGAAGGATACTCCTCTAAGGAAGAATTCCTAGAGGGCCCTCCAAAAGGGGATCCCTCTATGAGTTCCCTCCCTACCACTGATCTTTCTCCTCGTAATAGCTTGCCCCATTCCCCTCTGGATGACCTTCTCTTGAAAATGATTTTCGTCCCTAAACCTAAACCCATCACCCTTGGCTCTCACTCTACCTATGATCAGAAAGGTATGGCCATTGTAATAGAGGAGTATGAGAAAAAAAAAGTAATGTTACAAAATTTTAACATAAAGGTCTAGTAGGCAGGTTTTAGTTTGGCAAAACTGATCTAGGATTAAAATAAGCTTCACTAGATAGTAGAGACCATAAAACATGGGTTGGTGTAGTCTACCCTACCCCCTCCCATTTCCCCAATTCTAAAATCCCCTAAGGTCCCAAAATCCCCCTAGGGTCCCCCAGGGGGGTCCCCCCTAAGCATCCCTTCTCCTAGGTGAAAGGTAAGAAACTCCTGAGGATGATTTTCCTTGGTGAACAAGTTAAGGATCTTGGGAATTAGACCAGAGCTAAAACCTTGAAAGACAAGACTAAATTCTAACCAAAGGAAAATTTTGGTATGGAGGATACCCAGGAGGGTCCTCCTAATTAACATGTTTTTTGTGGCTGTTCTTGCTTTTATTATTTATACTTTATCTTTTTGTTCATTCAGCCATGTAAGGCCTAGTTAAAACTCTTTATTTCACTTTGGTGGTTTTGGGTCCCTATAAACCCTAGGTTTACCTTATCTAATAATAATTAAATTATATAATTATTTTATAAAAATTATATCAAAAGTAAATTAGTGCTAGTTAAATTTTAATTTAGATCTCATCATTGAGATCAAATATAGTTCATTGATATCAATCTTTAAATTATCACATTACTCAAATAAAAACAAGAACAATTTATTTATAACTTTAAAAATAGGATGATATTTTATGCCTTTATTTTTAATGGTTTAAAATTAATTGAAATGAGTTTAATCTAATTATCAAATAAGAAAAATAAAGTTCAATATTAATTTCATTTATATTCTTATTAGGCTTTTTATTTTTTATTTTTTTATTGAGTTTTGACATTGAGATGTCTTTTATTAGGGTGTGCTCCACAAGATTTTGAAAATATTTTATGTAATAGACTAGATGTTCAAATAAAAAAAGTATGATACAACTATCAAATCATGCCATATTTAAAATCACTACTAAACTGACAAACATAATGCAATTATAACATATAAAATAAAAATCATGCTAAATTTTTTATTTCATAATTTTATTGTGGGGAGTTTTAAAAATTTAAAAATATCTATAGCAGTTAATGTAATGAGTATTTTTAATTTTTTTAAAATACTAAACTTAGATTTTGGGTGATATTTAGTCATAGTCAAGAACATTATTAATGTTTTAGTATTAAATGTGAGTTCCATTCCTTAGTTTTTTTTGGAGAAAGAAAGGATACCACATTAGAGATGGAAATATAGGTGAAGCTATTCACAAGTTAGTAATACTACCACATGCAATGAAAGTGTAATAGTGATAACACTATAAACATGATGAGATAGGCAGATCTAAGGGATACTAGCATTGATAGGGGCTACTGATATTACACTTAATGACATGAGAAAAACATAATGCAACCTCACAAATAGGAATAAATACAACATCAAAGTGTTTTATTTAGTTGGTATGAATAATGAGAAATACAACATCAAATTCAATTGGTATGAAGAGGATTAAATACATCTATAATCATGATTTATTTTTTTTACTTATATATTATTTATTATTATTTAAAAATTTGATATACACTACAATAAAATTTAAAATGAGTTTTATTTTTCAATTCAAATGTCTATTGTACTATCACTAAAAATTTGGTTTCCTTTTCAGAATTAAAAGTGATTTCAACATTCACATAAAAATGGAAATTATAAAACCTGTGGGATATCCTATTTTATCCTTTCATGAGTTATAACTTCTGTTTCCATGTGATCGACTCTTATTTTTCTACAAATTTATTTAATTTGTGAAAAAATAAAGTATAAGAAACTAACTCCTTATGTAATATCCTTGTAGATATGTTTATAAGTTTTATCTTTATTCTCCACCAACTTAACTCTTGTATCTCTAAAAATGTAGCTTCATACAAAAAACATTATCAAATATTAATCCCTTGTGTAATCTCCTTGTAGATCATTTCCTGAGTTTTAGCTTTATTTTACACCAGTTTGAATTTTATCTATCTTCAAATAAAGTATCATGTAAAAATAATTATAAAAAACACAATCCTTTTATACTCATGAATACTTCATACTCTAAAACATATAATACAAAATTTTAAAATCATTACAATTAAATGCTATGTAATATCTACCTTGTGATATTTTAGATTTATGTTTTGGTCAACTCTTGAATGATTATTTTTTTTTAATTTTAACCTCCTTTTGACTTTCGATTGTTATGTATAAGAAAAATTATTTTTTATGAAAAATTAATAAATTGAATTTATTTTTAATAATAACACTTATTCCTATTTAATTTTCACTCATAAAATATAACTAATAATTAATATTTAATCCTTTAAGTTATAATGAGACTCAAATATGTTTAAATTAACAATCATAACATATAATTTACGATTGGTACTTATGTAATTAATTTGTTTGTTCATATAATTTTGAATATTCAATGTAATATACCCATATCCTATTTCAACATAGTAATATTTATTAATGAGTATAGGCCTATATTCTACACAAGATAGAAATTTAGATTCTTAATTGATAAAATTCTTATAAAGCTATGTATAATTAATACAATAATTATCTATTATACATTGCTATAGTACATTAAAAATATAATAAATTAAGAATCCAATGGTCTTAACATTTGTACAATGGGCATGTTCCCATTCTACACTAGATATTATTATTATTATTATTATTATTATTATTATTATTATTATTATTATTATTATTATTATTATTATTATTATATTTTTTAGAATGAATTTGTGCCCATTCTACACATGATAACAATATTAAGCCCATTATACATAGTTCTAGTCTATTAATAATATTACCAAGTAATAATCAAATATTCCTATCTTTTGTAGACACAATCCAAGTGTATTTTTATCTTATTTGATGATATTGGTATGTTGTGTAAAATGGTCATGTGCCCATTCTAAAAAAATAATAATATTGAATTCGTAATTGATAATGTTCTTATCTTTTTTAGAATGGTCTTGTGCCCTTTTACACATGATAAAAATATTATGCCCATTCTACATAGGTCTAGTATATTAAGAATATTATCAATTAATAATCTAATATTCCTATCTTGTGTAGACATAAGCTAAGTGTATTGTTATCTTATTTTATAATATTTTTATATTGTGTATAATGCGCTCAATATATGCAAGATATGAATATTAAATTCTTAATTGATAATATATTTATATTTTTTATAATGGGTTTGTGCCCATGATACACATGATAACAATATTATTTATACATAGGTCTAGTATATTAAGAATATTATAAATTAATAATACGATATTCTTATATTATGTAGACACAAGCCAATCTCATTATTATATTATTTGATGATATTTTTATGTTATGTGATCATTATACAAAAGATAATACTATTGTATTCTTAATAATATTGTTATCATTTTTATAATGGGCATGTGCCCATTCTACACATGATAACAATATTATGTCCATTATACACATGTCTAGTATATTAAAAATATTATCAATTAATAATCCAATATTTGTAGCTTGTGTAGACATAAGCCAAGTGTATTCTTATCTTATTTTTGATATTGTTATGTTGTGTATAATGGGCATGTAGCCATTCTACAACATATAGTAATATTATGGGCATTGAGTGAGAGGTGCTCATATTATGTCCAATCTACACAATTATAACATGTTAATAATATTATCAATTAATAATCCAACATTCTTATTTTATGTAAAACGTAAATATGCTCGACTTACATAAGCTAAGACTATTGTATTCCTAATTAATAGTTTCATTATTTTGTGTAGAATGGGCATGTGCCCATTCTACACATGATAATAATATTATCAGTTTTAAGCTAGAAGTGCTCATATTATGCCCATTGTACACAAGTCTAATATATTAATATTATTATCAATTAAGAATACAATATTCATATATTATGCATAATGGGTGTGTGCTCATTCTACACCTTATAAAAATAATAATAACATTGAACAAGAGGTGCTCATATTATGCCCAATCTACACAATTAGAGTATACTAAGAAATTTAACAATTAATAGTTCACTATTCGTATTGAATTGTAGAAATGGAAAGTGCCAATTATAAACAATCTAATAATATCTAATTATTAATTTATAATGATTTTATCTTATGTATAATATCCATGTGCTCATTCTACACCTGATAAAAATATTATGAGTTTTGAGCATTTGTACAATGGGCATCTGTCTAGTCTAAAAAAGATAATATTATTGGATTATTAATTGATAATATTATTAGATTTTTTAGAATGGATATGTGCTTATTCTACAAAAGGTAACAATATTATGACCATTAAGCAATAAGTTCTCATATTATGCCACCTTCGACATAGGTCTATTATATTAAAAATATTATCATTAAGAATCTAATATTTTAATGTGTAGAATGGGTAATAATAAAACATACAAGATTTTATAATTACTTGTGTTTTAATTAAGAAAATTTCACCCTAAAAATATGCTAAAAATAAGTATAAATATGGGTGAGACCCACCAAATAGTTGCACAAAATCCCACCCATACTCATTATGGCCCATAGATCAATTACAGTAATACACTACTTAAAAGGGCAAAAATAAGTGGGGGTCAAAAATATGGGCATAACATTGTTAGTTTGAGACCATTGAAACAAATAAAATCATTACAGACTAGATATACCTTATAATGGGACCACCACCCAATTTCGTTTGGGCCTCCTATGTTACCAATGCCTAAGAAATAATATTGGCTTCCCATTCCATCCTCATAAGGTTAAAAAGTGGCTCTCTAAAAATTACTTTTCCTCATGGGAAAATATACTAGTGAGTCTTATAAGGTATCTTAAGGAAATATTTTATTGTGCTCACTTTATTAATGTTTCCCATGGCCTACGTGGCTAAATCTAATATGGGACTAGCTCTAGCTTTATTGGCCTTAGAGATTTTATTTATAAAATATGACCTAAACCCACTGAGGTGTAATCCAAACTCATCTTTACTAATGATTGTGCCATTAAGATTGAACAACATAGTGATGTGGACCTATTTGAGATAGGCCAAATCTTATCTCTATTTTTATCAATAGTACTATAGTTGTTGTCATAAACCTGATCCAATCTTACAGAGATATCCTCTTATACAAAAAAAATGTTTGATACAAATTAAGATCCATTAGTGGCATGATTTTTATCCAAGTGAAGATGCTCTTGTTGATCACCACTACAATCATTTTCATTTACTATCCATTCATATTATTCCGTACTAGTATTCATGTGCATTTTGATAAAGCACATCTCCTTGTGCTAGAGATTTAGTCACCAACCCCAAAGTGATAAAAAATTTAGACATTGCCACTTCAACTTTTCCACCAATTTAAGTGGGAAGGTGTTATTTAGTTGAGAATCTAGGGTATTTCTTGCTCTTTGAGATCCTCTATGATTTTTTGAGTCATGTCATGATAATCCCTTACAACTAAGACATGATCCTTGACTATGCATTCTTCCCCTATTATCTACCTCTTTTAGGTTATAGAAAAAATATCCTCCTCTATTTTCCACACAATAGGGTATCCTTATTGGACAAACCATTGGGTAATGATTACCTAAATTATTATTGTATTCATATCAAAATTTAATTATATATCAAGGACCCTTAGTATATCTTATTAAGTCTCTATATCCCCTATGCATGGAGTGTTCCAACCTAATTTCTTCCTATGATTGGTCTAAGGGATAAAAAAGTGGTTGTAGTAGATGATGAAACTATGGATTAGATGATGTAGGAATATATGAAGGGTAATATAATGTGAGTGGGATTGGTTTTAAGTATAATATAGAGGTGGAGGAGTGGGAACATAAGGTCAGATTTTGAAAGGAGATATCCATGGTGTCACATAGGGCTTGATTTTCTCTTATGTGAATTGAATACAGGGTCAAATGACACTATGGATCTCAATCATCATCCTAAGAGAGGATATGTACCTTCTAAAAATTAATTTAGGAGAGCATGAACATATGAGAGTTGAATCGATGGGTGGTTTTTGTTTATGTGGGTGCATGTTATTGTGGTGTCCAAGAAGAGACCTTTGGGCCCTAAAATGAAAAAATATGAAAATAAATTCCACTTTTGAAAGACAAAATTATGGAGTTTATAGTTCCAATAGTATTCATAGTAGTTCATTTCAATTATGCATCAAACCTAGTCTAAAGACTAGTTGCTTGGATAGTGGAAACCAAATGTGGAAAACTCAAAGAATCTTAGTCCCCTAAGATATTTTTGGTGCAAACTCCTATTAAAATAGAGGTTGGATAATTATACATAGGGAGAACACTTGAATATTGACCATTTGAAATTATAGGCCTGAGAATTAAAGCAATATCAATTTTATAAATGTTGATGGTAACATGAGAAGTTGAAATTTCATGGGGAAAGATTATAGAAGATATTGAAACAAAATAGATCTATAATTTTTTTTGGGAGGAATTACAACATGGATTAAAACTATAGGAGTAGAAACTACATGATTACTTACCTATGTTGATCTTTTTGGTGAAGTAGTGGTGGCTAAAAAATATGGGGTAGTCATTGAGGGGAACCCATTAAAGATAATATTATTGAGAATGATACTCATCCTTGAGGTGTATAATGAGGGTTAGGACACACTATGTATCCTTTTAAAGACCTACATTATATATTTTTACTCTAAAAATGCCTTGGTAGCATTCAACTTACTAATCACCACCTCATTATTTGATGGGTTTAGGTGACACATGTCATATTCATGGGCCTCATGGTGATAGGTGATATTTAGATTTGATCAAAGAATGGAAATATGAAATATGATCTCTATTTATCCATCATTGAGTGGTGAGTTGAAGGATTATCACTCTTTAACCATGACTTCCACTACTACAAAATTCCTATACTCATGATGGCCGATGATAAGTATAAAAATAAGTAGGCCTCCTATTTCTTACCAATGCAATGATTAAAAACACCATTGACATATTGGTAGAAAATTTATTGATCTATTATTTTGTCCATCACATAATAATTCATCTTGAAATGAGGATCCCATATTCCCTCTACTATTATCACTATGTATTTTTAGTAATACCATAGGCCTCAATGTCTATGATATAATACCTTCTCACTTCAAATAATCTAGGCACTTTTAATTCATTGATAGATAAATACAAAGGGAGGTATAAGTGACTATGAATATCTTAAATTTAGGTTATATGATGATGATTATAGATTTTGGAGTAAACTACATGCATTGGTTGGTTGGCAAGTGTCTAATGTGGACTGATGCATGATTTAATTTCACAGTTACACAGGCTACATACATAGAATAGGACATCATGTATAAATATCTTCTTGATCAAACTTGGGGCATCTAATTTACTATATCAAATGTGATCACTCCCCATAAAGCTAGGATTTGATTTCCTTCCAAAATTATGCTAAGAAGGGGAACCTATAATTTGTTCACATGTACTATATAACTTGCTCCTAATAACTTGTTAAGGAGTATCATGTCAACCCTAACTCACTATATAAAAATTTAGATTGTGTATGTATTAATGTATTACTTGTTGAACCATTGATCTTAGTCCTTTGGCCAATCCTCTAGAGTTTTCATGACATTGTGATTCTTCATCTATTAATCCATGACATATATATATCATAAATAATGTTGAGCTTTGATATATGTTAATATCCCTTGAAAGTATTTAATGTGATATAAATTATCTAATTGTGATCATTATATGCTTGAACCAATTCATTCATACATGAAAAAAACAAGACCATGTTATAAAAGAGATCACTATAGGGAAAAACTTATAGTTTCATCATAAATTTATGGAGTCTTGAGTGACAAATGGATGATAAGTCATAAAATAATTCAATCCTCATCATTGTCTTCATCATTACTAGATGGTTTTCACACATCATCAATTTCCACAAAGACCTAATTAAAATTATTGAATTTGATAATTCCCTAGATAAATGTTGTCTCCCTAAAATATTGAATGTGTTTAGGTTTAAATAATGAATCTTCCATTTTCAATGTTAGATTTAGATACAACTATGAATTATCCTTGCAAACACTAAGCTCTATTATAGGAAATGGATTGTATTATACTTCATTCACTAGATACTCAAGGTTTTGCTAGTCATGAATTGAGTACATAAAGGTCATGTACTCAATATTGATGAAACCATTTAATCTTGATTTAAGTTCATAGTATTGATGATGGAAATTCATGACAAGTGAACTTACTTGAGTTGATGGTATTATTCAAATTAAGTACCTTTTCTAATTTTAATTAGTGTTAAATCTTTATTTTAGCTTTAAATCCATTTTTGGTGAGGTGATCTACCTAGGTGGTAAGCTCCAACTTTCCCAAAGCCTTCGATGGTGATGCCCTACTAACATATTAGATAATTTATAATGTGTTGGGCATGTGTCAATAATTTAATTTCTTGATGTTTGGGGAACTTGTATAATCTATCAAGTGTCATCTAAGTGTTAAGGTGAAAATCAAGTAGGTCCCCATGGTGGCATTGCATTAGGGACATGGTTTTAAACATACAAAATTATGGGTGTATGGATGGGATGGTGGCATGTATTAATTAGTCTAAACCTCTTGGTTCATACTATTCTAACACACCCAATCATCATATTGATGTTACATGGGATATTTTTATCAGTTGACATATATTGAGGTTTTATAATCTTTAGATGAATAGAAATATTTTGGGAGGCTAGTATGACATGTGGATTATGCTATAGGAAATATTTGCATCATTGCTCTCTAGGTGAAAAATTAGACAGGTGGTACATTATGACCAATCTAAGAGAAAATTTGACACTCGAATAACAACCAAGTATAAAATTAATAAAAGGTGTGAAGATGATAACTTTATTAGCTACAATAATAATAATATTATGTGCATTATTCAAGAAGTGATAAATTTATGCTCCATTATACATGGATCCAATATATTAATAATAGCCACATGGATATTCTAAAAAATACTAAAAATTACCAATTAATATTGTAGTAGTATCAAAGTATTTTGTAGAATTTGAATGTGCCCATTCTACATAGTTCTAGTATTTTTTTAGAATATTATCAATTAATTATCCAATATTCCTATCTTATGTATATTGGGTATGAGCCCATTATACATAAGCTAATATTATCAAATTATTAATTGGCAATGTTCTTATGTTGTGTAGAATGGGCATGTGCCTAGTATATAGAAGATAACAATATTATGAGCATTAAGTAATAAGTGATCATATTGTTCCCCATTTTACATGTTAACAATATTATTCATTTGAATTATAAGTATAATTTTTTATACCTAGAGGATGCCCAAAATCACACCATGACATCTAAAAACCATAAATGTCATTTCATATATCGATTTTAGTTTGTGATATCTCAAGTAAAGGAACAAAAATGGATAGTTACAAAGAAAATGTGATTGTTGATTTTTTTTATTGTATTTAGTATTAATAATGAATTTTATTAATGTATCTCAACTTGAGTATATATTATCATATATAAACATGTATTCAATACTTATGAATTAATATAAAGTAAAATGTATGTCATTATATAATTTATAGATTGTTACTATTTTATTTAGTTATGATTAGTTTTGTAAATATGTTGTAGTAATGCAACAATGATACTTTGCTTATGACATTGATAGAGACAGATGGGAGGGGGAGGATAAATAGTGGAAAGTAAAATGTTATAACTTTAAATTAAAAGGAAATAAAGGTAATAAAGTATAAATTAGAGATAAATAAATAAAGAAGATAGTAAAAAAAGAGGAGAGGAGAATAAAAACAAAGAGAACATAACATAATAATAGTAAGTAAAATCAAAGGGAAGATTAAGACAAATAGTGATTTAATAATTAGTGTAAAGAATAGAAGAAAAGGAAAGGATAATAACACAAAAGAAACAATCATACAGTAATATGGAAAAAAATATTAGAAAGAGAGGAGAGAATGAGAAAATAGGGTATATAAAGTGTAAATACAAGTGCGTAATTGAGTGGAGTTGTCAAAAAAAAGGAGATGAAAATTATGAAGGAAAATGTAATACACAACAATCAGAGAAATCACATAATTTATAATCATGTAAAACAATCAAAGAAAACTTAGAATATGGTAAACCAATGCACGTTAAGGTAATGATGGCATTTTTTATAGAAATAATAATTTTTTTTTTTTAAAATAATTTTAATAACATAATCATGAAAATTTATGTACATTCCCAATGGTACGGGTTTAACCAAGGGTACACTTTTCCATTTTTGATTGATCCTATCACATCATTATTTTATTCCATAATTTCCATCCCTTTTACTTATTATCTCCATCATGAACAAGAATCATACATGGTCCATCACTCAAGGATGAGTGACCTGTGAGTTGGGGGGTGTGAATTCCATAGAATGTTGCATGATTTAAATAAGTTCTAAAGGTGTGGAGAATGTATTTACAAGATGTTAAGGGAACTCAAGCATGAAATAAAGGAAAGGTAATAATTATTGGTGTCTATGGGAGATTGAGAATAATATATTGAGTGGATAAAACATCTAGACCCATTTTAATTATACCTCACACAAAATGCAATCTAAAACCCGTATTTTTCTCAAATTATCTAGAAATCACTTTTTTTAGGAAAGATAGTCAAGTGAGATAAGAGGAAATGTTCTCAAATTATAAATCACATACTTTATGCTATTAATGAGAATAGATAATTTTTCCCACATTTTTCAGAATGCAGGGTGGCTTGGTTATTTTGTGAATTTAATAGGGTTTGATAACATAATTACCTAATAGTTTGTTGCTGATGTAACCACTATCATAGGAGTGTAAGTGGAGGTCACAGAAGAATTTATAGAAGAGGTAACTATTCTACCTCATATAGGTTAACTTTGGTAAAGGAATCCTAGATGTACTATAGTCAAGGATATTTTTTTATAGAAAAGGAGAAAAAATGGAGTCTTAAAAAAAAGGTGCACATTATTATTAATTCTCTTAAATTTGGGTAGAATTTTCCCTATACATTATCAATTAATTAACCTAACAAGATAAATATTTAATGTTGTATGCAAAAAATTTCAATATCCTTAATCATATCAGGGATGGCATAAGGGTGAATGTACTAAGCTTTGAGTTAAACATGTTGATAAGGATGATAGAGGAGTGATAGAAGGGGAAACCAACATATTTGTCCCATCATTGTCTAATTCAATTGATTATACAAATATGTTTAAATGGATAAACACATAATCTAGATTGGAACAATTTATTAAAAATGTAACAGATATGAGAATAAGAACTAACACTAAAACTATTAAATTGTAGACCTCATGAATGAGTGCATGATGCCTATTTTAAGGATCAATGGTTAAAATTTTAGTTCATGAGAGTCTATTGTGACATACCCAAACTAAAAAGTGAACCTTGTGCCTTCTTTGAAATATATAATAGTAACACTCTTAAGTATCAAAATAAATTATATGAATTCTATATACACAATTGTGTTGTTCCTCCTGACCAAGAATGGAATCCAACCCTATATTTGGGTGATGTAATTATTAAATATTTTTCTTCTTACATTTATAATGAAAAAAAAGAGGTGAGGAAATATTTGAGTATCATGATAAAGATAAAGAAAAAACATTAATTATCAAAGGGGAGGATATTAGGTCATATGTGATATAAGTAATGAATTGATTTAATTAATTAATAGAAGGGATATGGATAAAATAAATAGGATGAAATAAATAGAGGCATAGAATCATTACTTGGCCTTGATTGCATAAAAAATTCAAGAAAACTACAATGTTTGTTTAGTTATATGGAATAAGATTTACCCCTAAGTTGAAAAGGAAGGAGCCATTATCAAGGTATAATTTAAGGTTGACTCTCAAGAGAGTCACCAAATATATGATGTGGCAAGAAGGAAGATATTGATTTAGCTTACCATAAAACATCATCCTTCTATTTTATGGTTTCTCATTGTTGATTGGAGGTGAAAAGAAAAATTAAATGAAATAATTGAATATAAGAAATGGAAGAGGATAAAAGATAATTATGGGTTTTATTCAAAACATAGGACAAGTATAGTCAAACCATTTGAATTTTGATTACTATGCTCCCATACAAAGAGGTTTAGGTTGTTTTAGGACTAGAAACAAGTTTAGTTTGGGGGTGTGACAAGTTGAGAAATTATCTATAAAACTAATCCTTTAAACTTCTTTTTCTATTGTTGTACTTGCATTACTAAGTGCATACGGTTACCTTTTGTATCTAGTTCATATCAAATAGTACTAATGATTATGATGTGCATATTTTTATGTTTCATGTTTAAAACTATTGTTTTATAAATTAATCTTACATCATGTACTTTTATTATTATTTTGGTTTCACTACTCATTTATTGTGTTTAGATAATAGGATGAATCATTAGTATTAGGGATCAGTAGCCAACCTATAGTAGTTGTGTGGTCAATCAAAGAGAACTTATAAAATGGTAATCAATGCATAATAATGTAAGCATGGTATTTTTTTCTAAAAATAACCATGACTTTTCATTGAAATACTTTTAGTAATGTAATCATGCATATTCATGTACATTCCTAATGCCACAATTTTAACCTGTGCACACTTTTCACCTTTTGGCTAATCTTGTCACATCATACTTGTCTACCATAGTTTCCATCACATATAATGATTGTATATATCCTACACAAGTGACATAAATGGTATGTTAGTAAGTATTATGGGTGTGGATAATTTCATGACAAGATGATACAAGAACCCAAGTATGTAATCAATTATATGTAATAATATAAGCACAAAATTTAAACTAAAGAAGATTTCACATAAACATGACATATGTAAACCACATACATCATTCATGATATTGATCATAATTTGTGAAATCTCACATAAGGTAACACAAATGGATAGTCACAAAGAAAATATGTTTCTATTGATATTTATTATTTTATTTAGTCTTAAAATAAAACTAAGATTTCATGATTTAACTTTGTTTTCATGTTGACACTAATAATAACAACTATTACATAATATTTGTCACTAAATCCACCAAAAAATCAAATAAAAAATAAGTATTAAATGAATCTGCAAGATAGGTGACATTCCAAACCCCACAAAACCCTCTCCACATAAACTCACTCCACCATCCCTCCCACCTCACCAATTCACCACCATTTTCACATCCATATCCACTTCACCTGAATAATTCCTAAATCCTTAGGTTGAGGATAAATGAAAAGTATGGAATCCTACACTCATAATAGAGCATCAGACATCTACACACACACTTTACTACATCAGACATAATAAGAAGATATACAAATACTCATGACGAAAATATTAGTCTTTTTACACTTTGAAGGTAATTTTATATTTAGTTTTAATAATGACTTGAAGGGAGAATATCTCCATCCTTTCATATTCATATTATGATCATGAAATTTAGCTAAAGAAAATTAGGGAAGCTTATAATCATACTGTAGCATTAGACACAATCATAGACCATGACATTGTCATACTTTGTTTCATCTCATGGAGAATGATATAATTGTATGCTCATGAAGATAAGATGTGTAAATTGATCCTTTGTATTGTAATTAATCTTAGCACTTTGTCATATGGATATCATCCAAATCATAATATCTATAGTTATCTGATTTTCATACATGTAATTTAGTGTAATATATTTATTTGGAACATATAAGAATCTAAGTTCAAATTATGGAATCCTACATTCACAACATGACATCAAACATATACAGACATACTTCATGATATATTAATTTATTTAAGGCATCCCATATAATAGAATATTCATGAATAAGAGATAAGTGTTTTGACACTTTATATGTAATATTGTATTTAGTTTTAATAGTGAATTGAATGGAGAATATATACATCCATCCATATTCATACCTTGATCATTTATTTCTTGAGATATATCTATAAAACTTATGTTTATGATGTAACACTTAATTTTACACCAAGTTATCCAATCAACATTACAAAAATCACACACACTAAGTTTGGAGCTCATTAGAATCTGGCTAAATGTTTTGTACATTTATCTTTTTTCCTTCATATATTGGAGGGGAAATAACAACTTATATATTAATTACAAAAAAAAATTATTAAAATTAAATGCAACACAAATCCCACATATATTGGTTTTGAAAACATTAGACTTTAAAATAGGTTACCTAATATCAACTATTAATTATATATTTCAGGGCATCTATATTCAAATTTATGAGCCAATATAATTTCAGACCTTTTAATATGGGATGTGATTTAAAATATTTATGGTCTTGAAAAATATTAATAGAGGATATTTACATAGCATGTGAATATTATGGATATCCCAAGGTAGTTTATAACTTGATTTAACTTGTATCGAGTGACAAGCTAATTAGATTCATTGAATTTATTAAAATCTTTGAGAAGGCTTGAACAAAGAAATAGATTAAGAGTATTACTACCACACAAAGCTTGAATGATGAAGATACAAATGGTCAAATGAAATAATAACTATGCCTAATTTCCAATATTCATTACTTGTTGACTTACTTCGAGAAAACTAAAATTCATTTAATGTAATATGTCCTTATTTCCATGCTCAATATTAGATGTCAATCTTCCATGCTTCAAATCTCAACAACCAAATAATTTCAGTTATTAATAGGGTTTATAAAAGTATATTTATTTGTGGGAAATATTTAAAAATAAATATTGAAATATGAAATATATTGAGAGCATTACTTCTACAAAAATATTGAACAATGAGGATGTAAATGGTCAAATAAAATAAGAAATAGCCAATGCCTAATTCCAAATATGCATTAATTACATTCTATTTTTGTGTTCTATCTCTTATGCATTGTTCTTTTTTCTTCATATAGCTATTACATGTTCTTTCCTACTCATTCTTTGATTGGTGTAAGTTTAAAATCAAAACAAATTCATCTTTTTTGTCATATCACACATTTAAGCTCGTACAATCAATATTTAAAATTTATAGATGAAATAAATGATAGTTTTAGTAAACCAATCCCAAAAATATTTTAAAATGTTAGTTTTAATGGTAATTAATTTCAATAGTTATCCAATAATATTTTATCACTATCCTCATTTATTTAATGAATATATAGGCCATATGTAATTTTATGGGCCTCCCCACTATCCTTGGTCAACCATCACATATGTATTTAAGGGGTGGTATGTTCGAACAACCCACCCATACATCACATTAAAAAAATAGCATAGTATAATGTCATTAATTATACCTACCCCTAAAGACTATCTTCTTGTTCGTAGCTAGAAAATGGAGAAAAAATAAAATGTTATTTGAATTATATATTTTAGGGTTTCACAATTTTTAAAAATATGAAAAAGTTTAGAGAATCCATGTTTTTTATAATATCTATGAGAATACAAATTATATGAAAGAATTTTGAAATTTATTTGAAATTATATTTTTCCTATTATGAATATAATATTTAGACATAATTTATAGGACTATAGGATTGCATGATCTTTTTTTTGTGTATGAATATATTTATAAGATATTGTAATTATGTTATATTTATTTATTTTTCATGTTACATAATATTTTTAAAATTTTTTTTGGCATTTTATATTTGTGTTTAATAATGTGAAAATTTATGTTTATATTGTAAATTTTTGTAATTGTTAGAATATGTATAAAAAAATAAATGCATAGTTTTTTTCCAAGGTAATTAACCTAGATTAGTATTTCCAAGGATCGAAATTAATCTTTCTAAACACATCCTCTTATAGTCTAATATATCTTAGTTTAAACTTTATAAGGGATTTAAATTACAAAATTTTTTTTTTATAACATAAATATATTTAAACAATAGGCATTAAAGTTGTATCATGACACTTAGTCATAAAATTTTAAAGTGTAGTATTGAATTGATAATATTCATAATTTTTTTTTGTAGAGCCAAGGTTTCCCATCAAATTTAACTCTTATTAATACATGGAAGTTAGTCCTCAATTTTATAGTTGAACATGTATGTCTTAATTTTTTATTATTTTTATCTATTCAACATAGCCCTTAAAAGGTTAATATTATTTATAGTAAGGGGAAGAAACATTATATATATATATATATATATATATATATATATATATATATATATATATATATATATATATATATATATATATATATATATATAGTTACATGTTTGTTTTCTAAATTTATGAGTGCCACATGGCAGAAAATCATAATATTATGAACAAATTGACATCGTAATTGATTAGTGCATTATATACATTGCATCTTAGGATTTGAATATGAAACATTAAGAGTCACATGGATTCATTGAGTAGAGTTGCATTGTCACAAACTTTTCTTTTCATCCATTACCCATTTCAAACCTTGTGAATGAGTGGACATGTGGCATTATCATGTTGTATATTTTTTTTCTCATTGTTTTCATTTAAAAACATGTGAATGCCCAAAATTTTTAGATAAATACATGTGACATCATCATGGCAAGTGACATTTTCACAGACTTTTGTTCTTTTGAACTTTAAATTAGATTATTAAATGATTAAATTCTTATGGACCTATGTAGAATGGGCACATGCCTATTCTACATGGGTCTAGTATATTAATAATATAATATTCTTAATAATATCTTATGTATAATAGGCCATTATCAAAATATAGTCCTGCCTACCATGAATCATAAGTGATGTATGCAATATGTCCACCTTGAATTTTGTATAGAGTCCATTTATGATCCTAGTAAATTAGAAGGATATGTCTTTCTTAGCCAATTTGTCTAGGACATACTTTGGTAAGAGGATAGGAGTTATTATTACTCCTTATACTCTTATGAGTATTTGGTCAAGGTAAAAAAAATAATCACCATAATTATGCTTCTAGGTGCATCCTTATCTTATTAGATAAATTTGGAATAGGATTCATATTAATAGTTTGATATATATGTGGGTGAAATTCATAAACAATATTTTTTATATATCACATAAACCTATCAATTTAAAAAATGTAAATGTATTCACAAATTATTTTATCAGTTTTTGGATTCATATGAAGGTGAAAATGGGAATCTCATGGTAGCATAAACAATGTCATTTAAGAAAGTAAGATAAATATTACCATTATTCAAGGGGAAATCATCATCATAATTGTACTCCTTCACCGCTTTAACCTTCTAATAAATGGTTGTAATGAGGTAATTCCTCATGTAGATCTATCAATTCAAAATTTATGTCCTTGTATTTTGGTTTGTTCTAAATGGGAACAAACCAAAATTAATGATGTATGGGAGCTATAATTATAATATATTTATGTACTTGGGTGGGGGGCCTAGACTAGTTGGTTAGTACTTCCGATTGCGGCTCTGCTGGTCACGGGTTCTAGTCTCCCCCCCACCCCATGGTACCTAGAGGCGTGTCATGCCAGTGCCTCTAGTCACTTTAAAAAGTTTACTAGGTGTACTGCAGGTTATAAGGGGACCATGATGTACTAATTTGGTGACGTTGCAGTACCGATTCATAAAGTCTAAGAAAAAAATAATAATATATTTATGTACTTGATAGTTAAATTTTTATAATTGGTAAGGGAATAGAGATCTCTAGATATGAAATTTTCTCCAGTATTTTATTTCTAAATGACATTAAAATTGCTTTGAGACTATATAGTCTAGACTTGAAATATATATCTAAAGTTAGTCATGGCCAAATCATGGTGATTAGTTGTTTCCCAATAGTTTTTGATGGTAAACTTTCCATTTGACTTTGATTTTGTGACTTATGGCTTCACATGAGCTTTCTTTGAGAGGTGTTAATTTTTCATAGTTCTTAGAAGCTTAGTCAACCCTATTTTAATGTTTGTTACATTTATTAGTGATATATGGATAGATTACCATAGTTTTATATGTGTTTTTTATAATTCATGAGTTCTTTGTAGTAGTATATGGCATTGTTGTATTAATACAAACCTTTCTAACCAATTAATTTATAATTAAGACATGTAGAGGTGTGAGGTGTATAATATGGTAGATTATTTCTCCATAACACTTCTCGATAATAAACAATAATTTTATATGAAATTTTGTGATTTAAAAAAAAATTATTTTAATAAGAACAATTAAAAAAACATAGATTATTTTTTATGAAATTGAGTAAAATTAATATTTTTATATAATGATTCAGAATAATGTTTCTAAAACCATCCATTGATAGCATTCTAAATACATATTTCTTAAAACATCCTTAGATTAATGAACAATTTATAAAATATATATTTATTATTTTATCTGATTAATGTCATTATTTCAATAATGTTTTATAGGTATATGTTGTTATTTTATTAGTCAATTATTTTATGCAATTTTATTTCATGTTTTAATAGTTAACTATATATTTTAAGATAACACTTATACCATGAATGATGTTGTAGGCACAATTCAATGTTGAATTCCCATAATTTAGTCAAAATATTATGAATGTTTGGCATTTGAACTTGAGTGGGTGTGGAAGGAACCCACACAATATATCGATAAATATGTTGTTACACAATTTTTGTAAATTTTTCAATCTTATTTTTAGCTAGCTTTAATTATTGATGATAATTCCATTATTTTCATGATGCACCAAGATTAGCGACACATCATATGACATTATTTTTTCACATATTATCACACCTTGCTCATATGTTCTCATTATTTTTATATTTAAATTAATATTATTAGAAACACATAGATCCTTACATGATAATTAGATTGCATTTAATGATTATAATACATTTTTTAATTTCTTCTTACATTTGTATTTTTTATCTAATGGGATTTTACAAATTTAATTTCATCTCATGTATCACTTTAAAACTTGAAAAGGAAAAAACATGGCAAAATTAATACATTCAAATTTGTCATGCACATTACTACTCCCATAGATTACAATCAGAGGGAAATTTTAAGGATTATTGAAAATTATGCTTGATAATATAGACAAAATGAAAAATTACATACCAAGGACATTTGAAAAATCAAAGTCAATAAGTAATGTTATGAACCTCCTAGTTACTTTGAATGGCATGCTCACACATAAACACAATACTAGGGTTTTTTCCACTTTGGCCAACCATTTGTTGACAATGGAGTAAACTACATAGTCACATCATTGGATTTATGTTTTAGGAAGCTCTAAGAACCCATAAATAATGATTATGGGGATTTATTGTATAATTTGAGATCATCCAAATAAATTTTACATGATGAACACTTAAAAAATGAAGTGCATGATAAATTTACAGGGTACAAGAAAAAAAATCCCATGTTCAAGAAATTAGTGTTGCTAGTAAAAGTGTTTCATTCAAAAAACAACCATCGATCTTATACTTATAACTAGATAATGATTTGAGTGACATTAATAATCATACCTTATTTAAATTTTTATCGATGTTGATAGCAATAATGGTATTGAAAATTGTGTATTTAATATTCCTACCATGGAACACATGCATGAGGATTTAGAGGGACTTTTAGTAGATCAATAACATCATTATGGAAATTAGACACATTTTATTTTTCACATATCATGGACACCTATAGAACATGCTAAAAGTGGTCAAATAAATTCACTCTTTACATTATTGAAGAAGTGTATGACATTAAGGCCTTCATCAGCCACACGTGTTGGATGGAATCCTTAAGATAGTGGGTATTAGTAAAATAATGAGGTTTCATGTTGTAGATGACATACCAATGATGGAATATAAATAAATAAAAAAGGATATCTAATGGTTTCATTCATTCCCAATATAGTGTAAAAAGGATAATGGGGAACCAAACTTTCCATAGTGGTAACCTCTTTTAGAACCTTTCAAATAACTCAAATAAATAGATGATCTAAAAAAAGGAATAAAAACATATATTTAAAATTAGTGAAAATTTGAAAAAGATAGAGGTAGATAATACTGGCTTCCAAAGATAATGCATTGTGAAAATGTTTTATGTTTTGGATAAACCATTTATAAAATGTATAAGAATGCCAAATGTTTATTTTTTGCCATAAACAATATAGTACAATGGAATATACGACCAAGTAATGGGAGCCACACATTTTCATAGATAAAACTACCTTAATCAACATATCCCAAGTAATATTGATAAACATGTTGGGCCTATTTATGGAATATATAAACAAGCATTCAATCCATTTATGAATGTGCATATGGGAAAAATGATTGAAATATGAACAAAAATGAAAATGAAAATATATGGATGGAAAGGGTAGATTGGAATATTTAATTTTTTTTAAAAAGGTGATAATGTGGCTAAAAATTCAAGGATTTAATATTGGAAACCCTTAGGGAGAGAATTTGGTGAAGCATTATATTGGGACTATTTGATGCCTAATAAAACATGGATAAAAAAAAAATTAGACAAGACATTGATGTGGATAGTGTCATATGGGTATGGACACCAAATAAAAATTAGAAAGGATGATTGATTTAAATTATTGAAAAAGATGTGAGGCCATTATTTCATACCCTGAACTACTTGAACATGGTAATGAATGCTAAGGTTAAACTATCGAAGGTCATAAATTAATATATGATATAATCTTGGATTGGGATGTGGGTTTTATGAAATTTTTATTCCAAAGCACACTCTAATAAATTGGCCTTACTTTTATAGCATAAATTTTTAATATGAATTGAGAATTGATATTGATTCCTTCTATTTGATTAGATTCTATTTAATCTTATTATTATTGACCCATTAATGAGGTAACTAAATTTCTTATCAAATATGAGTATAAGATTAATTTTTAATGCACAAATACATACATAATTGTGTATATTTAATAGTATAATTCAATTAATGTTCAAGTATGTAATCATAATATTTTTTGAACAGTTTTCATTTACTAGGATTATTCTACCTAAGTTCATGGGAGATGTGCAACTGGTAACACAACACCGTAAGTTTCAAGGTTCACATTAAGTTTTTAATATATGTTTTAAAAACACAAAAAAAATTGTTAATGTAAAAAGATAGGGCTATGACATGTAGAAAAAAATGTAAATTATTTCAAATTTAGGTTTGGGTCATCAAGAATCCATAGAGTTATGGAGGTGTATTTTGTTCTCAAGATGCCATCAAATAATGTGTGGATCTGTTGAAAATTTCATTCCTCTTTATATCTCTATATATTCACCTTTTTGTGTTTAAAATATGTGAAAATATTAGGGATTAGATGTTACATTTGAAATAAAATGTACATTTATGGACATGTTAATCAGTGGATTTCACATTACATTGTGATTAGCTCAGTTAGTTATGAATATATCATGTACATTGTGGCATGAAACTAAAAAATATGAACCTTGATGTAAAGAATTTTAAAGTGGCCACATATTTTCACAATCAAGACAAAATTAGTCAAGGCATTGATGTGGATAGCATCATTTAGGCATGGACACCCAAAAAATGGAAAGGAAGATCAATTAAGTACCTAAGAAAGGACATGAGGCTATTGAATCATACCTTTCACAAATCAAACAAGGTAATGAATGATTAACAGTGAAAATATTGAAGGTTATATACTTATATGTCATATTATCTTTCCCTAATATGTGGGTTTTTTCAAATTTATATTGCAAAGAACTCTCTAATAATTTGAACTTGCATTTGTACTATTGTTTAATATGAATTTAAGATTGATATTTATTTCATTGAATTATTATTCATGCATGTGGAATAATTACATTAATAACTTTAAAATGTAATGGTATTGTTTAATAAATATGACTGGAAGAGTAATACCTATTTCAAAAATTTATTTTTCATAATTGTTGAGCTAAGAATAGAATTTTAACTTATGTTTAATAATGTAATATTTTTTATAAAAAAATATAGTTATTAGAACTATTCTACTTGATTTCATGTGATATATAATAATATCAATGCACCATAAGTTTTGGTTTTCACATTTGTTGATGTGTTTTTTAATAACACAAGTTGAAAAATGTAGTTATACAAGAAGGAAAGGGGTGTGAAGTGTTGAACTACAAGGAAAATATTCCAAGTTTAGGTTTGGTTCCAAAAAAATTAAATGAATTTATTTGAATTTTAAAGAACCATTGAATCTTTATATTATCTATATATTTTATTCATATTAGCGACTTTGTTACACAAAATAAATAAATATATAATAGCTATCAGTACAAGATCATGGGGTCATAAAGTCATGGACTCTCCCGGAACACATGTTAACCTTTAATTAAAATGTGCCTTTGTGGAGATGTTAATTTGTAGATTTCACATAAGTTAGACTATGGTTGGATCTAGTATTCATTAATATAACATGTACTATGTGGCATGACACTAAATTTGAACCTTGATTTAAATCATATCATTGTGGCTACACAGTGATTAATTATTTCACATATCTTGGTATATAAAGTGATAAACTTTGAAATTATGTTGTAACCAATTTGGTTTAAAATAACATGGAAATTATACATAAAATAATAATAATATGAGCAACAAAGTTCATAGTCTCATCTAGGGAAGAATGGGTACATGCCCATTATACACATTGAGATAAGAATAATAACCTCTAAATTGATAATATGAGAAACACAATCATATTATTATCTAGTGTAGAATGTGCACATGCTAGTTATACACAAGATAAGAATAATGACAAGTGCATTTTAGATTTGGCACCTGAGAAATGGAAAGTGTTGTCCAAAAATTGTACATGGTGACAATATGCATGTTTTACAAGGATGCACTAATATTTTTAAATCTTCCATGCTGTAATGTGATTGGTTAATATATGGTAAAATTAGGATAAATATCACTATAAAAATTTCTAGGTAGTACTATGATAACTATGGGGCCACATTAAGTAGATTATTAGGACCCATTTAAACTATTGAACCATGCTCAATTATTGGTCCATTTCCCCTAAATATGAATTTAAAGATGAAAAACTAGTTAAGATATAATTGTAATATAATTCCACACTTGACTTTGGAATATAATAATAACTATATTGGAATACAATATCACGCAAATTAAAACCAATAATAACAATATAACTATCATTTCATTAAATTTGAACATATTCCAGTTTGGATTGAAAATAAAAATTATTATTATTGGCCTTTTATAGTATGAATTATTTCAAATATTGGATTCTAATTTTTCTATTATCAGATTCTAATTTTAAATTTATTAGAATTATATATTTGATTATAATTGTAATAGGATGAAAACAATAATATATTCAATATAATAATTTTTATTTTTGTACAAATGTAAGATTTAAAAACTTATGGAGTTGGTTAAAGAAAACCAACTCATGAATATAACCAACCTGATAACTAATAATTAAATAAACAACACTAAATAAAACATAAATAAACAACTTTGGATGAATAATTCAAAAAACTCCCCATTGATCCAAATGGTTATATAAAATGAAATAACATGAGAAATGACTATGAAGTCATCAAAGAAACTATGAACTAAAACTAACACACTGTATAATCTAGTATTGACCAAAATTGATGTCACTCCATACAAAATCCTACCCTATGAGTTGTGGTATAAAAGGCAGATGAACATGATAAAATTATACTTATCCCCTATGATCATCATACCATACCAAATTAGAACACAATCACATATTGTATAACTACATAGATCACATAAGACTCCACCCAAAAGCCTATCAAGGTGACCAATCCATATTGTGTATGGCACATCTCCCTGATGGCCAGTAAAAATTGTTGATCTTTGTTAACCACTAAAGGCAATAGCAATGCCTACCAACTTGTACTATTATTGATGACTGATTGAATACCAACCAAATGTTATATCTTCTCCCCTATCAGGTAAGAGGTGATAAGTTATGCACTAAGAGAATCCAAATCAAATAATCTTATCTACTCTAAGTTATGAATACCAAATATAGAAAACCAAAAATAGAAATTAATTCAATAACACAAAGATAAAAATTCTACTACAATAAATACCATTCTTGATCCTAATAGCTCACACAAGATGGGTGAATCATTGATCACTCAGAAGAAGTTATTAGGTCTATTGAGACCATAGACCTCAGCCATATAATATGCTTCATGATCAAAGGATGTGTTAAAATAATTAAAATAATTGGAGTAACCAAAATATCTAATGTTAGAATGATCCACATAATTTTCCTCAACTTTATTTTTATGTGGAGAGTGGGGTCATCGATAAGGACACACATCTACAAGATGTCCAATACCACCACATTTGAAATATTTTAGCTCTTTCCTATGCGGATGAGATCTAGAAGAAGATAAATCACTATAATAACCATAAGAATGACAAGATACCTATGGTGATTTTTATGTTTTGAAGGTCCAGGATAGTCTCTGATAAGAATGTTGTGGAGACTATCTATAACAGTGTGGAGAGTGTCTCAAAGAATTACTTAGAGAGTTTAGCAGAGAGTGTTTCAGAGAATAATTCTAAAAATATCATTTTATCTGTTGAAGACCTATATGACGTGACCTATTATTTATGTATTAAGCCTCTTCAATAGGAATACTCTTTTTTTATGCAAACTATATCTCATGCTGAGTCAACAACTCATAAATAGTGTCAAATGTGGCACCTTTAAGCTTATCACTGAGTTGTAGCATTTCAACAAAATTGGTGTATGTAGAGATAAGACCATGCAATGTGATGGAAATAAACATGTCATCATCAATTTTACCCATTATATTATAATATTATTTTTTCATAGTTTTCATGTGAGATAAATATTCAGATACATCTTCTTCAGTGTTAAGCTTATTATTAAGTAATTGCATTAAAAGATCAACTTTTTTATAAGAAAGTTGTTTCTCATACAAATATTTTAAAGATTTCCATGCTTTCCATGTTCTATTTTTAATAGATTCAATATGAATAATCACCTATGTATAACATGAATATTTTAATAAATCAAGGGCATGTTTATCTCATTTTTGATACTCAAGTAATTTTGTATCATCAGTAGGTGGCATAGTATATTTTTTAGATTATTTCCCACAAATCATTAAAATTAAGTGTATTTTCCTTATAATTGATGATTATTTTTTGTTTTTGTGTGTTAATCATCTATTTTCATAAATTAAGCTCACATTTTTTTGTCTTGGTGCTATCAAAATAAGGAAAGCTATCAGGGTTTGGCCTTGACCCACCAAATAGATTTTGACTATAAAAGTTCTAAGACTTGTAAAAAAATTCACTAATTATGCATTATAACTCCTATTACACCCTTATTTCTCAAATATTTTTAACTTTTCCAATAAAAAATAAGAACAAAATGAAATTTTATTAAAAAAATAGTTTGAATGGGTTTTGAACCCTTGACCTCCCTAATGTAAGTGACTTATTAAAAATTTCCTATCCATCTCCCTATTAATCAATTTAATAATTCAAAGTCAAAGTATTTTATGTGTTCTTAATTTTCATAATATGAATAACAAAAATATAAGTGTATGGAAAATATTTTACTTAATTTTTCACTTTACATGTGAAAATAACAGTGCATCTATTTTATTATGAAGTCCATGTCTGGTTTTGAGGTTTGAAGAAATTTGAAAACTTCTTCCAATAGGCCATTCAAAGTTTCTAGATAGAAATCATTTTGATTTTTATTTGGAAAAAAAATCAAATATGCAGTCTGATGAATCTTCCTTTATCAATCTTGTGACATTTTGCCTTTCTTCTTTTGTAGTCATTATCATACAGTTGCATTTATAGCATAATATCACCATATAAATGGATGTTTAAATTCCTTTGGTCACATGTGTTATTTCTATTTCACCAATATTGTGCTTGAAAATCTTCTTATCTATGTGCAATGGCTAAGATCAGATCATTTTATGATCTGTGTTGTGAATGGAATTCAATTTTATTTAATTTGTTATGATGAATAGGTAAATACCAAAAAATATTTATATTTTCAAATTATGGACTATCATATAGCTGCATTAGATTTTTGAAAATATATTTATGTCTTTCACATTTGATACCATCTATTGTCATAGACCATGGCACTTGCTTTAAAATCACCCATTAAATAATTTAATCCTCCTCCAACATGGCTCTAATACCACTAATAATAATCATAACAAGAGTAAAATAATAATATATTCAATGTAAGCATTTTTATTTTTGTATAAATGTAAGCTTTAAAAAGCTTATGAAGTTGGTTAAAGAAAACCAAATCACCTGTATAACCAACCTAACAACCAACAATTAAATAAATAAAACATAAATAAATAACTTTGGATAAATAATCCAACAATATCATATTTTAGAGATTCTAATTTTAATGCTTTTAGAATTCAAAGTTATTAATCAACTAGTAGTAAATATTATTCTAGTTTGTTGGAATAATTCATTTTTTTCAAAAAATGGTTAAGTAATTAATATTTATTTTTGTGTAGTTGATTCAAAATCAATGAAATGTTCCTCCCCTTATTGGAAGTTGAGCTCAGATAATCTTTAAAGTAACAACATTATCTACAAAATTAAGTTTTTAAAGCATTGATATCATAATCATTATTTTAAGGAGGCTATTAAATAAATTTATTGGTGTCATATCTAATCTGGGGGATTGTGCACTTATAAAAATTGAATGCATTGAAATCTCTACAAGGAAAGGAGGTAAGAAAAAAAACATGTTGGCCTTTTTGATGGAATTTCCTAGATGATTGAGCATGCTTGTCACCCTACAAGTCTACAATCCAAACCATTCTCTATAACCAAAAATTGACAATAGATCATATTATAATGAAGTACAACATGCATGCTATATTTACTCAAGATGTTGCTTGGATTCTCATAGGTAAGGTCACCCCAGGTGAATTCTAATCTTACACAGAGGCATTCCTAGATGAATATGATGTAACTATGTTTGAGAAAGAAAAGAATAATTAAACCATCTGATCAATGTAATCTTTTTGATAAGTCTTCTATTACATACCTTCTTTAATCTTCTTCCTCGACATTAAATTCCTCTAGTATACTCTCTATCGAATGAATTAATTACTAATGTATTTATACATGTGAGGGCCTCAATAGGACCATGTTACCATATTATTAAAAAAAAAACTTATCTTGACATGTAGAATGGGTAAGTGCCCATTCTACACAAGTCTATAATAATATATTATATTATTATATTCTTAAGTGATAATATTCATATATAATTAATGTATTATTTATATTAAATAACAGTATGTAAACTTTATTTATATTTTCCACATTTTATACTGCATTGGTCAACACAATTATTCACAAGTAGTCTTTATATATTTCATAATTATTAAATCCTTGTTCATAGTTATTCACAATATGGGGCATCAATGTGATCATGTTAAATTTACAAGATGATTCCACTTTTTGTGTCAATTTTACACTACTCGTATTCTTTGAATTAGCCATCTTGTCCATCTACTCAATTTTTATGCCTCCCCATTGATTACTTTATATTTTGAATTTCCACATGTATGACATTAATATGTTTAATTAATGATCCACTTGTTAGTTCTTAGTATTTTTATTTGATTCATGAAATTAGAATTACTAAGGGATTTTTATCTATTCAACTTACCCATTTTACTTAGGCATCTATCATCAGATGTCATGACATCTTTCCTCATATCACCTATCCTAGCTCCATTTACCTAGAGAGATTTGCATGACCAAAAACTACAATCCTCTACTTGCTTTTGTCCATGAACCACCATTTTCACATTTTTAACTTGTGTGTATATATTTTTTTCAATCCATTGTTTACTAATTTTCAACTTGGGGTTTCATTTTTCCTTGTGTTTTTCCCTCATGTCACTAATTTTCATTTCTTTATTTTTAATATTCTTAATTTGTGTAGAATGGGCATGTTTAATACATTTAAGATAATAAATTTATCAATTAAAAATCCAATAGTCTTAACTTTTTTAGAATATACATGTGTCCTTATACATTAAATAGAAATATTAGATTTTTAATTAATAATGTTCTTATTGTGACCAACACATGCCTTATCTCTGAAGAAAAGGGAACCCCTATAAGGCCAATTTTTTTAATTTTATCTTTTATTGAGACTGGTCTGAACCTTGTCTGATTATAAATTCATGGGTGTTTATTGTATTGCATTGTTTAAGTTTTTTGTTTCAATTATGATAAATCTCTATTTGTATGTATTAAAATATCTTTCATGGATATTATTTTTATAGAGATAAGTCATGTCGTGATTTTAAAAATTCTTTTTTCTTCATAGAAAATCTAGAAGACATGTAGGTGGAAATAATATCTCAATAATTATAGATTAATTACTCTACTTAATAGGCTAAAAATTTTCTTTATATGTAAAAAAATAATTACATTTGTTTATATATACAAAAACAATTCCAAATTAGATCAACTATAAAATAATTAATCAACATCCGTATAAATATGCAACTTCATAAAATTTTATAACTTATAACAATCACTTTTTTACTTTAAAATAAATCCATCTCTCACTATAAAATTTAACCAAATATTATTGGGTTTGTATACATAACTTATTATAACAAATACAAATTATGTAATAGTATCAAGATAACTTAATAAAAGTCACTATTTATATTTTTGTATGTTTCCAAAGAGCGACGTATATTTTGGTACAACCCCATATGACGTAACCATGTACATAAGTGTGTGAATATTTTTTGATTAGAATGCAATGTTCCATTAAACTAATAACTTGGAGGCAATCCAAATAGAATGGATTCTTTTTTATCATAAATTATTTTTTCTCACCAATGAATAATATTTTATATGTCCCATATAAATATATGTACTTGTCTGGAACCATTTCTATGATTTTAATGTATACTGGCATAATATTTACTTTCTTTAATCTGATATTTTTTGCTAATTTCACACTATGATATCCATCATGTAAAAACAAATTCCATATTTCATAGAAATTCAATGTGTTTAATGAAAGAACATTGTATTCTTGAGTTCAAGTACATAAAACATAACCCAATATCGAAATATTTATTTACAATCTTCAACAAGTTAGGGATAAATATACAACTGATGTATTGGTAACATGAATATGAAAAATCTAGGTCTTTGGTCTATGATTCAAATTCAATGGTCCCTAAAACCATGAATAACACTCTTTGTACTCATAGTATCAACAAATTCCTTCCAAGTGGAATAATAATATCTAAAATAGTGAACCAATACAAGAATTCTTTTCAATAACTAGCCAATTACTAACATTTTATTTAAATAAAGTTATTGGCACCATCACAAGATAGTTTGTGTTGAATACCTAATCTTAGAATGTACTTTAAATATTCAGTTGTTTATGAAAAATTCATAGTGGTAAATTTTTTTGGGGAGAATCTCATAGTACCAAAAATTCTTAGGGAAATTATTTTTTCCATGGTAATTATTTATCAAAAAATCATGATTAATCAAAAAAAGTTAAAGCTAGTTAATATAAAAAATATTGTAAAATTATTAAAAAGAACTTTTTTATAAATTTAAATTATATTTTAAAATCCTATTTAAGATCTGAACCAAATATGATTAAAGCATCTAATTAAGAATCAATATTAACATCAAATAGTAATGCAAATTGAATAATGCTCACAATATTTATTTTATATAAATGTGAAAACTCAATTTCATAAATTCCCTAGTTCAACACTTGTCACATATAAAGTTAGATTTTATTTAAAAAACAATCTTATATCATCTCTATCCCTAATCAAGGCTAGTTGAGGAAACAATGTCTCCATAATCCATTTTCCCTTTTAAATTATTTTTTAGATAAAATATTCATTGGAACAATAAAAAATTATTTAGGTACACCTTTCTTTAGTGGATTGTTCTAGGTTCCTTATAAATTGTGTATAAATTCTTTATAAATATTCATGCATTTTTTTGCAATGCTCAAAACCTTAACAAAATAAAGGATATGCATTCACTTTATAATTTAACATTAGTTTTATTGTAATTTTTTATATTTTGACATATGTACTATATATAAACCAAAATGCTAATTGAAACTATGAGGATTTGATTGTTAAAAATTGGGTCAACTATCCTCTTGGTTGTATAGGCTCATTATTGACTTAGAATGGAGTGTTATTATTTTTCGAATAATATTTTTGAATTAATAATCCTTCTAAGTCAAGAACAATCAAATGTTTTTTTGGAGGCACTATAGTAATAAAAAATTTGATATTTGATTTTACATTTAATTTATTTTTTAATGTTATCATAGTAATATGTCAGTTAATGTTTCACCTACATTCTTAGAAATTTACACAAATTATATATCATCTTAAGTCAACTATAAAAAATAATTTAAAATTATAATTATTTAATGCTTGATAAACATAATCAAACCAACTGTATTGAGACTTAATCATGAAGTTTTTAATAATTTATTATTAATTTAAATAATAATTAATGCATGTTTACAAGACAAATGTGACCTTTGTTGGTGCATGCTCTAAGTTAGTTGATGTGTTTATGATGTATACTAAAACCTAAAATCTTCTTGTATCCATCTTTGGCTCAGACATCTATTTGATAATAGATTTCTTAACAAAGTTATCTTTAGTCTACTAGGGTGATAGGCATAAATATCTCCAATCTTGCTTAAAAGGTCTATTTCTTCAACAAGGCCTTATACCAATATTAGAATACTTATTCATCTTCTCAATGATACCTAACCTAAAACAACTCATTTGACAACTTCAATTAGTCATTATTTCTTTAAAATCACTTTTACTTTAGAATAGTCTATTCCTCTTGTAGCCCTCTAGACACAAAATTTCTTGGATAGAACTGAATACAAAGATTCTTGAAAACCTAAATCTATTTTTGAAATACATTTAAGTTATTACAACTCTTCTCAATTTGTTTTGAAAAAAATCACAAGGATTAACTCTGAACTCTCCTCATTTCTTCTATTTTAGGTCTCTTTTAGGCCTCCTTTAGAGCGAAGCTCAAAGGTTAGAATGATTCACATGCATTCATAACAAACTAAAACCATTTTAGGATACCCTTTAATTCCCCAACTTTATGCCAAGTTTTATGATATGGTTCTCAATGTGAATATCTTTTTTTTTTTTTGGACATAAAAATCCATGCAAACCATACTATACCACTCAATAAACCTTTTAATAATTTATTAAATATTAAATTACACTAGATTACAATTTTTCATCATATAATAATGGTTATAATTAAATATACGCTCATTTCATTCTAGAAATCTTAGGTTATTTCTTGGCAAACTTGTGCAAGACTAAGAGGTCTCAAAATGGTTTATTTTGATTTTTGAACACTTTATAACAATAAAAATACCTATATAAGGTCTTACCAAAAAAAATTATATCCTCCAAGAGTAATTTTCAATTGATCAAACACTCAATGGCTTAAACATGCATTGATACAAACTTCTAAGCGCCTCCCAAGACTATGTAAGAGGTTTCATTTGTCTCTTAACTATCTAATAGATTTATAAGTCCATTGATGGATTAATTAGGTTATTAAGACATTATATTTTATTTTTATATCAACTAAATAACCCTTAATGATTCAATCACACTCTAATTTTTATCATCCTTTCCACATGTATTAAGCATACTTCTTCATGGACTGTGTGTAAACTACTCTTGATTTTTTACAACACTATATAGAATTTTGAATCACCAAATGGTTTAACATGATAATTAACAAAATATATATCATGAAAATTATTCAAACCAAAGCAAAACGTTTCTTCAAACACTAATACTAAAACCTTATTTATCTCATTCACTATGTATTGGTAGAATTATACCTTCTTTCATTGTGTACATTGCCAAGAAGGTTTGGACCCAAAATCACTATATTATAATATTGTAAATATTCTAAAAGGGTTATCATCCTCTAAAATACTCCATCAATATCATTCCACCCATGAAATATTAGAAGTAAATTATAACTAATAACTTGTTCCCTCTCAATAATATTATCACAAAAAAATAGTTTCTCTAGTCTATATAGAGCACTTTGATACAAAAATTATAAATAAGCATACATTTAAAATTACAGAGGTTAATATTTAAAAAAATAAAGGATCAAGATGAGTTAAAAATAATCACTTAAAATAATCTTCTAAATCATGATTCTAATGTAAATAAACTACTTGAACATATAATTTAATAATCAAGGGTAAAGTTCTTATTACATCCTTCTTATTTTTGAACCATCTTATTTCCTAGGTACCCTACCCTATCTTCTCCAAGAATCTCATATTCAAATTTTTTTTTAATAAACATTTCATTATTTATCTTATATCAAAATCAAACATGCAACTAATTTTTGTTCTTATACATTCCATGTAGTGGTGACAGTTATGAGCTCCAAGAACCCTGACACATCTTTTTGTTGTAGTTTTACAAATCTAAGACACCTTAAAATAAATTTATAAGATCACTTATGATCCATACAAACATTTTTATCACCTTTTACTTCACATATTGCTTTATAAAACCTTTTATTGCCAATTCACAAATTCAAATATTTAAAAATGACATTTTGGAAGGAAACTTATTAATGGCACCTAACACACATTTACAAATACTCTCATTGATTATAATGACCACTATGGGACCTCATAAGACCCCTTATAACTTATAAAATACAAAAAATGGATAAAATACAACTTTTTAAGTATGTTGACATCCTATCTTATATAGTGATGCTCTGCATCATACTCCCCTTCAGGAAAGATTTGAGCTCAAACTCAAATTCCATAATCCAACCTTATTCCTAGCTTTCCAATAATATTAAATTGGTCTTTGAACATATTATTATTATTATTATTATTGTTCCTTTTTTTTTGCTTTAGATGATCCTTTCTTATTTTATTTTTATTCCTTATCTTGTCTTGTCTTCTTATGAAGTCATCCTCCACCTCATGAATTGTATTATCTTTTGTATCTATTTATAAATTTCATATTCCATGTCAACTATCTCTTTTGTAGCTTGATGATATTATTTATTTTTGTTATGATCTTTTTAAAAACCTATATATTCTTTCATCCTTCTTGATTTGGTTTCATAACTCATCCAACTTGGCCTAGTTTGCTTGTATACTTCATGTTGGTTTATATCTACTACAATACCTACCTTATTCCTTTGTATATTCTCCTTGAACCTACTTCCTTCTTCTTGATAGGATCCTGCAACTAACTTAGCTATACCTTGGACTCCTTATATGTCATTATTTAACTTTGGTTTGGACTTATCTTAAAATAGTTTCCCATTGGATTTTGACTGTATTATTATGTTTTCATCTAGTTTTATTGAGTTGAGGTTATCTCTTAGCATCTCTTTGTCATGTAAACTTACACATTCACAATCCATTACACAATTAGATATGAAGATTTTACACTTAAGTGTCTCTCCATGTTATTCTTGTCAAAATATTTTCTCTTTGAATTTCTTGGCATCTCCATGCTTTTCTCTTATTCTATTTATGAGTAAACCTTTTCTTTATCTATGGCATTCTCCGAGAATGCCGATTCTTCTTTAAACTGATTGATCAACCCATAGTTTCTTATTTAATTAGTTGATTCAACTTCAAATCAACATCTTCATTTTCAAATCCTTGGCCTTCTCCTTGATTTATCCTCTAGTGTCCATCATTATTATTCACAATCTAATTTTCACTACCTATACTACAACCACTTTATTATAAGATTAAACAATTCCTCTAACATCCTTACTTTTTCTCTCAATGAGAAATCATACACCTCTTCTCTTTACTCATCATAATTAGGCACCTTTTGTCCTTTTTCCTCTCTATTTTATTCTTCAAACCTATTCTATATTTTATAAATTATTAAGACTGATTATATACCTATATCATTATTATATTATTCATCTAAGTGTTGTCTTATATCATCATATTATTCCATCACTCTTTCTCTTCTTGAGACATCTTCGTTAAATTTATCAAAGACATAAATATCCCATTATTCCATTATCCTTTCACTCATTATCATTAATTTATCAAAATTATCATCCTTATAAATCCATTTAGATATTTATCCTTGTTACATATTAGTGTTTTCAAGCATACTCTCCCATGATTCATCTTCTTTTTCAAAGAACTCATTTATTGACCAACTACTATCATCATTCAAAACATTACAAATAATTTGATTACCTTTCATTTTCCTTGTGATTTCTTCAACCATATATTCATCACTATGGATTGAAACATCATTATTTTTTTCCTCTTTCTTAATTTTAGCTACCCAAAATTTGTTTGTCATAAGTTTTGAATATCTTAGATGTCATTGACCAATTTGTTTGGACTGAATTATTTATGATTCATTGGCCTAATTGAATCCTTTCTTCTCATTTAATTCTTGTACTTGTCTTTTTCTTATGTTCTTACCATAGAAAACTCCTTGCTTGGAATTTATATGCTTCACCATATCAACTGATTTCTACATCCATTTAGTCACCTTGTATCCATGATCTATTACAAGTTTTGAGATCCTAACTTTGTTTTATTTTAATCTATCCTCATAAACATGAATTATTATTTTAAAATTCATGATTTAAATTAGACTTTAAACTTTTATTTACCTTTTTAATATGATATTTCATTGTGATGATTATTTCCAAGGCTTCACTATTTGTAATCAACCTCTTATTGTGTACTTTTTTTCCTTCTACTAGAATAATTTCAAGGGCATCATAAAACTCTAATTCATCCTACATATATTCATTAGTATGTTTAAAGTCTTCAACACTATAATTTTACTTAATTTTAAAATCCATTTTCTCCTTTTTGACTATTTTAAAGTATTTATTTTTGCTTTCCCATTCATCTTTTTGCATGGGTGGTTCATTGACCTCATTTCTTGCCAAATCTAAGGTCTTGTTGTTGATCTTCATAAGTATATCCTTCATACCTTCACATATAAACTCAAACACAAAGTTAGATATTAAAATTAGAGACCAAAATGTCTACATGAGTATCTTTTTCATGAACACTCTCTTCTTCCCTTCACTTGCTTCCTCTAGTGCTTCTTTTTGTACTTCTTTTTCTATAATGTTCTCCACAATGAGAACTCTTTTCACCTCTTCCCTTTCATTTTGATCACTTGGAAAATATTGGATATTCAATCCATTATAGTCATTTATTTATTTCTTATCTTTCTTCATGATTATTTATATAGGACATTTGACATTATTTCTTACCATACATCCAACCCTTTAGTTTTCTTATTCCTACATGAGCTTCACCATGAACTCTACCCTTTCAAATATTTTCTCAAACTCATTTATTATATTCTCTATCTATATTTACATATTAATCTAACTTTATATTTGTTCTTTAGGTCTCACTTGGACCTATCTTTCTTTATAAGTTAGCTTACTCACCTCTCTTGACCACACTTGGGTATTTCTCTCTCTTTTAGTCCTTTGCATAGGAATCTTATTTACATTTATCAGCTCTTGTTGAGCTTATACTTGATATTATAATATATATTTTCACATTATTCAAGCCTTAATGGAATCAAGGCTGATATCATAATCTCTATCTATATTTTTGAGCTTCTATGATCTTTCATTCACTATATTTTCTAGGCTCTTCTTGCCTAGTCTCAAGTCCTTCACCTTGGACTTAGGGCTATAACTTATTATTCTCTCATTAACTTATTTTATCTTTTGATGAATTTAATGGGTCATACTTACATATTTATTCCACTCACAAATTATCTTCATAACTTGAACTTTGTTTATATAACACACACATAATGAAATATAACTTATCAAATCAAATGTACCTTATGTTTATTTACTTACCTGCTATCTTTATTTTTACCAGTTGTATATTTATAATTTGATAACACTTGATGTATAATAAAACCTAAAACCTTCATGTCCATCCCTAACTTTGATATCTATTTGATAATAGCTTTCTTCACAAAGTTATCTTTAGTCTATTAGGACCATAGGCCTAGATATCTCCAATCTTACTTAAAAGTTATATTTATTTAAAAAAGGCCTTATACCAATATTATAATAATTATTATTCCTTATATCACTAATATCCAAGCTAAAAAAACTCATTTGGAAACTTTAGTTAGTCATTAGCTCATTATAAGCACCTTTATTTCAGAATAGTCTATTCCTGTTATAACCCTCTAGACACAAAATTTCTTGGATAGAACTAAATAAAAAGATTATTGATAGCCTAAATCCATTTTTGAATAATTTTTAATATCTTACAACTCTTCTTGAAATTTTTTTGAACAAATCCTAAGGATTACCTTTGAACCCTCCACATTTCTTCTATTTTAGGTCTCTTTTAGGCCTCCTTTATAGTAAAGCTCCAAGGTTAGAATTATTCATAGGGATTAATAACAATATAAAACCACATTATTATACCCTTTAATCCACACCTAATTTATGATATTTTTTATGACATGGTTCTCAATGTGATTATATTTTCTTTCATAACCTCCTGATAATCTAAGTCTCCCGTTGGCCGAATTAGATTCTCAGGATTGGGAATTTGTATAGATCATATTTTACCACTCAATAAACCTTTTAATAATTTATTACATATGAAATTACACTATAATAAAAAAAATTATCAAATTGTAAGGTTTATAATTAAATATACGCTCATTGCATTCTAGAAACCCTAAGTTACTTCTTAGCAGGCCTGTGTAAGACCAAAAGGTCTCAAAATGAGTTATCTTGATTTTTGAAAACTTTATAACACTATATAAATAACTATATAATGTATTACCAAAATTTAATAATCTCCTCCAAGAGTAATTTTTGAATTTATCAAACACCCAATGGTTTAAACATGCATTGATATAAACTTCTAAGTGTCTCCCAAGACTGTGTAAGAGGTTTCATTTGTCTCTTAACTATCTAATAGATTTATGATTCCCTTGATGTATTAATTAGGTTATTCATACAATATATTTTATTTTTATAACAAATATATACCCCTTAATCATTCAATCTAAATCTACTTTTTTTCACCCTTTCCACATATATTAGTAGACTTCTTCTTAATGGATTGTGTGTAAGCTACTCTTAATTTTTTACAACACTATACAGAATTATGATTCAAAAAATGGTTTAACCTAATAATTAACAAAATATATATCATGAAAATTATTCAAATCAAACCAAAAAATTTCCTCAAACACTAATAATGAAATCTTATTTATCTAAATCACTATGTATTGGAATAACTATACCTTCTTTGACTGTGCACATTGCCAAGGAGGTTTGGACTCAAAATCACTCTATTATAGTATTCTGAATATTCTAAAAGGTTTATAATCCTATAAAATACTCCAAAAATATCATTCCACCCATGAAATACTAGAAGGAAATTCTAACTAATAACTTGTTCCCTCTCGATAGTACTATCACAAAAATAGTGTTTCTCCAGTCTATATAGAGCATTCTGATTTAGGAATTATAAAAAAGAATACATTTGAAATTAAGGAGGTTAATATTAACACAAATAAATGATCAATATGACTTAAAAATATTCACTTCAAATAATTGTCTACAATCATGATTTCAATGCAAAAAAATAACTCAAACACAAAATTTAACAATCAAGGGTAGAGTTCTTGTTACATCTTTCTTAGTTTTAAACTATCTTGTTTCCTATGTATCCTACCCTATCTTCTCCAAGAATCTTTTATTCATATTTTTTTCCATATGCATTTCATTATTTCTCTTATATCAAACTCAAACCTAAAACTAAGTTCTATTATTGGCCATTCCACATAGTTATGAGCTCCAATAACCTTGATACATCTTCTTGTTTTAGTTTTTTATGACTAAGACACCTTCAAATACATTTATAGGATAATTTATGACCCTTATAAACCTTTTTATCACCTTCTAATTCACATATTTATTTATAAAACCTTTCATTGCCAATTCATAAATTCAAATATATAAAAATGGCATTTCAACTAGAATATTTTGAATGACACCTAAAAAAACATTTGAAAAGACTCTCATTGATTATAATGACCCATATGGGACACCATAATACCCCTCATAACATATAAAACCCAAAAATGGATAAAATTAACCCTTTTAAGTATGTTGACATCCTATCTTTTATAGTGATGCTCTACATCTATTTACCATAACCAATTGCATGTTTAGTTAAATTTCAACTTGTTGGTTAGATGTAGATGATGAATTAATCATCGACCCTAAAGACCACTGATAGTACCTCAAACTCACCTTCCTCATTCAAAATATTTTAACAACCTTCATAAATTATTTCATTATTTTATTTATCCTTTTCCATGTAGAAACATATATAATTATGAAACAAGTAAGAATTTAGCACTAGAATAACAAAGATGCACATACAAGTCATTGCACTAGACCCAATATAGGAAAGTAGATCTATAATATCATTTTGTGTGACATCATTAAAAAAATTTAAAAAAATATACAATAACCACGTCTAGACTAAGATAAATTTGGTATTTTAATGTTCCCAATATTCTACACAATATAAAATGAAAAACACACTGACATGTGAACTCAGAGGTATCTTCTTCCTTTAATAGGGAATTTTTTTATAACTGATAATACATACAATTTTAAGAGGTCAATGGAATTAATTGATATCATCATATTATATTTTGTTATTGTATGGATCCCTTACCTGATTTGATTTTTTCTTTTTCTCTTTTCACTTTTGAATTATTTACAGAGTTGAACAAAATGATTTTCATGCATGAAAAAAATTTCTATCACATTTGATGCATTGCACTCCAAAATATATACTCATTCAAGAACATATGAATTCAAATACTTTATAATTTTCACGCGTGAGAATCTCGTATCCTTCACTCTTTTGTGATAAGAACTTAAATTTTTTGCCTTCACACCAAGGACAACACTCACCTTTATCCAATCCTATCCATTCATAAATTTGTTTGAGTACATCCAATTCTTTTGAAAACATACCCCATATGCCTCTAAATAAACTTGATGTAAATTTTTCCAATGAATTTATCTTAAAATCCTAATCACTATCTTTCTTAGGGATTCAATTCATCCCACCATTTTTATAGAGATAAAAAAATAAGAACTTATTTTCCCATATGTCATCAGGAAGAATGAGAAATTTCAGCTTATTAGAAAGGCTTTCAAAAAATTTATTTTTCAAAAATATTATTAATATCTTCTTCAAATGCCTATATGAAAACATAAAATCTTAATACATTAATTAGGCATATAGAGGAATTAAACTAATTTTTTTTACATTTTATTATTTGCTAAATTGAATTCAATATTTAAAGTAACTTACATTTAGTTATCTTTTCTTCACCTAGACCATGCCATTGTGATCTCTTTCCCATTGTCCATAATGCCCTAAATTTGTACAACTAATCAATAAAGTGTGTTATAACCCATGTTCTATTAGCCATATTTTATTATTTATATATACTAAAAGAGTCATTACCAGGATCACTGGATCAATGAATGCACATGAAAAAGTGATCTCATAAGTCGAGCAAGCGTACATCACAATGAATATGCTAAATTAAATCATGCATATAATATTGTAAAGGAATGAGAGAAAATAGTGAAATAATCTATATCATCCTAAATTGATGGATGGAGATGAATCACTTATACAAAGGTTTAAATTTCATAGCTCTCACAACTCACAACTGAGTATCTCAAACAATCCACAATATACTTCATTAGAAATCTGAAGTGAGAGAGGTGCATATATAGGTTGGAGAGAGAAAGATACCACACATTTTAGTGAATGCGGTACTAATATTCCCAAGTAACACAAGTGACCTCTAGATCCCTAAGCAAGATAATATAACTATGTAGGCAAAACCTAGTGGGAAAAAGGCCTACACCAAAACCCTTCATAAGCATAGCTTAGATGGGTGATGATACAAAAATGGGTCCTAGAAATAAGGCATGATGAGGTACTAATGTAAAATACAATTCCCCTATAAAAGATAAGTATCCCACCCCTCACAAAAGAGAGTATGCCCCCCACCCCAAAATAGAGAGAGAAGGAAATAAGGAGCTAAGAACCCCCTCAAAATATGAGATCTTCCTACAGTGATAGTATGTGTTCGACATTGAATGTTGAAGATGATCCAATTACATCAAACAACATTCCTACCCTTAGGAATAAATAAAATTACATAAGAGAAAAAATAATCTACCCATTATAGAAAGGAATATGAGGGAATAAATATCATCAAATGTGCCTCTAAAAACTTCTCACATATCACCATGTCCATATGTGAAGATGACACAATTCAAAGAGGTACATGCCTAATCAAATAATTAGGTGAAAAACCAAGACCATGTAGAAATGGATGATGAACAATATCTAAATATGATGATGATGATGACAAACTCACCATAAAAGATTTGTATCTAGGATCACTGGATTAATGAATGCACATGGACTGATCTCACAAGTCGATTAGGTGCACATCACAATGAATCTACTAAATTAAATCATGCATAGAATATTACAAAGGATGAGATCAAATAATTAAATACTCTATATCATCTTGATTTGTTGAATATAGATGAATTTCTTATATAAAGTATTGAAGTTCATATCTCTCAAAGTTGTCATAGCTCACAACTAAGTAGCTCAAACAATCCACAATATACTGCATTATAATTGCCTTTGCTTGCATTAGAAATATGAAGGGAGAGAAGTGCATATATAGGTTAGAGAGAGAAAGATACCACATATTCCAATGAATGCAGTACTAATATTTCTAAGTAACCTACGTGATCTCTAGAGCCCTAAGCAAGATAATACAACTATATAGGCAAAACCCAATGAGAAAAAGGCCTACACAAACAAATACTAGGTACCAACTTTTTTGTGGATTTGGTAGAAATAATATGAGATAAAATTTATTTTATTCTATCATGAAAAGATGTAAAATCATTGGTTTTTAGAATAATTTTCATATCTATGATGGTATGTTATCCATAAATGATGTATAAGTTAGTCTCTAGATACTATAATTCATACTCAAGATCAATGTCAAAGATATCACCAGTTATTTTTTTGAAGGGGATAAATATTTCCTCCTAGTAAAGAGGCACATGATTACACAACATTGAGTTAACTAGACTATCAGCACTAGCTAGATTAAGGGATCGTTACTGGTATTTAAGAGGAGTTTGGTGGCAACTTTTAACTCCAATCTTGATTCATTTTTCATTGAATAGGAAAAGTTGAATCTCTTGAAATGTTGAGGATTCACTTTTCTTAAATCTATTTGCATCTTGTTTCAATAAATTTATATCCCTTGTATATGACTTTAGCTCTTGGAAACGTGATACTAAAGTTTCTTTTTCTATCTTTCCCAATAGTTACCTCCCGATATATGTAAACATTTTTGAATGAAAATTTTTCTTCCTCAATTATTTGTCCATATTTAGGTGATGGGTGATGGATGAAGTGAATGAATAATAGTAAATTATTTTAAATGCTAGTTTAATTCCATAATAAATATTTTCACTAGTTTCCACTCTAGTGGTGTCTTCATCTATAAACAATTAAATTTTCTAACCATAAGAAAAGAAATAATCTTTCTGATGTTTTTTTGAATGAACCATGTCACTTTTTATATATGATGGAACCTCTAGTTCCATTTGAATAATTTATAATAAGTGGTCATTGTTGTCTGTGTGCTCCACCTAAACCCTTATTATTTTAATTAAAATGTATTTCATTTTTATCACTATCCCAATTGATTTATGATGCCATGATAGGGAATGAAATAACCATAAGTCATTGTGATAGTTAGATGGAGAGTAGATTTATAAAAATCAATCTTCATCTCTTTTCTCCTAATCTAATGCACCTTCAATAATTTTAATATCTCGATAGGGAACACTACCCATAACAACCATTATAGTTCATGTTGTAAAAATTTATTTATAATTTGTCAATTTAATTATACCATGATGACATTTAAAATCTAACATGTTTTGAAACCATGTAAAAAAAATTATTTAGATACATTAATCATCAAATCATAATTTTTTTGAATGGATGGTTATTACTTAAACCTATAAATTTTTAACATAAGATTGATAGAATAACATAAACATCCATTATTAATGGCTACTTATTGATAAAAAAATTATAGACTTGTGTATAATGGGTACATTCCATTCTAAATTAAGTATAATATAAGAATAATATGAAAATCACAAACCTATATTTGTAATATCTTGTGTAGTTAACACAAGTTAAGAATACAAGGCATGTTGCTTATAATATTTTTGTAGAAGATTTCCCATTATTTTCATTTTGGAGTGGTGATTGTTAGTGAATGTGCCTAGTTAGAATGAGTTATTATCTAATTTTACTAATACTGATGATCTATGTTGGTTTTTCTAAAAATTTAATATATGTGTGTGCTAACAACATTATAATTGTTTACAACTAGCCCAAAACATATATTAGTTTATGACATGTTACATCACTATAACTTATAGTAAGTCAACTTGGAATGGTTTAGAAATCAATTAGCTAATAGATCACCCTTATTTTATGCCTTACATGTCCATCCTTTTTATCTTTTTTATCATACTCCAATTTATAGTCATATTCGTAGGTTGAATATCTATATTTCTAGTTTTGAGGGTTTATTACCAACTAATCTAGTTCATAGGGTGGAAGCTATCTTTTTAGTACTTTGGATCCTATTTATAAGACTTATTATATATTATTTATTGTACAAGAGTGTTAGATAGGAATTTAAATCTTATATATCTTCTTGTTTACCACTCTTATATTCATTTTATTCATCATTATCTTAGTTTAAGAGCTCTTATAGCTCAACTTCTACCCTTTTAATGTTTTCCTTATCTCATATGAGGTCTAAAGAATTTTATCCCTAAATTATTTGCCTCAATAGTAACTCTTTATATTCACTATATTCTTCATTTTTTTATTTTCAGTTTTTATTATTCATAAGGTACTATAACTTATACCATAACATGTTCTTAGAATTTGTCTTCATCATGTGTCAATTTAGACATGTCTTCATGTTACATCTCTATCTAATTTATTACTTCAAACACAATTGTATATGTTTCTTTTACTATCTTTCCAAGTAATACACCTTGCATTTCATTAGTTTCATTTCCTTCAATAAGTCTAAACAATGACCCAAATGCTTCCTTTCTCAAGGCACTTTTTAATTCCTTCATCTCATCAAATTGTAAATATGCATGCACATAATAAAAAATAACATTAGAAATAAAAATTTGAGGCCATATATCATTTTCAAATACTTCTTGATTCAACACTTATCCTTCTTGAATTTTTATTTCACTCATTTCCTTATCGAATTTTTTTTTTTGAGAATCTTCTTCCCTTAACATCACTCCTTTTAAATAACAAATTGCATGCTCTAATGGAATGTTCATCAGTAGTTTGTCTTCCTTGGCATTTTCAAAGTTTGAGACGTAAAATTTGGCCTCCTCTTCATAAAATTGCATACCTATATTCACACATTCAAATAAATTATTATATTTAAAACATTGAGGCTTTATTACCTCTACAAATTTCTTCATGGGTTGATTTTCTATCACCGTTATTATCTTTTTCCACTTTATAACTTCTTGCTACCTCTTTTTACTTTCCACAATATTTTTAATTGGACATTTAACCATATTTTTGAATATGAATCCTTATTTTTACTAATTTTGAATTAAATCTTCCTTGTCATGGTCTGATTCATCTTAGCTATCTCTTTTTATATATTCTATTATTTTCTCACCTCATTATTTATCTTCATTTGGTTCTTCTTTCTTTACATACCTTCCATTTATCTTTTTACTTCTCTTTCCATATTTTTCCTCTAACAAGTCTTTTTCACCTTGTTTTAGCAAGTTTGTTTCACCTTTCTTGTGTCTCACCCTAGGTTCTATCCTCTACTTATTATTTTGATACTCTTTCCAAGTCTTTTTCACCTTGGAACTACTTCTTGAGCCTCAATCTCCTTACCTTCTTAAGCCTCAATAGGCTATAGGACTTCTTGAACCTTCCTCAATTTTATGATTTCTCAATCAAATTAAAAAATATTTTCACTACAACCTACACTTATGCAAACTCATACTTTTCCCAAGAGATTAAACTAACTCTGATACCACTTTGATGCAAGTAGGCCACTTTTAGATCTCTTAGACTAGGCTTCTACATGTATTTTAGTATCTTTTAACTATTTAAACCTACAAAACTTGTTGAAACCTTCATAGATAGAATATTATACCCCTTATCAAGTTTTCTACCCTTTCACTATGCTTATTTATCTTAATTAACTGAAAACATTGACATGTAGACCATTGTCTCAGTCTTGATACATTAGTATACCTCTCCCTTAGATTGTACACTTCATCAACATACCAAATAAGCTCTTATGCAAGCCTTATTAGAATAGTCTATTCTCATTATTATAAGGAATTTAGATAAAATAATTACTTATACACATTTAATGTAATTCAACTCAATTGAATGGTTTACTCATTCTTGAGAACTCTTAAGATCATAATACCTTAAAAGGCTACTAGATCCATAACTAGGCCTTAAGACTTTTTTATTTATTAGGGTTTAAAAAATAATAAACATGGTTTTTATCACTCCCTAATATCACAATAAATTTTTAAAAAATCTTCCTATAAGTTATAAACCTTTCTTTGCACCCAAACTTCACTTTTGCCAAAATAGGCTACTAGGCCTAATTAGGCCTACATAAAAACTCAGTTAGTAATAACTTTAATTTTAAATATTTTAAAATATTTAAACCAATTTAATATATTTAAAATTACCTTAAATCATACACCTAAAAAAATATAGATAATTTAAATCCATCGTTTCAAAGATATACCTCTTTTAATCTTCCCAAAATAGGGGTTTGGAGTTGTATTTATGTCTGCATAAAACTTATCAATGAATATATATATATATATATATATATATATATATATATATATATATATATATATATATATATATATATATATATATTTATGGATAATTAATACTTTAAAATAGTTTAAAAACTTCAAAAAAATTATATTTTAGTTCTCTACAAAATTTCATAATGATTTGATGATTATTTTGGTAGTTATTCAACGTTTTGTAGGCTTAAACCTTTCTAATACCCTTACCTATAAGCATGTTGACTATGTTTTGGGTATAAGTTTCTATAAAAAACACAAAAATAATTTAAACCACCTATAAAAGAATTTAAAATGGTCTCTTACATAATTATTCGAAGTTTCATGAATTTTTGTATCTAAAACTTAATCTATGGTGTTTTTTATACCCAAAACCCTAAGCTACCTATACACAGGTCGAGAACAAATAAAATTTGATATCTGGAGTTATAAAATATTTAAGAAAATTATTCCACTTTTGTTATATATTTTATACCTATTTTTAATTGTTTCTAATCTTAGGCAATCAAGAAAACATATATATCATACCTTCTTTATTATACTATAACACCCTAAACCTTCTTTACAAACCTTTGTGTTTCAAGAAAAAACATAAAAACATGAACTAATGATAAAAAACAATTAGATAATGTAAAATTAACTTAAATTATTCTAACATATAATAATAATAATAATAATAATAATAATAATAATAATAATAATAATAATAATAATAATAATAAACATCACGAAGTTCTATGATTTATTCATATATCTTCTAAACCCTTTTATAGACCTCAACCATTCAAGGCACACTTCCTCCTTAGCCTCTAACTGAGATTTTATCTCCCTTTTATGAATTTTATGACCCCATATTGTCTTGTTTATAAGTATATATAATATTATCTAATGTTATAATATTATTATTATCCTATTCTATGTCTAATAATCTCTCCACTTCCTTGGTTTACCTTAAAAGATGCTTTGTTTAGTCTTTCATCTACGTTGGAGGCTTCTAGAGAGTGTTGGAGATAAATTTACATTGAGAGGAGGAATAAAATACATTTTTAACATGTAAATTAACACAAATTAACCATTTATAAAGGATAATATAATTCAATACATGATAAAATCTCGTAAACTCTTAGTTATAAATTCAAATTTTCAAATTTCTCATTTTTGTAGGAAAACTAGAAATCATACTAAATGATCAACAATTGGATTTATACTAAATTAAAAACCACATAATGGGTATTATAATACACTTAAAACTTAAATTACCATTACAATATATAATGAAGTATGGTCAAGCTCCTTATTGACCATATATGACACTTTAGACCTTCTAAGTCAACTTATGGACCTATCACCCAAACATTGACCTATCAAACTCTAATTTACATAAATCTTGTTGATTCTATTACATAAAAACATAAAATTGAGTAAACCCACAAAAAATAAAATGGCAACATAGGATGCCTCCCTCTTAGCCAAAGAAAATAAAAATTAAAAGTCAGTAGAGGATGTTGCCCTCCAAGCTCAAAAGGTAAAAAAGAACAAGTGGTAAAGGAAGATACCCAAAAAGTAAAATAAAATAAAAAGAATGTGGATGAGGATACCACCAAAAACATTTATGACACACTAAATAAATACATAATAAAATCTAGGCCAAACATACTTTCCCAAACACCACAACTTCCATTTTTTCCTGAGCAACCAATTTCCACACCACCTTCCACTTCCACTCAATAATTGACCACAAATTCATCCACCCTCATTATAAGCCCCCAATATTCCCTCACTCAAATTAAATAAATTTTAACCCAATATCATAAATTCAAAACCATCTATTTGGATTCCAACCTTTCTAAAAAACACCACAAGGAATTAATATCAAGCTACATAAATTAACCTCTAGTCAATAGTAGTAATTGGGAAACATCTTTCAAGAGAGTGCATAGTGTTATTGGATGCTGAGATGAAAAATATTAGATGAAAACCTACAAGATACCATATAGGTAATTATCACATACATGTCATAATTTAAATTATATTAACATTTTCCAACCACTAAATGGTTCAATGAAACTTTGAATTTTTTTATCAAACATCAAGTTATCACCAAAGAAGAGATATAAAACATCAAAGCTAGTACAATAAAAGAATGAAAACTTAAACAAAATACTAAGACCTTGGAGGAGAAAAAACAACACTACATTATAGTCAAGCAACTTATTGATTCTCCATATAAATCAATATCAGAAGCTAAATCATATTTTGATTTTACTCTTGGGCGGCTGACAATAATATTAGAGGAAAATAAGGCCTTAGACAACCTATAAGAATAATTAAACCAAGTTTTGTCCCAATATGATATTTATAAAAATACCATAGGCATAGAGAGGGTGATGATTTTATCACTAGGTGAAAATTCTAAGTAATATTAAAATAGAGAAAAACTAATCATTGATCTTGAAGAATCAGGAGAACTGATAAATCATTTCATGGAAATTTTGGAGAAGTTTATGAAGGAAATAGATACCACAATCAATATATTGTAACTCTTCGCACTCCTAATGACATCATTAAATTGAATCAAGAAAAGATATAGTTAGAACATAAAGCCCAATGAGCCACCAATTACCTCAAAGAATGGAAAGCCATCAAGACCAAGCTTTTCAATAAACATCAACAATATTTATTGCAAGGCCCAAGTCCTTAACTAATTTTATGGTGTTCTTAAATTTTGTCTTGTCTTGAGGACAAGACAAAAGTTAAGTCCTGGGATAATATTGGTGGTTTTTTTAGGAAACTCTATAGTAAACCATAGATGTCTATGGTTATACTGTAGCATAGTTTTGAACATAGGCATTTACATCAACATAACTTGCACCTCATGGCATCATATGGAACTACATAGATCAAAGTAATATACCATTGGAGTATATTAATATATTTAGACATATTAAAATAGATAGATGTAATATTATTGAATCTATCATATTATTCTACTGATCTATCATATAGAACCATTTGGAGATATGAATTATGAATACTTAAGACATATTGAATTTTTTATTATTATTTGAAATCATAGTTATGTATGAGTAGTTATTTCATAATATATTTATATTATTATATTTGGTCTTAATTATGCATTTTATTTAAATGGATATGATATTATATATCTTGATCATAATGGGCTTGTGCCTACTTATTCACAAGACATTAAATTTTTTATCAATTAATCCCATTCTACATGATAAATATTATTGGTAGTTGATATTATTCCAATCTTATGTAGAATGGACACATGCCCATTATAAAAAATATAAGAATAATATGAACATCTAATTTTTAACCAATATTATGTAACACAAGCTTGGGGGAATTCTTCAGTGTAGTACTGGGTATAATAGTATAACGTGGAACCTTACAATGGCACCCTACCATTAGATAGATACATATGTTGTTCATAGTATAATTAATCATACCTAGTGGCATCCCATGGAAATAAGACCTAAAATGTATATACAAGAGGACAAAATGTGTCTATTGATATTAAATTTTTATTATTTTATTTGGTCTTAACAATGTATTGTAATAAAATTGAGATGATATTTTATATCTTGATTAGAATGGGTTTTTGCTTGCTTTTACACAAGGCATTAATAATTTTATCAATTAATCTCATTTTACTTGAAAATGATTTTAAGTAGTTGATAGTCTTCTAATATTGTGTAGAATGTGTATATGTGCATTTTGAACAAGATAATAACAATATAAACATCCACTTTCTAACCAATATTCTATAACACAAGATTGGGATATTATTCAGTAGATTAGTAGACATAATAATTTATCTTAGAACCTTGTAGTGACACAACTACATATGCTAGTCATGGTATAATCGATCATACCTAGTGACATCCCATAAAGAATTAGACATGAAATGTATATGCATGAGGATAAGATGTGTCTGTTTGATATTAGATTTGTATTATTATATTTTTCATTAATAATGCATTATATTTTTGTGCCCTAACACACACCCCATTTTCTAAAATTCCAATGGGGACCCATTATGGTTTGAATATTTTTATTCAGGGTCCTCTAAGCCTTAGACATTCATGACTCTAGTTTTAATTTGTAAGAGTCTAATGTTATCCTTGAAGTCTACATTTACAAAAAATTTAAATATGAAAATCAAAGATTGAATGGTCATTTTAATTCATCCTAAACATTGGGTTTTCCTTGTTTTAGTGATTTACTTTGAATAATTTAACTAATGTATTTCATCCTAGTTTCATATGATTTCATATGTGTTAACAGTACCATCGACAAAGACTTATCAAATCATTTTTTTCTAGGACTTACTTTTATTCATCAAATATTAGTTTAGGTGGTATTATTATATTACCGAGAGCCTTCATCTATTGTGAAAGTTTTTAATCCTTAAATTTTTTAAAGTTCTAAGAGTTGAATAGGTGGTCTCACTATGTTACAAGGATCCCTTCAAGATTTAAATAAAATTCTAAGTGTCTGATTCTCTGAACTCTAATAACACGACACATGATGTATTTACATAAACTTAGAACCTTAGATTCTTTAAAAATAAAGTCAATCAGCTAATGGTTTTAAATTCCCATAATTTTTAGTGTTTAATAGGTGGTAGATTTAGGTTAACCCATAATTATGGAAGTATTAAATAATTATAATGATCCCTAGGCCCCATGAACTAATAACTCTAAGTTTTTAGGCTTTGAGAAAATGATATTTAGCATAGTTACATTAACTCACAACCCTAAAAATTATACAACAAAGATTATAAATATAAAATCCTGAGTAATTTAGTGGACAAGTGTAAAATTCTAGGAGATGCATGCCTAAAGTGTGTGTAAATGAATTTTGTAGTATATAAAAAGAAGTTGGTAAGAAAAAAGTGACAACTAATTTTAAAAAGATGATTGGACATCCAAAAGATAATGGAAAATTGCCATATGGTAAAACTACAAATCCACCAAAGCTAATTAGAAAATTTAAATAGAAATTATAATAAAATTAAAATCCTTCATCCACATTGAATCCACACAAATTGATCAATTAAAGTGCATGATTCGGTTGATATAAGCAAAATACAAGAAAAAGGCAAGTCACTTCACCATTAATCTTCAAGTGGACATTATGATTTATTGATTTCCTACAACCAAAATCCCTAGTTTTTCAATGAGCATCCATATAGAATTCATATAGTCATCAAAGTGATTATATAGCTCAAAATTACTAAAATGGATTCTTACTCAAAACCATCACTCATATAGGCCCATTCTACATATTATTATGTAGGTTATATAGAATATATGGATATGATGTTCAATAAAAGTACCCTCACATTTAAGATATCATATTACTTAGTGATCTATGATTCAATAGACTCTATGTTCCCATACTTTTCATAAGACCGATTGTCCTAAGATGAGAAGTAGTACATTGATAGCCTACTACCCATGAAAATCATGGGACTTCATTAGGCAACATCAAAACCAGAGGTAATCCCTTATATAAACATGATTAGATATTTATTTTTAATGGTACTTATTCTAGATATTATTTGCACATTAGGAAGGGGGAAAATACAATTTCATACATTTTTTGGAGGGAATTTGAGAGGTATCTCAGGTTTTCAAGGCCTGAGATTGCCTATAACCATGTCTCAAACAATTTATCGTTTGAGCATAACATTGTAGAAGGCAAAATGAAATAATGGCTACTAAGAGGCCAAAGGTTGAATCCAAAGGGTTCCATCTCTTCCCATAGAATCATAGAATTTATGCCTAGGATTAGGATATCTATGGTTCTTTTAAATAGTTTGTATGTCTTTCTCAACAATACTTATGTACAAGTAGAATGGGTTCATTTGTTAGACATTATATTTACTTCAAATGAGATTATTTGATTATTTCCCTGGGAGAGGTTATTTGTGTTAGGTTGAAGACCTAAATATATATACTTGAATAAATGCCTATAAATGGAAACTTTTATATCATGTAATATTTATTAGACATAATCCTTGGCATAGTTCATATGAGAAATAGAGAATTATGGAAGCCATTAGTAGATTATGTTGATAATAGAATTTGTGAGGATTATTCATCCATGTTTATCTAAAAATTCAAATATGAGATAAAAAGGGTTTGTGAGGAAGTCTGACCTCAAGTATAAAAATGAATTCATGGCACTCATATGCTTGGCTATCTAAGAACATGAGAAGAACCATAAACAAATAGGAAAATTTTTGGTATTACACTGATGCGACAATTATTAATATTTCAAGAACAAGGGCACCTATTATATTATTACCATGTCATGTCCTTAACAAAATTATAAAACAAGAGGTGGCTCACTAGATTTGTAACAAAAGAGATGAGGATATAGGCTATAAAATTTTATCTTATTACTTCAAAACTCTTCTGAGTATTGGATAGATTTAATATGTGGTAAGGGCCCATTTTAACCAAGTTGGGAAAGTGAGATCCTATTATAATTTGGATGAGGCCTAGTTTAGAGAATGGGATCCTAGTAATAAAATCAAGAACTATCTTTGACTCCTAAAGGATAATAAGAGGGTTAACATCACATATGGTCACCAAGAGTATGGGCATGATGCAATTTTCATGAATTCAATAGATGTCATATAGATATAGACTATAATGAAAGACAATCAAATGTCCATGATGGTCACCCAAGACATCTAGTACAATCCTAAGATAACAAATAAATAATAAAATGAGATGGTGGAATAATTAAATATATTATGGAGTCATCAATGGCCCCCAATTGAGCCTTAGGACTCATCAGGCCCGAGCCAACCCCCCTCTATTATAACAAAATAAATAGATCTACAAGAGGGGGAGTCTAGCATCTAAGGGGAAAGAAACTTTAAAATCATAAAGGAAATTCTTAGAGGTATCCATGGTACCCATATAGTTTACACTCATCTATCCATCACTGCCAAAATGTTTTTCAAAACCACTATAATGGAGAGGACTCCATATCCTCAAGACAATCAAAAGAGCACATTCTTTATGGTACCTCTACCTCCACTTATAATAGTCATGTAAGTAAGTCTTTTAGATTTTTTTTAATCTTCTTTCTCATCTCCATCCACTCATTTTTCCCTTCAATAGGGTCCATCTCCATCCACTCCTCCTTTTTCTATCATTGTTCCACTTCCCATTCCATCCCCACCACCTACAATAGTAGTCCCTACTATCATGGCTCTCTCATTTTATTAATCTTCCCATACACCTCTTATTGACCCCATAGAAATTTATATAAGGATATATAAAGTCATTTTAACCTCTTACAAAGTTCAACAACTAGAGAAAATACCATCATTTGTTCTAAATACTATAGAAGAATCCCCTATTGAGGATGAAGTATAGGAAGAAGAACATGGACATATAATATCCTTGGTGTACTATGCCACTGATAAGAAGGAATAAAATATATAAATGATGATGGAATTAGAACAAAGGGTAAGTAAATAGGAATCCCAAGGTGATCAAGATGAAGAGGATGAGTTATAATAGGTTAAATATCTGAGCTTGGGAAGCCTACAAAAAGGAGAAACACTAGTTGGTGCCCTATACCACTAAGTCCTTACAACATAACAAAGAGAAAATATGAGTGAGGTAGTTAATTTATTTCCATTAAAAATACTTTATATATTTATTTACATCTATCCATTCCAAGGATAACATTATCTAGTTCAATTAATCCTTCCATTCTTTTAGTGTCCACACAAATAAAAACTCCTAAGAAAGAAGTCCATTTTGAGAATCTAGTAACTATTTCTATTTTTAATCCTCAAAAGCCACCGGTCCCTAGAAAGCCTTCCAATCAATTGGAGCTACCTTTAAAACAATCGTCATCTATATATTTAACCACCTTGATAGTTGAAAAGACTCCTAGATTGACTAAATATATAGTTGAAATTGATACACAGAGGGAGCCCTCACCATGGCAAAGGATTGTTTATCCACCATTAAATTTATAATTCAAATAATTTATTCATTATCACATTAAACACTGACTCCTCTAAAAAAAATCCTCCTCTAATGACACCTCCACCCTCTATCTATTGAGACCCAAGTCCATTAGAAAAAGAATGGGAGCTTATTGTTCCCTAATGAGTTAAATAAATGGAAGGAAAAAGGGATGAGAGACATAAGTTGCTATCACCAATTTACCCATAGTGTCTACTAGGTTTGACAGATAAAGTGGTACCATTCAGAGGGTGAGGAAGAGAAAAGAATTGAATATATGCACAAGGGAATAAATTGAGTTTGAATAAAGATAAAATTTATTTCCCTAAATGAAGAAATCCAAAAAGAATCCCAATGATTTGACTGGGTATATAAAATATTTATTTTCTTTGGTGGATTCCACTAGAGAAGAGATGAAGGAGATGCATAAAATCAAATAGGATGCATGGTAGAGCTTACTAAAAAGGCAAATCATACATTCCCCTTGTGAAATTATTGATAGTGTTTAGAGTGTAGCCACCTAGCTATACAACATATTGAGTAACATTTGGGTTTATAAAGGAGAGATCCAATCATAAAAGATAAAGGCTCTCAAACTATGGAACCAATTTAAATAATATGAGAAAAGGCTCACTTTATTGATTCAATGTTCTAGGATTAATACTTTCAATCATTTGAACTTAATGTCCAGCTAGGATGTAGCATGGGCCTTGAATTATGTAATAACAAACAGGGATGCTTCCCTTTCTTGCAATAATCAAATTAAGGATCTAGAACCATAAGAACTAGGTCTTGGAAATATTGAAAGACATGAAGGTATCTAATGTGATTACCTCCATAGGCAAGTTGGTTAATAGGCCAAATTTTGAGACACTCCTTAAATCAAATGCAAAGAGATTTAAGAAGGATATCTAGGGAATAATGTATAAAACTAAAAACAAACTTTTATAGCTAATAAGTTATGAAAATTATAGAGTGATAAAGGTATAATCCCTAGGATATGAGTTTAATAGCTCAGAAGCAAAGCATAGAAGGTTAATGGCTAAAAATATCAAAATCTTCAAGCCTTCCTTGCTCTATTTTGAAATTATTAACAAAGAGTGTGAAGTTGTACATGCATTATGTGAGGAACTCAAAGATAAAGATGGACCTTTAGGGTCAACACCTAGCATGTAGTAAAATCCAAGTACCACCACATATACATAGGTTTCCAAATTTATTGGATATGCAATCATGCACATTCTCGGTAGGCCCTTTTGATCCCTTAAGGAACTATAGTGGCTACTTCAGGTTCTATAGCTATCACTCCATCATCATTTTCTACTAGTAATGCCATATCATCAGCCCTATAAAAATAAATATTTACTTTCATATTTATAGTAACTTGGAATTTTGGTTCTTAATTTTATTTTTCATGTATATATTGTATTTTAATCACTGATTTCTATTTTGGGTAGACACTTTTCTACATGCATACTCTGCATGGTTTGGATGCATAGTCTAGTTTTCCTAGAAATGTAAATATAAAATTCAATTAGAGGATGAATATTTCCCTTCCCCAAGCCTATATATGTATGTATCCTCTTATTCCAAAAGGAAGGATGATTTTGGTTATTGAGATTCATAGGAAATTCTACAGATTGTTTTATAGTTATTCTTGATGTGCAAATCTTGATTTTTCTTCAATCTTGTGTAGAATGGGCACATGTCCATTTTGAACAAGATAAAATTAATATGAACATACATAAAAATTAATTTAATTAAATATACTTATAAAATATGCATACTTAATAATAATATTCTTAGTTGATAATATTTTAATCTAGTGTAAAATGCGCACATGCCCATTCTAAACAACATAAGACTAACATGATAGTATAATATGGAATATTGTGATGGTACTGTGGCATCATTATAACTAAAATGTATATTCACAAGAATAAAATGTGTATTATGGGCACATGTTGTAACCTAATATTTGGAGGGTTTTTCAATGGAGTACTAGACATAATAGTATTCTACATAACCTTGTGATGGTAATGCGACATTAGACAACTACATATGTTCACAGTATTAAAATAATTGTACCTAGCTACATCCCATGAAGAATTATAACTTAAATTTATTTACATTAGGATGAGATGTATTTGTTGGATACTAAATTTGTATTATTGTATTTAGTCTTAATAATGTATTTTAATAAAATGAATATTATATTTTATATATTGATTAGAATGGGCTTGCACCTAATTTTACATAAGGCATTAAGTATTTTATCAATTAATTCCATTCTACATAAGATAAATATTTTTGGTAGTTGATAGTATTCCAATAATTTGTACAATGGGAACATGCCCATTTTGAACAAGATAAAAATAATATGAACATCCACATTCTAACCAATATTTCGTAACAAAAGCTTGGATGGATTATTTAGTGGAGTAATAGACATGATATAAGAATGTGGAGCCTTAAAATAACACCATGTCATAATTAGACCTAAAATGTATATGCACAGAGATGAAAGTTGATAGTATTCCACTATTGTGTAGAATGGGCACATGCCCATTATTATACAAGATACAAGTAATATGGACATCCACATTCTAATCAATATTCTATAACACAATCTTGGGGGATTATTTAGTGGAGTAATAGATAGTATAATATAATTTATAACCTTGAAATAATACCATGGAATTATTAGACCTGAAGTATATATGCACGAGGATGATGGTTTATAGTATTTCAGTCTTATGTAGAAAGGGCACATGCCCATTCTGAATAAGATAAGAATCATATGGATATCCACATTCCAACCAATATTTTTTAACAAATGCTTGGGGAGATTATTTAGTGGAGTACTATACATGATAGTTTATTGAAGACCAAAGGGGTAGTACCATAACATCATTAGACCTTAAATATATATGCATGAGGACAAAATTTGATAATATTCCAATATTGACATATATAATAGGAACATGACTATTCAGAATAAGATAAGAATAATATGAACATCCACATTCTAACCAATATTCTATAACACAAGTTTATGGGTATTATTCAGTGGAGTATTGGACATGATAGTATAATTTAAATTTGTGGGATGGTACTACGACATCATTATAACTAAAATATATATGTATGAGGATAATAGTTAATAGTATTCCAATATTGACATATAGAATGGGTACATGCCCATTCTGAACAAGATAAGAATAATATGAACATCTACATTATAACCAATATTATGTAACACAAGTTGTGGGGTTTATTTAGTGGACTACTAGACATAATAGTATTTTGTGAAACATTGCGATGGTACCATAGCATCAAACAACTACATATGTCATTTGTGTTATAATAAGTTGTACCTTGCGACATCCCATAGAGAATTAGAATTGAAATGTATATGCATGAGGATGAAATGTGTCTATTTGATATTAAATTTTTAGAATTTTAACTGGTCTTAACAATGCATTATAATAAAATGGAGATTATATATTATATATTCATCATAATGTGTTTGTGTAGAATGGGTACATACCCATTGTGAATAAGATAATAATAATATGAGCTTCCACATTCCAACCAATATTATATGTAGAGTAATTTTTACTCTACATTTTTTTCAAATTTTCAATCGTGCACTACAATTTTGGTTCCTGCATACCTTGGTCATGGTGGCAAAGTTTTGGAGTAGAGCATGGGTTTCTTTTTCATCTAAGTGTCGAAGTGCAGTGGAGGCTACCAAGTGGTGATGTCTGAGCATGGGTTCTCTTTTTCCCTTTCGTTCCCTTCATTCCATTTTGCCTAAGTATTAAATCTGAGTAGAAGCCATCAAGTGTCACTTTCCAAAATATGGAGCCAACCAGCTAGCGTTGTTCGAGACACTTTTCATAATTTTTAGGAAAATCACAGATCGTGCCAAGTATCCAAAAGTAGCTAAGCAAAATGCACCATGTGTTGGCATCCACATCTCATATTGGCACCCGCATTCCATCTATTTTTTAGCAAAAGGGTTATAATAGGCTAAGTAATAGGAATCAATGGAAAGCACCAGGTGGTAGTCGCAGAAGGCCCTAGACTATCTTTTTTAGAGGAAAGCAGAAGTCACCATGTGTCGGCATCTGAGAGACTTTGATTCAATGCCTAGGTTCAATGTTTTGGTTCAACAAATAGAAGCATCATTCCATTTTGTCTAAGTTTCGAAGAGCACTGGAGGCTGCCAAGTGTCACTCTTTGAGCCCCCTTTCTACTCCATCCTCAGAAATAGTGGAAGGCACCACATACCCCTAGTAGGAGAAGCAAAAGATGCCATGTATCTTCCCAAGAGTAGCGGAGGTCACCACGTGTCAACTTTTGAGAGACCATCTTCAAGCTTCGTTGCCAAATAAATATTGCGGTGGATCCCTGCTGATACTTCAAAGGTCTGTGGGAGTACCAAGTGTCAACTTGTAAAGACTACCACATGCATCCATTCCTTTTTTAAAATTTGCTTGGGCAAGGAACGTGGTGAGTTTTACTTTGTTAAAACTATTAAGTATCGAAGAAGTGGATTGCGACAGGTGTCGAAGGTGGAGTGTTCCTGAGCAAAATATAGAGAAAGTGGAAAATGTTGCATGTCTTCGATAAAGCAGGCAGAAAGTGCCAAGTGTCATTCTCTGATGCTTTCTAAGCAATATAGAGAATTTTCAAGGATTGACTAAGTGTCCTCTTCCATTTCAATAGAACAGAGTGTCCATCTACCTGTTACAACAAAGTGAGATGGAGGGAAACTCAGTGGGAGTTATTCCTAGTAGATGGAATAGTTCGTTGGGTAGATTTTTGGGGCCTACAAGTATTAAAAGGGCTGTCTATTTGTCCCCTATAAGTGAAGGTAGAATAGACAGTTGAGTGGCTAAGCAAGTGATGGAATGAGAAATTTAGGTGTAAAGGGAGGTACTAGACATGAATCACCATACCACAATCAAGGAAGTTCTTGATAAGACCAGGATGCATCTAAGGCATTGAAAGCACCATCTGTTTGTCCCTTGTGAGTTAAAGATAGAGTAGAATTGCATGGGAAAGGGAGTGATGTAAGGATACATCTGAGGCTATAAAAGGAGAAGAATTTTAAAATCTAGAGGGGGGACTTTCTATAGTTTCAGACTTTCTAGAGTTTTTGACCAGTAATATCATTTGCTTTTATCTCATTTTCTTGAGTTGTAAAGTTGATGTAACTGTGCATGTTTCTGTGCCTTTTATGTGGCTGAATGAATTAAAAAGATTGAACTCTATGCCTTGGTTGATGTTATATGTGTCATTTTCAAAGTAGTCTATACTATAGCTTTTGTCTCATTTTCTTGAGTCAGAAGTTCTACATAATTTTACATGATTTTTATGCCTCTTATGTGATTGGAATATTCTATTAGGAAGATTGATCACTATGCCTTTGTTGACATTTCTTGTATCTCAGCAAAAGAAGTCTCTATTGTGAGCCTTTGTTTCTATTATTTCAATCTTTTACATTGATCATGCACTTGTCTACTCTTAAATGTAATTGAATCCTATATATAGTCTCACTGTGCTCAAGTTAGGACTAGGATTACACTCAGATGCATCGCCATAGTTAGGTTTTATTTCCTGCATTTGCATTTTTGTTTAATTTCCTATCCCTTTTCCCCCAACACTTGATATAAAAGAAGAGACCAGCTTCTCTAAAATCTAGAGGTTGTTTCAAGCCATAATATCCCATAGCTTAAAACTTCTCATTGTTGATTGATTAAGATCAAGCACAATTTTTGTCATCAACAGTTTTTGGCATGCCCAGTGGGACCAATATTTCAAGGAGTTGAAGAATTTTGGGGTGTTCTTCAGCTGACTAGCCTTTGGAGGTTTTTGTTTTATCAACACCAATGGCGACTCTGAGTCAAATCAGCCAATTAAGCGGTCCTGGTATCTTCAAGAAATCACCATTTGGTATGTATAATTCTATACTCATAGCTATGAGTCTTATTCTCCTTCATATAGTTTTAATCAAGATCAAGTTTCTCCTAGAATCATGAATGCATATGGTCATGAGTTTCACCCTTCACAAGTCTGATATGACCAGCCTCAAGGTTGTCATGAGCTATACCAATCTTATGCCCAGTCTCCCCAATGTGTCACATCACATGCTCAACCTAATCTTATTTTCACCTTCAAAAAAGCATTACTGGGATATAAAAAATATGTGTTAGAGCTTGACAACATAAGGGGATGTGGCCAAGAAATCCCTAATCATGTCATCCATCAAGTAAGGGATGCAGTAGATCTGATTAAAAGTGAATGGGATCCCATTGAAAGAGAAAATTGGCAAAGGCTTACATATGAGATGTTGAATGTGTGTGGATTGATTGCATTTTTAGAGGAGAAGCTAAGCATTCATGAGAGACAACCTTACCAAGTCTCTCAAACTACATATCCACCACCACAAATTCCATATCAAATGTATGCCACCCCTATTCATGAGCCAGATCGAACTTGTCAAGGTTATTTCCCTAATAATGTCAAGTCTATGTTGGCAGCAAAGTAAGTGGACTCCAAACCTTCACTTTCCCCTCAAGTCCCTTCCACCCTCCCTCAAAAAGCTTCTTGTTTTTCATCACAGCCTTCTTCTTTATCCCTTTTAAAAAAATAATATATGTTGGAGGAAGCAAATAAGTATGAAGAAGAGTATACTCGGTTCATGGCTAGTCAAGAAGATTTCATGCCAGATGAGGAGGAAATCATCATAGGTACCCCCTTTGATGAACAAGAGGACAAGTCACAAGCTTTTGCCTTAACTTCTGATGAGGAAGAGATCATTTCTGACTTCTTCCTCACTTTGTAAGAAGATATGGAGGAGCAACGACACTTCCTTGATCAAGTCATTGGGGTAGGTGACATTATTCTTCAAGAAGGCCATGAACTGACCAAATGTGGAGAAGACAACATTGAGACTCAACTAAATATGCAGAGGGGATGCCAACTTTTAGATTTATCCTTTCAAGAGGTGGAAGTCATCAAGGACCATGATGATGTGATGGAACCCAAAAATGAGGCAAAAGGAGATAAGCTAAAAGATGATGGATATCAAAAGACACAGAGTGGAAAACCAGCAGCCATCGATTTCTTGATGAGACATGACAACATGAAGAACCGGTATTCAGTGGGCTTTCAAAAACAAGAAGAGCTTATGGATGTCAAAAGCATGTTTCACTTAGACAGGTGAATCTATGTGGCTTGTACAGAGAACATTTCACCAAAGATATACCCGTTTCAATCACTTGCATGACAACATAGGCTAGCTTGTCATGAAGGAGACGTTAAAATTTTTGGTTTTGATCCCAGAGGGAGATAAGGATGCTTAACTAATGTAGTTAGGTAGTTTTCCATTCCTACATTATTTTTGTTTTTCATTGTTGTTTTCCCACATTCATTTTAAATAAGTGTTTTAAACATAGAGTTGGTGGTTTAGTTTTTTTCTTATTATTATTCTTTAAATTTTGCCACATTAAATGCTTCCTAAATCTTTTGAAATATCTAAGGTACCTTGCACCACAACTTGCATAGCATGTCCACCTCACTGTTTCCCAAAGATTGAGTAGGATCTACTAATGATTATCCAAATTTAATGCTATTTGGGACTTGATAGGCCCATAAATATCCCTTAGCAATTTTTAAAATTTACAATTCTCAAGCATTCCTACACCTACAAAAATACCCCGCTTTTGCGATTTGTTAGCGCCCTATAAAATTTACTTCATCAAATGTGTTTCTATCTTGCACAAGGTTCATACTAGGTTTTACATAAAATACCTAGTGATGGTGGGAACATCATCTTCACGACAAGGATCTGGGACACCTGGATCTCTTGATAGGTTGTTGGCTAGTAAATCATATGCTACAACTCCTGCACAACCATCAAGAACCTATCCAAGAACTAGAATCCTAGAAGTTGGTCAAGCTAGTGACCCATCAAAGGTAAAGGATTACATAGATGGAATCATGGACCTAATCTTGCAAAGAACCAGTAGCAAAAATCTTAGAGAAGGGGCACACCAAAGGTGTCTTCAAAGAGCTAGAGCAAGGCAATATGAGACATTCAAAATGAGGATATGGACCTCAAAACTAGCTCAATTCATTGTCCCAACTATGCATCCATGCCATAATTTGATTGAATTATGCACAGACTTACTCCATGCACCATTTTGCACCATTCAACAGGGTCCCTTCATGCTATAGATCACCCCATAAGCTATCAAAGACATGCTAGCCCTGCATTATGACAATACCACCACATTCCCCACTATTGATAAGATTTAAAGGATGTGGGTGAATGTCAACACTCAGATAAGGTTTTTGAGGTCAAGTTACAAATGGCCGATGGTGATACAATGGTAACCATGCTCCCTGCACCAAGAACTCAGTTCATGCCAGCTAGCTGAGACTCACTGTCAATGATGGCTCTCATCTTTGGCATGAAGGATGACATGGCAGTATATGCAAAACAAATGGCCATCCTTTTTAGGCTAAAAATAGTTGACAAGACATAGGAGTATCGACTTGACTTCTCAGAGCACATTGCCTTTTCAATAGTGGAATAACTAACCCAGTTCAGATCAAAAGGGGTATTTAGGTATTCCTCTTATTTGTTTTATCTCATACTACATCAAAACCTTGACCTTTTCACATGTCATATGAATCTGAATCTATATGACCCAGCTTTTGACCCCCAAAGGACCATTCCTGTATCTGCATAGACACACATTTTATCTAAAACTAGTGACTTGTATGATTTTTGGGAATTATTCGCTACCCATGTTCTTTGTTGCCTTAGCCCTGAACTTGTCATAAATAGGTTATTTCCAAGTGTTACGAACCTCCTGGTCAGTTGCTCAATCTTGTGTGACTTTTATTTTGGGTCCCATCACACAATCATAAGGGTTCATGGTTTCTGTGGGGAACCAGTGTTACTATCAAAGACCTTAACTCTTAGGTTGGCATTCCTAGAAGTCACCAAGTAGGTGTCAGTAGTTGACAATGAGTATGGTTCTAGGAAGAAGAAGAGAAAAATGTACAATCTCCCATGGATGGCAGGCAACATAAGCCTATAAGCTAGAGATGATGAGACTGTGTTGTTGAGAAAATTGGCCTTCCTAGGGTTCCTTCTAGTCAAAGACAAATGGGTTTATGACCCAAGTGATTACATAAATTCCGTGGTAAGGACCAATAGGATTGGGGCCAAGATTGCACATGAAGGCCACCCTTTTTGGGAGACTAGAAAAACCCCTGCAGAAGATGCTCCTGGTCTCTATGTTGAATTGACAGATTTGCCCCTGCCACAAAATAGGCCATGGGAAACCTTCTATAATAAATAGAGGGATTATGATCCCAAAGTCAGGATGACTTTTGGTTTGAGAAGGACGTTGAATAATAAAGGTTGGGATTCAGAGAATATTGAGGCCTATTGGAGATATAGGTAAAAGATTTCCCAAACCACCAATGCTTTCAGATGCATGGATTCAGATGAAAGATGGGAGCAACTCTGGGATGAGTGTCATCCCTCCCCTACATCTAGCCCAGAAACAAGCCAATTGCCATCACTTGAGATAGAACAAGAAGCTAGAGCGAGACCAAGCCAACAACCATAGGCCTCAGAGCAAGCTGCAGTCACTACATCAGCCTAGCCCTAGCCTCTCAGCACTGTGGAACAATAAAGGAGTGTGGTTTCCTCACCACCAAAAGCTTCTACATCATTTGAAGTGATTGAAATCCCCAGTTCTCCATAAGCACCATCAGCAATAGCAAAGGTGGAAGGGAAGTAGACGCAGCCCGAATTAGAGACACCCAAGAAGAGAAAGAGGGTGCAATTCCATTTTGATTTAGAGGAGGAAGAGGAGCCTTCATAGAGACAAGTGTATAGCACTGTAACTTCCCCTCAGGTAAGTATTACTCCTCCTCCTCCCTCTCAATCTATTCATTTCCCTGTCGGTGTGGTGCCTCCACCAAGCCAAATGACACCTCTTATCACCTCTGCCATCCCCATTTCACAATTCACTCCATCCTTGGCACCTCAAGCCCTAACATTACCTCTTTTCTCCCCCTATGTTCCCAAAAATATGCCCCTTCAGCTCACCCCTAGCCAACCAATGGCTATCCAATATGGCTTGCCACAAGGATATCCTTTTGCGGGAGGACATATTGCATCCCCTTCCACCTTCCAGACATAGGCTAATGCTACTAGGAAGGCAAGAGAAGCTTGAATGGAGAAGAAGAAAACCAAAGAGAATAAATCATTGGCTATTCCACACTTATGGTCACAATTTGACCCTATTTAGTAGCAGTTGATGATGACCCATTTATCACCCAACATTGTCAAGCTAAGCGAGCAAATGCAGTTGGAGGACTATACAATGAATGTAGTGGCCATTGATATGTCCCTGTTCAAGGCCCAAGACGTAATCGAGCTACTGATAGAATCCACTTCTATAGTCACATAAAATTATTTGAAAAAATCAAGAAGACTGCAGAAGATGGAGGCTGATTTGGCCAAATAAAAGGCCAACTATAACAGTTTGGCCAAAGAAATAAATAAGAGAGATAATGAAATAGCTAGTCTACATAAACAGTTGCAAGATACTATTTCCCTTCAGACTCAATGGGCAATCTAGGCCCAAAATGATTCATTAAAAGTAGAGCTCACACTTGTAAAAGATGCATCAACAACCCTTAGGTAGGAGAATGCATCGTTGTAGAGAAGAGTTGAAGGACTTCAGTTGTAGGTTACCCAATCGCAACAGAAACTACTAGATGAACAAAATAAGGCTATGGCTTCTCAAGCCCACTTCCAAGTAGAGCAACAAAGAGTAGCACAATTGATGATAGAATTGGCTAATAGGCCACAAGGTGTAGGAGTGATAAAACTGGTGAAGGAGCTCTATGAATCAACGTGGGAAAGAATCTCCTTAGAGATTATTTAGCTCAGGCCATCTCTCACCTTCATGCTCAATGCATAGCAATTATGTGAGAAGGTGGAAGATTTAGTGAAGAACACTCTAGCCACAGTCTCTAATAGAGTCACAGACTCCCAAACCTTGTTATAGAAGCTCTATAATGCAATGGATGTGACATTGGCAGCCACAAGAATCCCTGATAGAATGGTCATTGCAAAACGGGTCAATGAGGTGCTCAGTTGCAATGCCACAACCAACCATTGCCAAGAGCTTCTCAAAGTCATGAAATAAGGCATCGGTGAGATGAGATAGCATATTGAAGATCTGGTGTAACTAGGCCTTCCTTCTCTATTTCTAGATGCCAACATGGTGCTAATGGTTGATCAAATTGAACCATTATTGTTGGCCAAACAGAGGGATCAAATAGTTTTTCAAGGCCTGTGGGATGATTCCTCAGTCTCAAAAGTCAAAGTTGTTATAGTTCCTATTTCCCAGTTAGAATTCAAACTAAAAGCTATAGTCCAGATTCTACAAACTTTTTTGCATAAGGATATCATTAACCTAGATCTAGCTTTTGTTGAATTGTTGAACAAGCAAGGGTTATCTGACTATGAATGGTCCATCTACCAGACAACACTTTTGAATCTATAAAATTTTGAAATTTTGACAGAGTAAGAGTCAAGTTTCTTTTTCAATAGGCTCAAAAGTCCTGGGGGTCACCAATAACTATAGAGTAATTTTTACTCTACGTTGTTTTTAAATTTTTAGTTACACACTACAATTTTGGTTCCCGCATACCTTAGTCATGGTAGCAAAGTTTTGGAGCAGAGCACGGGTTTATTTTTCATCTAAGTGTCAAAGTGTAATGGAGGCTGCCAAGTGGTGATGTTTGAGCATGGGTTCTCTTTTTCCCTTTTGTTTGCTTCATTCTATTTTGCCTAAGTATTGAATCTAAGCAAAAGCTGCCAAGTGTCACTTTCCAAAATACGAAGTCAGCCAGTTGGCGTTGTCTGAGACACTTTTTATAATTTTTAGGAAAGTCATGGATCATGCCAAGTATCCAATAGTAGTTAAATGGAATGCACCATTTTTCGGCATCTTCATCTCATATTGGCACCTACATTCCATCTATTTTTTGGTAAAAGGGTTGCAACAAGCTAAGTAAAAGGAAGCAGTGAAAAGCGCCAGGTGGTAGTCGTGGAAGGCCCTAGACTACCTTTTTCAGAGGAAAGCAGAAGTCACCATGTGTCAACATCTGAGAGACTTTGATTCAATGCCTGGGTTTAATGCTTTGGTTCAAAAAAGAGAAGCATCATTCCATTTTGTCTAAGTATCGAAGAGAAGCAGAGGCTGCTAAGTGTCACTCTCTGAGCCCCCTTTCTACTCCATCCATGAAAATAATGAAAGGTGCCACATACCCCTAGTAGGAGAAGTGGAAGATGCCACATATCTTCCTAAGAGTAGCAGAGGTCACCATGTGTCAACTTTTGAGATACCATCTTTAAGCTTCATTACCAAATAAAGATTGTGGTGGGTCCCTGGTGATACTTTAAAGGTCTGTGGGAGTGCCAAGTGTCAACCTACAAAGACTGCCATGTGCATCCATTCCCTTTTAAAAGTTGCTTGGGCAAGGAATGCGATGAGATTTATTTTTTTTAAACTGATAAGTATCGAAGAAGTGGATTGTGATAGGTGTCGAAGGTGGAGTGTTCCTAAGCAAAATATAGAGAAAGCAAAAAATGTCGTGTGTCTTCGATAAAGTAGGCAAAAAGTGCCAAGTGTCATTCTCTGATGCTTTCTAAGAAATATAGAGAATTTTTTAGGGATTGACTAAGTGTCCTCTTTTGTTTCAATAGAACAGAGTGTTTGTTTACCTGTTACAACAAAGTGAGATGGAGGGAAACTTGGCAGGAGTTATTCCTAGTAGCTGGAATAGTTTGCTGAGTAGATTTTTGGGGCCTGCAAGCATTAAAAGGGATATCTATTTGTCCCCTATAAGCGAAGGTAGAATAGATAGTTGAGTGGCTAAGAAAGTGATGGAATGAGAAATTTAGGTGCAAAGGGAGATACTAGACATGAATTGCCATGTCGCAGTCAAGGCAGTTCTTGATAAGACCAGGATGCATCCAAGGCATTGAAATCACCGTCTGTTTGTCCCTTGTGAGTTAAAGATGGAGTAGAATTATGCGGGAAAGGGAGTGATGTAAGGAGACATCTGAGGCTATAAAAGGAGAAGAATTGTAAAATATAGAGGGGGGACTTTCTATAGTTTTAGACTTTCTAGAGTTTTATAATATCACCAAGAATAGATGTGGCACTTGACAATTAGTCAATTGAAGTAAAAGACTAGTCAACTCCAAATAGGCTTGCCTTGCATGAAAAGATATTTTTAAGGATGAAATATGTATGATAAATTAATTTAATATAATATATGTAGTGTGGAAATTAATTTTGAACTCTTTAATGACCAATTCCAATGCCAAACTCAAACTTGACAAGTTGGCCAATTAAGCCATCTAGACCAAAAAGGCCTAAAGGCTAATTTGTGCTACTATAAACCATTAAAACTATATTAATAAATAATTAAACATGAAAAAAAAATTAATTATACATATAACAACTTTATTAAACACCAAAAATGTGATTTTGATGAGAAATCTTTCACCATTTAGTCAAGAAGTTTGACTAGGCCTATTTTGCTCCATTTTCGAGTAGACTGGCCATTTTGATCGAGCTAGTAGGGACACCTTAGATATGATTTATAATAAACTAAATATTTTATGATTAATAAAAATTCTTATTCTTTGATCTCTATTTATTAATTTCCATTTAAATACCCTGTGCTTTGTTTTACATGCTTTTTCCATAAAAAACATGATTTTTGCCCTTATTTTTACAACTCCATGCATAAAATTGGTATTTATGGAATATTCTCTGACTTTAATTGACACTTGAAATTTTTTTAGGTTTATCCATGGTGATTTTATATCAATAAAATACACTTTTCTCAAAACTAGTTTTTTAGAGGTTTAAAATGGTTTTAAAGCTAAATCTTCAAAATGATGATTCATGAAGTACAAAAATCCAAATACAAAAATAATACCATTAATTCATATCACATTTACCCCCCTTACATCTCTAAAAATATTGTTTTCCCATGAAAAATATATGAAAATTTATTGTGTAATTGAAATTTGCTTTAGGGGATTTGACTGCATTCTAGGCTACATACGCTCTTAACAATTATTCATAAAGAACATCCCCTAAACTAATATCAATTTTTCATGAATTATAATTACATATGTTTCCTTAAAACATAATATTATTTTTTTTATCAAAATCCACACATGGTGAACAATATGAGTGTTTGAACAAGAGTCTTAGAAGGGTGTCTAGAACTACAAAAGTGAAAAAACTTCACCAAGATAAAAATGAATATTCACCTAATTCAAAAAACTTTAAAACATAATTATGGTACCTGTACCATTCTATTAAAACACTTTGAAAGCACATTTTTCTTGAAAATTCAAAAAAACCCTTTTTGGCGTATATGCTTATTTACTTGCATAATCCTGTATGAGCATGATTTGCATAAAATTTATAATTTTTACACTCATAAAAGGTTTGATTATGATTTTATAACATCATCCCATGATTTTAAAACTTTCACCTAGGATTTATAACCTCCATGGCATTTTAGAACAATACCTAATCTAATGGTGATTTGAAACAGACATGTTGAGGTCTGAGATTAAAAAACAAGTACTTCCACTCATCCAATATCCATGAAAAACTCATGATGACCCTGTGTACCAAATTTCAAGTCAAAATTCCACATGTACCCCTAAGAATTATGAAATTTCCTTTAAAAATAACCCATGTACATGGATTATCTGCATATTTGACTGAGTTTTGGTGTATTGAAGGTGTCCTCATGGTATTTGGAGGTTTTTAAGGTTAAATTAATCATTAATTAGATAATATTTTATTCAAAAATCTTGAAAACAACATCTACCCCTATTTATAAAATACTTGAGACCTCTAACAAGGCATTTAAGCTTTTCAAATGACTGAGTATACACTACTGTAGGTGGGCATTGTTTAGGTTGGAAAAATATTTATAGGTCATTCCATATTCAATAGGTGTTTTAAGGTAATTTATATCAAATGAAATCTCTCAACACATCTCCTTCAAAACAATTTGACCCAAAACCAAGCTTTTAAGTCCTTATACTGTTAAAAGTTTGTACTTGTATTATCACCCTTGATTCATATTCATTGATGTCATTCTAACTTTGAGTAATTCTTTGATAATTTTAATTCCACCTAAAACTACCTAAGTCATTTCATCACCTCACTTTGGCACATAATCTAATCTTTAGCTCATTCCTCCTATGGCCTAGGACTGTGCTTTAGGTCTAGTTGTAGGTTCAAATGCTTGTAGTTGACCTTGACTATATGCTTGTTTGAGACCCAAAATTATGATATAAGCCTCATCATCATCAATCATTCTCTCAAAATTCCCTTGTGATGGATATGAAACCATCACTAGTCCATTTGTGCCTATCATCTTCCTTTTATAGCTTGAAGATAAGTATCTATGGTACCTTAGGTTATAGGTTGATCTTGATAGAGAGTTTGACTAAACTTATGACCTTGATTATACCTTCATGTCATAATTTGTGATCCAACAATCATTACATATGCATCTATTTATAAAACCATACCCTCTTTCCAAGTAAAGATCACCACTACTTATGAAGACAAACTATACTATCTGACTATGTTTTGACTAAAGGTGAGAATGTATAGATTGTAGAGTATCTTCTTTAATCTTGTCTACTCTTTATTCTCATAATAATTGGCTAAGGTAATCCCTTATTATTTTTAAACCTTTCACCATGAAGTCTAAGAAACTTCAAACACTTGAGGGATATACTTCTTGAATAAAAGCTTACTTGGTTGTAGCTTCTTAAGAAATGGCTCTAGACACTCATTTGCACCTCTAGCCTCATACATGTTTTGTATCAATTCCTCTCTATTTAACATAAACATACTTTATAAACTTATAAACCCCTTTAAAGTAACCTCTCTAGGTCCTAATAAGGATACCAAAGTGTCAAGCAATCCTTTGGCTATGGTTTCCTCTAGAAGCATGTACATGACAATTAGGTGGCTATATGTACAATGTTCAAAAGTGACTATAGGATGAAAAGGGTTATAGGTAACCCTTATGTCTATTAATTAATTCTATCACAAACCTTGGGAAATTTCAAAAACCCTTGGCATATATACTTTACTTACCTTCCATAACCCTTGGTTGTGTCATCAATCATGAGGTTATGGGTCTTGTCCATACATGTCTATAGATCATCATTTAGTGTTTATAAGGTGTTATGGATAGGTTACAAACACATCTCCTTAATAACCCTACTTGAAACCTATACTAAAACTAAACATCACCATATTAACCTATGTCTTCCTTGAAATAAACCTTTCAAGTCATCAAAGCATATAGGATTGATGTATCCCTCATAAACAACCTATAGAGCTTCACTTAGTGTTATTTTAGGTGATATGTTAGCTATAGATATAGGTTTTGACTAAATTACTTTTAGGTCTTGTACCTAAGAACCTCCAAGGTCACTAAATAGTTAACATCCTCTTTAAATCAAACAAACATTCAAACTCTTCCTACACCTAACTTCATGGCATAGAGTTGCATCTCTTCAACTGAGCACTATGGTTGTAACATGCCTATTTATATGAATTACAACTGTGATAGACCCTAAAGAACTTCAAAATGTCCTTATAACTACTCAAAAGCTATCACTCCCTTGAAACCAGACCTTGAGCTTCTCCTTACATTTCAAATTCCTTCCTTGACTTAGCCTTAATCTTGACCTTATCCAAAGCTATTATGGTTGTAGGTCTTTATTCCTTTTACTGTACTTAAGACCTTGATTAGCCTACAACCTCCTTTGTCATGCTCTGATGGTACTGTTTACCCTTGATATAAGTTTCTTTATCTTTAAGACCTTGAAATCAAAAAGTTTCCATTCTTCAGCCAAGATGACCTTGAGAATCATACTTTGACTACATACCTCTATTGTAGGTCATGTCTATGAAGTATAAGGTATGGGGATAGGTAATTTGTAGGTTTAATTATATGATGAAATTTTATAAACCTTAATGACCTATAGAGATGATCAAAACCCCTAAATAAAGCCAAATATGACCCTTAACTAAAACTTGTTGTAGATGAAACTTGCATCACCACAACACCATATGTACGGATCATAGTTATATGTGCCTTCAACCAAGGATATACACTTGATTGATATTTGTTAGCCTCCTTAATTGTTTGATGAAACCCTTTGTATCCACCATTTCAAATATTCTTAGTGACTATATCTTAATAATTGATGTCTTCAAGGATTTGTTTGACTATATTTATGCCTGTTGAGATCATTATGCACTATAGCCCTACCTTAATTAGCCCTATAGATAGTCCTTTTTCAAGTTTTAGGTCTCTTAGACTCTCCTCTTAAGCCTTTCTTGAATACTATGTTTTACCCTTCATGAGATTAAGGTCTTCAATAATATTCATGCCTTTTTCATGACCAAACGAACCCTTTGAGTCTTAAGAAAAACTTTTCCTATTACCAAGTAGGCCTTGTTTGGAATGACACAAGCCTATTGGGGAAGATAACTTCTTGATAAGTATAAAGGTTGACTTTTAGCCATGATGACAATATAAAGATGTAACCAAAACTAAATATGATTCATGACAATCAATCCATGCTCCTATGAAGCTCCATATGATAAATCTCACAATGTATGAACCTTCTCTTAACTCTATATGACTATATAGGTCATATTTGTATGGACCAAGGCTTGTTCATGACCTTAAGGAAGGTTCAAAGGTAGACCTAGTCCTTATCCTTCTTGATGATCATGGCACTTGTTCTTCTAGACCTTGATGAAGGCCTAATTCAATTGACTCATCTCAGCACCATCATGATCATACCTGGACTATGTTTATGAGTTGTAGATGATCCTTTCATGACTGTACTTGTGCTATCAAGTAGCCTACATATCCCTCTTTTCATGATTTTTATGGTGATTTCATCCCCCTTGGATCTTTCTAAACATGAAACTATGGAATGAATAAGGTGTGAGATTGGAAGACATGAAGAAGGAAGGATGAAATGCATGAAAGGAGGTGAAAAGACACAAAACACAATGGAAAAAGATAGATTATGACAGTGATATAGGGTGAATGAGTATGAGGTGGAAAAGGAGTGTGAGGGAGGATGATAAGACAAACTTGAGAATCTATATGAAAAAAAAACTAATCAATATCATAACATATGACTTTAAATTCCATTGGAGGAGGGAAAGGAGTAAAAAATGAAACCCATTTTTCTATAAAAACCTTAAAATTTGCAAAGAAACCTTAAAATATGCTAATCTAACCCTTTTGAGAGACATGGAAGCATGGAAATAGGCTAAGAAATGGACTTACTACAGCATTTATTTTATAAAAATAATTACAAAGATGAAAAACATGGAAAAAATGATGCTATGGAGTGAAAAATGGAAATTTGAAAATTCATTCTCTTCCCTCAACCGTACAACCCTTCTTGCAAGCTCATTAACTGTAGGTTTGGATTGGATAACTTGGTGACCTTTGTTTGAACTTGAATTGGATGAAGAATAGATTTATAATGCCATGGAGAGGTATACAAATTCTTCAAGATTATAGAAAAGGTTTAATTTCCCCCAAACTCTACCCAAGTGAGGAGAAAATGAAGAAAATTGGTTGCCTTCCTAGTTGTAGGGTAGAAAAAATTGACCTATCTTCAATTGGATATTTCATGAGCCTAGATATTAAAATTGAGAAAACACTTATACCATCAATAATCCCTCTAAGTATACTTATTCACCCCAAATTTGAGAGTTGTACCTCTCTTCAGTAGTCCGTACCACTAGAAAACCTATAGCTAGGTTTGTTTGTGCTAACAAGGGAAGTAATAGAAGAAGGATAGTTTAAGGATATATGTGGACATGAATCAGCATGGAATTTATTTTTAACTTGTATATTCCTTGAAATTTACTCCACCTACCTTGGCTATATGGAAACCATATGGATTCCGTATAATTACTTGTAAAATAGAGGAAATAAGCCCTTTTTTACCCCTTTAAGAGGAAAAAAAAAGATTTCCACTACTTGAAAATAATTTTTTAGAAGTATGACATGATATCTCATGTAAAAATAGACTTTTAACCCTTTTTCTATTTTAAACATGGAAATTGGCACATATGGGCTATTTTGGGGCCTTTTGGCTATTAAGACATATCAAATGACCTTTTTATGACTTGAAACTTAGGACTTAGGATATTTTCACATCTTTTAATATGTTAAAACCCCTTTTTAAATGATAATAATCCATTTTTATACCATTTTTGACATTTTTTGCTCATAAATTGCATTTTTAGGCCACAATTAACTAGTTTGACTAGCTACAAAGGGGTAAGGACTGGATTTTTGAAAGTTTTGAATGATAAGGGTAGTAATTTGGACTAACAAGTCAAATTAATAATAAAAATATTTAAATTATACCATGGTATTATAAAAATACATATGTCATTCATGGTATAACATATTTTAACTTGTGGCATGCTATATATAATTAGACCTCAAAGTTATTTTCAACAACTCTACCTAGACACCCCATTTTTTGAAATCAATTAGGGACCCACTATTTCATGAATATCTTGTTGATATTATTCCAATATTTTGTATAATTGGAACATGCCCATTTGGTAAAAGATACAAATAATATGATCATCCACCTTTTAACCAATATGTTGTAACACAATCTTAGAGGGATTTTTCAATGGAGTAGTAGACATAATAGTGTATTGTAGAACCTTGTAATGGTACTGCATCATCAAATAGATACATATATCATTTAAGACATAATAAATTTTCCCATGGATAATTAGACTTAAATTGTGTAGACACCTAAATCTAGCCATCGATAACCTCCAATCAGGATTTTGGCCAATTTCCACCCAAAATGCACAATTTGGCCTAAAAACACTAAAACACGCTAAATGATGTGAAATTAACATATTCAAGTTCCAATTTTGGCTGGATTATCCATAAATGGGTTAAGGTAATTTATGGGCCAGCTAACTTTAATCAGACCATTTCAAGTCAAAATGCCAAATTTGCACTTGGGTGCTCTAGATTGCTTTTTCCTATCAAATCTTTTACACAAGACATGTGCCTTTGTTATTTATTGTTGGTAATATCCTAAATGAGAATATGGTTCCAACACATCTAACATGGACTTCTAATCTAATCAAAATTTGGACTAATAACAAGGCATTCTAATCAATTTGAGTAATTTGTGCATAAAATGCTTAAACATGCTTAAGAGCTAATTAACCCAAATTAGGGCCTAATTAATAATTCCATGAAAACCTATTGAATAATTTTTTTTATAGATGAATATTGAATATTTTCATCATCAAGTGACATAATTTCTTGGGAAGACATCCTTAGGCCATAAATGCCATAAATATCATGATTCATGCCCTCCATGCCTCATCAATGCCTTCCATGATGCCCTCCATGCCTCTTAATTTCCCCTTATTCTAATGTCATGATGAGGATAGTTAAAAAAATTAATTACAAAAATTGAATTAATCCTCAACCACACATCTCAATCTCAGGATGGACGGTTTAGGTTAATTCTAGACATTTACAAAAATATATAAAGAGAGAGGCCATGAACATCATTTCTAACACATGATTATGAAAAGTTATAATGAAGGATTGGTTCTAAAAGATTCATGAAACTAGTGTTACCATGTCAAATTAATTCCAAGCCAAGCTAAGCCACAAGCCAAAGGTGCTAAAGAGAGATAGAGGTAGTCAAGCATCCATTACCAAGGACTTCATGAGCACAAAACTGAGCAAGCCACTACTACAAAGGCATTTGGAGCACCCAAGGAAGGTGAATTAATTCTTGTGTTTTATTTTTACATTTTAGTTGTGTTTGTCATTTTTTTTGTTAACTAAGCTCTCCCTAGTATCTAGGCCTAGAGATGTTATGTTATTAGTGTGTTTCTTTCATTTTGTTTTCATTTTAGAACTAACACCATACTAACCATCCTCCCTTGAGTAAAATTCTTAGATCACATTATGACAAACCTAGTGGGACTAGATGCATCTCACCCCTGAAGATCATTTTTTAAGCTTTTAAATATTCATTTAGACCCTTAAAACTCTTGAAAATTTATTTTCTAACTTTATTTTGCCATTTTTGTTTGCCGTGATTTTTACATAATAACTGATGTTAGTAAGTAAGACCAACATCAGTTGGTAAAACTGGCATCGATTGTATACTTGGCATCGGTCACATTGGTATAACTGATGTCTATTAGAAAATGTAACCATCATCGGTTATAAAAACTAATGTTGGTCACTATGTTTTTCTTAAAACATAGACCTAAGAGATCTTTTTCTAAAGTTTATTATTTCAAACCCAAAAGAGATTCAAAGTTAAAGGACATGCTAACATTGTTTGTTATACGACCAAGCTTGACATTTGCTAAAAACATGTTTTAGATCACCTTTTGCATGCTTAAAAATTAATTAGGGACCTTGTTTTGGTGTTTAAAAAATAATTTAGGTGTTTATGATGAATGTTTTCAAAATTTTCAACTAAGACGAAGGGGTCAAATGAACACCACCAAATATTTCATTTGGGCTTAAAATTGAACACACTTGTCAATTCTTGTTTGCAATAGTTGTTTAGATTAAATAATTGTTTGGAAAAAAGAGGAATGTTGCATGTATGCTCTTTAATTTGTCCCCTTTAGGGAACCCTTAGAATTAAAAGAGCCAATCCTATTTCATAAAGCCTAGTCCAAGGCTTAGAAATAATGTAATCTAATGCACTCCCCAAAAACTCATCAAAGTTTGGGTGACCTTGAAAATGACCCTAAAGTCTTTCTATTTCATGTTTTCTTTATTTTTATGCATCTTGGACTACGAGGGGGACATCATTACCTCCCACAAGTTATTTATGGAAGCTTTAATCTAGTTTTCATCTCATATAATTGACTTCATGTACTCCTTTGGAGTTTTGCATGGGATGTATCTGCATTTGGACATCACACTACACTGAGCGAACAATAGGATGTAGTGATTGTAAAAAGGATTAGAAATTTTTACAACTAGATAATGCCATAGTCACCTAATTTTTGTGCTTGTATTTTTCATTGTTTGACATTAAAGTCATTGTGAAATTTATTCCCCTAGAAATGTTTAAAACTTGATAGTTTAGTCAACCCCACATTGGCATACCCTTGCTAGGATCTGGATGATTATACATAGTGTATTTGGTCATTTTTGCTTCATATGTTTTGAGACTAAAATTTATTTATTTTTTCATAATCCATGTCAAAACCAATTTGTTTATACATCACTCTTTTGTCTAAAGAGGCATTATGCTAGCCATTTTACACCCCACTTGTGCCTTGAAATTTTTGCTAAAATTGTTTGTGTGTGTGTCATTTGAGTTATGAAAGGTAGTGTTATCCTGCCCAAATCATGTCAAAACATTTTGAGCATTTTAAGTATTTGAAACATAACATTGACCAAATTATTCAAGCATGCTTATGCCATTAGGCTGCTCAATTTATTTCAAGACTTGTTTCACCTTGTATAAAAAATTGTTTGTTTCAAACCATGCCATGCATACCATTTGGACCTTTGTCTTTTGCTATAATGTTGTCTAATATTATTAGCTTATTTGGTCAAATCTTAGCTTTTATTACTAATTTTTTAATTAGCCTTATCAATTTTAGGTCTAAACATTGATTGGTTTCTTTTTATGCCTCAATTCATGGAGCTTATACACAATTTTTTCTCTTTTGGGTTGCATAACTTTAGTTAATCAATTATCCAAATTTGAAAACTATTGATGGTTTATTTATTTATCACCTATCATAATCATCATCATCATCATCATCATCATCATCATCATCATTATTTGTTCCTTTATTTGAGAGAACACATTCTTTCTCAAAGAGACTTTTGTCTTATGTCTTATGTCAATTGATCATGTTTATGTTTGATTCGATGCATCATGTCTATGTCAAAGTTGTTTCTAAACTTGTTAGATTAAATCAAATCACATCAACCTTTATTTCAAGTCTATATTTTGATGCCATTTGGCCAAAATTCATATCACATGCCTATTTTTTTGAGCTTAGCTTTTGAATCCACATTTGAAAAAAGAACCTAATAACTCAAATTTTCCCTTTCCTAGTTTAAGCCTTATTTGGAACACTTTGACCTAGACCTTTGACATGATGGTTTTTATTCAGATGCTTGACCTTTTATGCATATGACATTTGACATTAGACATTTGATGTTAATCTATTTTATTCCAAGTCTTAGCACAAACCAATTTGGAGATACAACTCCACTTTCAGATCATATTGGAGATACAGATCTACCTTTTAACCAAGTTAGACTAAGCTTGAATCATTTATCTTTTGTACATAGTTTTTTAGAGTTTGTAGGACTCTAAGACTTTTTGTTTCAGATCTTTCATCATTTATGTAGATATGTCCAAATACATTTATGGTGGAGATATGTAAAATCCAACTTATGATAGAATGGCCACACAAAATCCCACTAGGAACCACTATAGATAAAGGTTTTCTAAGGAGTTTTATTATTCTCACTACAATACTCTGTATGGGGAACATAGTCAAAATTGATGAAATTCAAATTGAGACCTTGATTGGCATGAAGAAGCTTGTGAGGAAGACTTTAAAGACCCAACTATAGATAATGTTGTTTCGGATATGAATCCATACTCTCTTTTCAATAATTAATACATGAAACACAATCAAGAACCAACTTATGATCCAACTCACAATTGGGATGATATGGTTTATGAGGAAGACATGGATGCTTTGTCTTATGCAAGTAGTCAGGATCCACCACATCATATGATTTCTATTCTAGGACCATAATGTTACATCATTCCTATACGAAGACCTCATCTTTTAGTTTTTGCAAGAAACAAAGCTCCACAATGCCTAACCATTTCTATACTAGGACCTCATCCTTTAGTTTGTGCAAGAAATCAAGATCCACAATACCCCTTCATCATTCCAAGACCTAGTCCTTTGACTTATGCAAGAAATCATGCTCCACACTTCCCTATCGTTACCATCTCAAGACTTTGTCCTTTAGCTCATGTGATTAATCATGCTCCCCAAGCCCTACCATTATCCAATCATAGACCATTTCTCATCCAGTACCAATCCCAACCAAATCTCAACCTATCCAATCATTTAAAGACTAAGCTATGTTCAAAACTAGTATTTTCCAACTCATTGGAAACCAAGGCCCAAAAAACCAACCAATCCAAGATGTTTTTGTTGAACCAACCACTTGTGATAAGTCAACATATGATAAATTTCATATTGATCCTATGCCAGTTGTCAAGAAGTCTCACACTGATGAGTTAGTCTTTATCAAGTCACTTCTTAATGATTATAACCACTTATGGGCAAATCATTACCTCAACCATGTGCCTATTTTTTAAGAGCTTCCTATTGACAAGCCAACCTCTGAGGAGTTATCTCTTGACCTTTATCCCATCTTAGAGGAGTCTCACTTTGAAAAACCAATTTTTAAGGAGCCCATTGTGCCATCATAGGCTATTACTTGTCCAAAACCAAACATTCAATAAGAAATAATTGTAATAGAGTACCCATCAAATGAAGAATCAGTATCAAAGTTAGGTTTTATTCTTGAACTGACATTGGATTTACCATCAGAATCTAAATCAACATCAGTCTCAACATTAGATTTAGAGTCCCTTAAGTTGGAATTAGATTCAAAAGAAGAATATGTTCGTGGCTATTACAACATTGGTTATGCATGCCTTGTAGATCAATTTGAATACATTTGTGATCTTTTTATAGTTTTTGAGGATGATTAATTCATCTTAGACACAACTTATCTTAGTATCTTCTACAAGGATTATGTAACCTATCCATATTTTATTACCATTCCACAGGCCATTACCATCAACCAAAATAACCATATAATTAACATTCCATCTACCACAAGTGTCAATTAGGATCGATAAAATCACACTTTGTTGAACTGTATCCATGGTGACATAGTAGTTGAATAAGAGCAAGGAGGCCAAGACTACATTCATATAGAAAAAGAACACTTTCCTAGTGAAACCTTTTTAGAGGTGTTAGGGGACAATCAAAGTTAGAACTTAACATCTTCTAGTGAAACTATTTTAGAAGCGCTAGAAGAAAATCAAATTCAAAATTCAAAATTCCTTAGTGAAACCTTCTCAAAGGTGCTATGGTGTTATGTTGTGGAGATAAAATCTTCACTAATGCAGACATGGAGGAGAGTTGCGGAGGTTGCTGAGTTACAGAACAAGTTACAGGGAAACCGATGTCGGTCTGATTAACCGACATCGGTCATATTATAGTGCAAAAGCAACCAATGTCGATTATGAGTCGGTCGACATCGGTCAAGAAGGAGCTGACATCAGCAACCTATGTGTGCATGTGTTTTCATGCGGGTCAAGAACAAGTCTACTTTTGGACTGTTAGTTTGCATGTTAAAGGCTAATTATAGTCTTGGAGTTGCATGTCTAATTATTGTAATTAAGAAAGTCTAATTATTGTATGCATGAGATCTTTATAATAGACTCATGGGCTATATTGTAAAATTGTACTAGAGTGAGAGAGCAAAGATTAGCTCCTTCAGAAGAGAGCAGGGATTAGCTGATCCTAGTTCTAAAGGGGTGCTAAGTGTGTATGATCAGGGAGAGTTACAGGTTGTGAAAGTTCTAGTAGAAGATCCATCAGGGTACTGGTTGAAGAGTCATAAGGACTTGGTGAGGCAAGGACAAGGGTTCTTCAAGGTGTAGAGATATCTACATGGTAAGTAAGGTCTGTTGATGTGCAGGGTGTTGTAGGTTGAAGGGAGATCTACTTGGAGTATGGTTGTGTACTTGGTGTACTAGCAGCATTGTTACTGACTGGTGGAGGTGAACAACAACTCTATGTTTGAGTTGATTGTTGTGACCGTAATTGAGAGAGTGAAGTGTTGGAGGAGAATTACAGGTGAACCCTAGAAGTGTGGGAGCTCTATAGGTGTGAGAAGAAGAAGTGTGGCATCTTATTTATTGTATTTTCTTTTGAATGATTATTAATACAATTGGGTTATTGTCTCTCATATTCTATGTTGTTTCATATTTCTAGTTACTTATCAGTCTAGTTAAGTTTTGTGTTTAGTTGCTAATACAAAGGTAATCAAGTGTGTCCTTAATGGGTAGTAGAGGATCCTGACAGTTGGTATCAGAGCTTTTAGTTGGGTTACTAACATGTTGTATTAGATCTGGTTAGTGTTTGTTGATTACAAGTCACTCTCAGGGGTTTTAGATTGAGTGGGATTATAGCAATGGCAGAAGAAAGTAAGCTACAAATGGAGAAACTGAATAGCATGAATGGTCAGATTGATGGAAAGAAAGAGCAGGTAAAGGAAGATTGTTGGTCGATAGAAGATCAACATGTAGAAGCAGATGTTGCAGGTGTTGTTGCATAGGTTGCTCTGGATAAAGTAAAATCTTGGTCTATAGATTCTGTTGCCTCTTTCCATGTAGCCTCAAATAGATCATCTTTTCATGGGTATGTCTTTGGAGACTTTCGAGAGATTTATTTAGGAGCTAGTGAGCCTTGTCAAATGGTTGGCAAAGGAGAAGTGAAGCTAAAATTACAGATAGATAACACATGGGTGTTGAATGAGGTCATGCAGGTACCAGTCTTGGAGATGAGTCTAATTTCTTTAGGAAAGTTAGGTGATGAGAGATGCACAATAACTCTCACAGTGGATGCACTTGAATTAGACAATGGTAAGAAAGTAGGTATCCTTTATCTATCTACTTATATTACTAATTCATCTTCTGTTGCAGAGATGTGGCTTTGTAGGCTTGGTTACATATGTAAGAAGGGAATGCATGTTCTTAAGCGAAAGACAGATATCTTTGACAAACTTAAGAACTGGAAAGCCTTGGTGTTTATGGAGGATATGACAGATAGAGATCAGCTGAGGGGACTGAATTATTCTGAGCAAGGCTATGTTAATATGGACAAGGGTTTGATCTAAAAGGAGCTCATGGGTAAAAATTCATCACTCACAGGTGAACACAGGTACTGGCATCAGTCAGGAGGCACTAACATCAAATAGACAGGCACTGACATCGGTCATGTGCAGATCAATAAAGTCAATGGTGTCAAGTAGTAGGAACCAACATCAGTCAGACAAGAACTGATGTCGACATTAGGGACACCAGCATCGATTAGGGAGAACCGATGTCGATAGTAAGGGTCAGTTGTAGGGAACCAATGTCAGTCAAGTGCAGATTGTGAGATGGCTGAGATTGGTCACTGGAATGGATGTTGGGTAGATAACAAGTTGTCAAGGAGTCTCAAACACCCATCTAGAGGACTAAAAGGGTAAGTGGACCTCATATTCATTATTCACCTCTTACTAGTTGTTTAGTGATGGTCAAGAACTAGGAAGACGTGAAGAGGTAATGTAGGTAAAATCTAAGAAATAGTGGGAGCATGGCATGAATTCTTCAGAAGAGAACCAAGCAGGAGATTTGGTAGAGTTGCCAGTGGGGATGAAAGCACTGAAAGATGAATGGATTCCTAGGTTAAAAAAGAGAGTGGATGGATACGTGAGATGAAAGGCTAGGGTATATGGTCCTGAGGAAGTTGTAGGACAGTGGTACAGGTTTTCATAGGTGGATGACTAAGTAGGGCTTTAGTCAATGTCAGTGTAATCATTGTGTTTGTCTTACCAGGGTGGATGATGGTCACAACATTATCCTGATACTATATGTGGATGGTATGCTTATTACAGGTTCGTACATATAGGGAGTTGATGAGCTAAGGGTAAGGTTAGTTCAGAGGTATGTCATGAAGAATTTGGGAGTAGAAAAGTTCTTTGGCATAAGAGACATGGAGATTTTTGTCTCTAGTGGGAGCTGATGTGAAGAAGGTGTTGGCGGGGTTCAATATGCAAGATGCAAAACCAGTAAGCACACCAAGGGCTAGATAGTTCAAGCTAAGCTTAGAATAGTGTTTGAAATCACATGAGGTCGAGTGTAGCCTGAGTTTTCCCAAGCAGTGGGAGTTGTTAGAGAGTTTGGAGCCAATTCAGGGAAGGTGGATTCTCAGGTATCTGAGAGGGACTAGCAGTAGGGATTCATGCTATGTAGGGATAGGGACTTCACTACATGGGTTTGTAGGTTCAGATGTGGTAGGTTACTTGGATGATAGGAGGTGCACCATAGGTTGTGTGGTGGTTGGTCTTCAGGATTGAGCTTGAAGAGGGATACAAGCCAGGAAATAAATTAGATGGTGTATAGGTACAGGTACAGTGTAGCTGTTTATCTCCAAGTGGGAGATTGTTATGTTGTGGAGATAAAAGCTTCACTGATGCAGACATGGAAGAGAGTTGTGGAGGTTGTTGAGTTATAGAATAACATGTAGGGAAACTGACATTGGTCATATTATAGTGCAAAAGCAACTGATGTCGGTTATGAGTCGGTCGACATCGGTCAGGAAGGATCCGACGTCAGCAACCTGTGTGTGCATGCATTTGCATGTGGGTCAAGAATAGGTCTATTTTTGGACTGTTAGTTTGCATGTTAAAGGCTAATTATAGTCTTGGAGTTACGTGTCTAATTATTTTAATTAAGAAAGTCTAATTATTGTATGCATGAGATATCATATAATAGACTCATGGGCTGTATTGTAAAATTGTACTAGAGTGAGAGAGCAAAGATTAGCTCCTTCAGAAGAGAGTAGGGATTAGCTTCTCTTAGTTCTAAAGGGGTGCTAAGTGTGTATGATTAGGGAGAGTTGTAGGTTGTGCAAGTTTTAGTAGAATATCCACTGGGGTACTGGTTGAAGAATCATAAGGACTTGGTGAGGCAAGGACAAGGATTCTTCAAGGTGTAGAGATATCTACATGGTAAGTAAGGTCTGTTGATGTGTAGGGTGTTGTAGGTTGAAGGGAGATCTACTTGGAGTATGGTTGTGTACTTGGTGTACTAGCAGCATTATTACTGACTGGTGGAGGTGAACAACAACTCTATATTTGAGTTGATTATTGTGACCGTAATTGAGAGAGTGAAGTGTTGGAGGAGAATTACAGGTGAACCCTAGAAGTGTGGGATCTCTAGATGTGTGGGAAGAAGAAGTGTGGCATCTTCTTTATTGTATTTTCTTCTAAATGATTATTAATATAATTAGGTATTGTCTCTCATATTCTATGTTGTTTCATATTTCTAGTTACTTATCATTCTAGTTAAATTCCATGTTTAGTTGCTAATACAAAGGTAATCAAGTGTGTCCTTAGTGGGCAATAGAGGATCCTGACAGTTGGTATCAGAGCTTTTGGTTGGGTTACTAACAGGTTGTATCAGATCTGGTTAGTGTTTGTTGATTACAGGTCACTCTCAGGGGTTTCAAATTGAGTGGGAGTATAGCAATGGTAGAAGAAAGTAAGCTACAAATGGAGAAACTAAATAGCACAAATGGTCAAATTAATGGAAAGAAAGAGTAGGTAAAGGAAGATTATTGGTCAATAGAAGATCAACGTGTAGAAGCAGATGTTGTTACACAAGTTGCTCTGGATAAAGTAGAATTTTGGTCTATAGATTTTGTTGCCTCTTTCCATGCAGCCCGAAATAGAGAATCTTTTAATGGGTATGTCTTTGGAAACTTTTGAGAGATTTATTTAGGAGCTAGTGAGCCTTGTTAAATGGTTGGCAAAGGGGAAGTGAAACTGAAATTGCAAACAGATAACACACGGGTGTTTAATGAGGTCATGTAGGTACTAGTCTTGGAGATGAGTCTAATTTCTTTAGGAAAGTTAGGTGATGAGAGATGCACAGTAACTCTCACAGTAGATGCAATTGAATTAGATGGTGGTAAGAAAGTAGGTATCCTTTATCTATCTACTTATATTATTAATTCACCTTATATTGCAAAGATGTGGCTTTGTAGGCTTGGTTACATATGTAAGAAGGGAATGCATGTTCTTAAGTAGAAGACAGATATCTTTGACAAACTTAAGAACTAAAAAGCCTTGGTGTTCATGGAGGAGATGATAGACAGAGATCAGCTGAGGGGACTACATTATTTAGAGCAAGGCTGTGTTAATATGGACAAGGGTTTGATCCAAAAGGATCTCATGGGTAAAAATACATCACTCACAGGCAAACACAAGTACCAACATCGGTCAGGAGGAACCAACGTCAAACAGACAGGCACTAACATCGGTCATGTACAAATCAATAGAGTCAGTGGTGTCAGGTAGTAGGAACTGATGTCGGTCAGAAGAGAACCAACATCGATAGTAGGGACACCGGCGTTAGTCAGGTAGAACCGACGTCGGTAGTAAGGGTCAGCCGCAGGGAAACGACGTCAGTCAGGTGCAGATTGGGAGATGGCCAAGATCGGTCACTGGAATAGACATTAGGCAGATAGCAAGCTATCAAGAAGTCTCAAATGCCCATGTGGAGTACTAAAAATGTAAGTGGACCTCATATTCATTGTTCACCTTCTTACTAGTTGCTTACTGATGGTCAAGAACTAGGAAGACGTGAAGAGGCAATGTAGGTAGAATCTAGGAAACAGTGGGAGCATGGCATGAATTCTTTAGAAGAGAACCAAGTGGGATATTTGGTAGAGTTGCCAGTGGGAATGAAAGCAATGAAAGATGAATGGATTCCCAAGTTAAAGAAGAGAGTGGATGGATACGTGAGATGGAAGGCTAGGGTATATGGTCTTGAGGAAGCTACAGGATAGTGGTACAGGTTTTGATAGGTGGATGACAAAGCAGGGCTTTAGTCAATGTCAGTGTAATCATTGTGTTTGTCTTACTAGGGTGGATGATGGTCATTACATTATCTTGTTACTGTATGTGGATGGTATGCTTGTTTTAGGTTCTTGCATACAGGGAGTTGTTGAGCTAAGGGTAAGGTTAGTTCAGAGGTATGTCATGAAGAATTTGGGAGTAGAAAAATTCTTTGGCATAAGAGACATGGAGATTTTTGTCTCTAGTGGGAGATGATGTGAAGAAGGTGTTGGTAGGGTTCAATATGCAAGATGCAGAACCGATAAGCACACCAAGGGCTAAACAATTCAAGCAAAGCTTAGAACAGTGTTTGAAATCACATGAGGTTGAGTGTAGCCTGAGTTTTCCCAAGCAGTGGGAGTTGTCAGAGAGTTTGGAGCTAATTCAGGGAAGGTGGATTCTCAGGTATCTGAGAGGTACTAGCAGTAGGGATTCATGTTATGCAGGGTCAGGGACTTCACTACATGGGTTTGTAGGTTCGAATGTCGCAGGTTACTTGGATGACAGGAGGTGCACCATAGGTTGTGTGGTGGTTGGTCTTCAATATTGAGCTTGAAGAGGGATACAAGCCAAAAATGAATTAGACAGTGTATAGGTACAGGTATAGTGTAGCTGTTTATCTCCAAGTGGGAGATTGTTATGTTGTGGAACTAAAAGCTTCACTAATGCAGACATGGAGGAGAGTTGTGAGGGTTACTGAGTTGTAGGGAAACTGAGGTCAATCTGATCAACTGATGTTGGTTATGAGTCAGCCGACATCGGTCAGGAAGGAGCCAACGTTAGCAACCTGTGTATGCATGCATTTGCATGTAGGTTGAGAACAGGTCTATGTTTGGACTATCAGTTTGCATGTTAAAGGCTAATTATAGTCTTGGAGTTGCGTGTCTAATTATTATAATTAAGAAAGTCTAATTATTGTATGCATGAGATCTATATAATAGACTCATGGGCTATATTGTAAAATTGTACTAGAGTGAGAGAGCAAAGATTAGCTCCTTCAGAAGAGAGCAGGGATTAGCTTCTCTTAGTTCCAAAGGGGTGCTAAGTGTGTATGATCAGGGAGAGTTGCAGGTTGTGCAAGTTTTGGTAGAAGATCCACTGGGGCACTAGTTGAAGAATCATAAGGACTTGGTGAGGCAAGGACAAGGGTTCTTCAGGGTGTAGAGATATCTACATGGTAAGAAAGTTTTGTTGATGTGCAGGGTGTTGCAGGTTGAAGGGAGATCTACTTGGAGTATAGTTGTGTACTTGGTGTACTATCAGCATTGTTACTAATTGGTGGAGGTGAACAACAACTCTGTGTTTGAGTTGATTGTTGTGACCGTAATTGATAGAGTGAAGTTTTGGAGGAGAATTACAAGTGAACCCTAGAAGTGTGGGAGCTCTAGAGGTGTGGGAAGAAGAAGTGTGGCATCTTCTTTATTGTATTTTCTTTTGAATGATTATTAATACAATTGGGTATTGTCTCTCATATTTTGTGTTGTTTCATATTTCTAGTTACTTATCATTCTGGTTAAATTCCATGTTTAGTTGCTAATACAAAGGTAATCAAGTGTGTCCTTAGTGGGTAGTAGAGGATCCTGACATATGGGATAATAAATAAAACTTCATTGGTGAAAACCTCTTTGAGGCACTAATAGCTAAGCATAAAAGTTCTTCACTGCTTGATAAAGACAAAATTAAAGATCAAATTAAAATAGTTTCCTATCTATAGCCTAATCAGATGGTAGCCAATCTTAAGATCAAACAATAGAATAATATGGTGGTTTTATTGAGAGAACAAGTCTTCAGCCCTACCATAACCAAAGTTATATTGAATCTGACTTTAACAACATTATGTGTGACTGAAAGTCTTGATCTTCATTTGTTTCCCCACCATTTTACATTCCATTATCATCTATCATTCCATTTCAAAATCAAGCCTACCATCCATTCTTTGTCCCTATTTACCATCCATGGTTTCACCTTCCCTTATAGAGGCTACAAGGATACCTTGTCTTGACATTTGAAGGAATTAGAATCAATGACCAACAAAGAATTCTCAGCATTAAAATCTGTAGGCCATTTTTGATAGAGAAACTATTTAGATGAGGTGTGGGTTAGTAATTGACATAATCAAGTATTCTATTTGGTATCATTTGTTGCTTAGGATGTGCATCTCCCCATCAAGAAAAACAATAGAATAAAAAACCATACTAGGCCAACAACATGTACCATACTATTTCACATTGCCATGCCATTACTATTGTTAAATATCCTTTTGCCATTATTGCATATCCTTCCTTTTACCCCATCACTTGGGGAAACCCTCTAACCATTTTATCTAATCTATAAAAGACCATCATTATCCTTAGAAATGTCATTCCATCCTATCATTTCATTCTTATCTAGACCAAAGCCTATTTTTAGTCATCCTACCCAATCCTATTTTGATCTTGGTTCATTTGGTTCTTCCCACACCTTTTGTGAGAGGATTCTGATCAAGTTTCAATAATTAATCCAATCCATATTTCAATGATAGTCTATGAAAGTAGTGTGATAGTTGATCTGGCAAGATATCTTTCATCTTATATCCACATTTATCTATATGAGCCTGATTATAACTACCTATGGGAAAACTAGGGGAAACATTTGTTTATCATGCATTGCCACATCACTTTACCATCATTGTTTTCATTTGATTGACCATTTGTCAGATTTGAGAACTTATTGGGACCTAGTTGGTTTTTCTTCACCTTTTGTACAGATGGAATTACTATGACTTGAGGTCATTTCAGGACTATGTGGGTCATGCTCAATACTTGTCAAGGTTAACCCAGTCACCCTAAGCCATGATTTCACTATTTTTCAAGCAACCTAATCTATGTTCTCATTATTTTATGAGCAACATAAGCCATGCTCTTACCATTTTATGGGTAACCTTATTTTGAATGCTCTCACTATTTTGCGAGCTTGAACCATTTAGTGTCTCATCAATCTTGATTGAGTTGAGATACTCTAAAAAAAATCCAAAAACATTTGAAAAATCATTAGAAAAGAATTAAAAACATTGACCACTTCTTTGCCTTAAGGATTCTGGGAACCCTTACTAAATTACAAGTAAATCATTTGTCATTTAATTTCCCCATCTTTTTTTGCCTTTTTCTCTCATGCACTTGCCATTTTACAAGACCATTCCTCTTCTTATATCACATCCATTTTATTTTTTTCCTCAATTATCACATTCATCCCATTCTCTAGGAGAACTACATTTGCCCTGAAGTTTTTTATTAGATATTACATCCATAGAACTATGTAGGTAGCATCCACTTGCCTAGTCCATATGGAGATAACTCAGCCACCCCCTTCCTTTTTTTCTATTCCCCCATTTTATTCATTTGTTAAGTTGTCACCTATTTTTTAGGGGAAATTTTCATATGGTTTCTATTACATTACTTTGTTTATTTGTCTATTTTTGCTTATTTTGTTTGTTTGTTTGTCTACCTGTTTGTTTGCTTTCAGTACTATTGCCTTGATTTAGTTTATGTGTGGTCATTGGGTGATTCCTTTCCCATCTTAGACTTTAATCCATCCATATTCATATTTTTACATTTTCATCATGGTTTCTATCACCGGTACATTATTTTCTATTGAGTATTGGATTATGGGAGTCAATGCTCATGCATATTTTAACCAAGTCCTCGTCATATTATACCATGATGCCTACTAACATGTGATATAACAAACCTTATCTTCAAGAACTCTATTCAACAATGATAGCATCTCTTCAGCACTGACATCCTAATCCTATCCTAATTATATCCCAAACAGAGTAATTAAACAGAAAAGAATTTCAACCTTTATTAGTTCAGATGAGCATCTCCCTACTAGTAGGTTGTTCTAGTTCATCATTACCCTCTATGTTATGTTATCATCATCCTCAACCAAGTTTATCATGTTTTCCATAATCAGGGTCCAATGATTATAACCACCTATGGGAAAATCATTTCCCACCATCCCACCTACATTTCTCAATGATTATAATCTCCTTTAGGCAAATCATTATGTTGTCACCACTTTACTTTTTCTGCCTATATAGGGGCATGTTATCTTGTTTGTCTATCCTAACTAAGGTAGCTCCATCTTCTCAATGATTATAACCACTTTTGGGCAAATCATTGTGTTATCATACCATGTTTCCACTATCGAGGTACAATGCTTATAACCACTTTTAGGAAAACCATTGTACACCATCCCACTTGTATTCTCAATGATTTTGACTACTTTTTTAATATCATTGTGTTTTCACCCCATCATCTTTCCTTTCTTTTGTCCCCTCATTTCACTTATTTCTTTTTAAGGGACTGTTTACTGACTTACTTGTGTCAACCATTCCCTCAAGGGGGCATCATATAGTTAGTTTATCATCATTACAATTGTAGGCATATAGGACCTTTTCATTCTTTGAGAAGATGTTACTATTTTTATAGCTTGCAATGCCTTCTCAAACAAGGTAAAATTGTAGACACCTAAATCTAGCCACTGATAATCTCTAATCAATATTTTGGCCAATTTCCACTCAAAATGTACAATTTGCCCGAAAAACACTAAAAACACTAAATGATGTAAAACTGACAGATTCAAGTTCTAATTTTGGCCAAGGTATCCCTAAATGGGGCAATACAATTTATGGGCTAGCTAACTTTGATTAGATCATTTTGAGTCAAAATGCCAAATTTACACCTAGGTGCTCTGGATTGCTCTTTCCTATCAAATATATTGCACAAGACATGTGCCTTTGTTATTTTTTATTGGTAACATCCTAAATTGGAATATGATTCCAACACATCTTACATGGACTTCCAATTCTAATACAGTCAAATTTTGGACCAATAACAAGTCATTCTGATCAATTTGAGTAATTTGTACAAAAAGTGCTTAAACATGCTTAACAACTAATTAACCCAAATTAGGGCCTAATTAATAATTCCATAGAAACTTGTTGAATACTTGTTTTTATAAATGAATATTAAATATCTACATCATTAGGTTACCTCATTTCTTAGGAAGGCATCCCAAGGTCATAAATTCCACAAATATCAAGATTCATGCCCTCCATGCCACATCAATTCCTTCCATGATGCCCTCCATTCCTCTTAATTTACCCTCCTTCCAATGTCATGATTAAGATAATTACAAACTTAATTCCAAAAATTGATTTAATCCTCAACCACACATCTCAATCTTGGGATGGATGGTTTAGGTTGATTCTAAACATTTACAAAAATCTATAAACAGAGAGGCCATGAACATTATTTCTAACACATGATTATGTAAAATTATAATGCAAGATTGGTTCTAAAAGATTCATGAAACTAGTGTTACCTTACCACATTGATTCCAATCCAAACTAAGCCACAAGCCAAAGGTGCTAAGGAGAGATGGAGGTAGTCAAGATTCCATTGCCAAGGACTTCATGAGCACAAAATTGAGAAAACCACTACTACAAATGCAATTGGAACACCTAAAGAAGGTGAAGGAATTTTTGTATTTTATTCTTTACTTTCCAATTGTGTTTGTCATTTTTTTTTGTTAACTAAGCTCTCCCTAGTGTCTAGGTCTAGAAATTTTATGCTATTATTGTGTTTCTTTCATTTTGTTTTCATTTTAGAACTAACACCATACTAACCATCCTCTCTTGATTCAAATTCCTAGATCACAAAATATATATGCATGAGGTGAGATTTATGTATTTGGTATTTAATTTGTATTCTTTTAATTGGTCTTAATAATGCATTGTATTTGAATTAGAGATTTTATTTGTAATATCTTTATCAAAATAGGATTGTTCCTAGTTTTACACAAGACATTAAGAATTTTATCAATCAATCCCATTTTAAACAAGATAAATATTTTTGGAAGTTGATACTATTCCAATCTTATGTAGAATGGGCACATTCCCATTATAAATAAGATAATAATAATATGAATATTCACATGGTTTTTAGTTTTATATAGCACAAGCTTGAGGGATTCTTCAATGGAGTATTGGACATAATAATATATTGTAGAACCTTTCAATGGTATCATGACATCATATAGTTACATATATTATTCACATCAAAATCAATTATGACCAATGATATCCCACAAATAATTAGACCTATAAGTTTTTTCAACAACTTCCACTTAGACACCCCATTTTCTAAAATAAATGGGGATCCACTATTGCTTGAATATCCCATTGATAGTATTCCAATATTTTTTATAATGGCTATATGCCTCTTTTTAGCAAGATAAGAATAATATGAAAATCCACCTTCTAACCAATATACTATAACACAAGCTTGGGGGATTCTTAAGTGGAGTACTAGACATTGTAGTGTATCGTAGAACCTTACAATGGTACTACATCATTATATATATACATATGTCATTATTTTTATAATCGAATGTACCTAGTAACTTCCCATAAAGAATTAGACCTAGGATAAAATGTGTCTTTTTATATTAATTTTTTATTATTGTATTCAATCTTAGCAATGCATTGTAATAAAATGGAGATGACAGTTTATATGTGTTTTATATTAAATTTATATTATTTCATTCATTTATGGAAATTCTTATATATAATAGCTCAATAAATTCTAATAAAGAATCAAACAATGGAAATAGTCTTATTAATAATATGTGGGACTATTTTGTAAGAGAAATTTGAATTTAGTTTTAGGGTCTCACCATGATTCTTTATCATATAATATTTGTAGTAATATTTTAACATCATCTCCTAATTTATATTTTCCACTATGCATATTACTAAAGTTGTTTTTAAATTTGTTGTTATTTGTAATGCATCCAATCATAAAGAATAATAATAAGTACATGAATTTATACTGTATCTATTATTAATTTACTAGAAAAATACACTGATATCTCAAATTGAAATGGATGCTTTGATATAAAAATATAAATATTTGTTAGTCACACAATATCTAAGGCCTATGTATGTGACTAGTCAAATTATATAGCCACCTCTTCCTCAAAAATATTATTTGTGTTGTGAATACCATAAATACCATAAATTAGTTAGAATACCTTAAAATCATCTCCATTATTTAAAATTATTTAACATCTTTTAAAAATATGTTCATTCATGTTTTTAATACTTTCCATATAGTATTGGAATACTTCTAAGAAATAATAATGCTTCAACCATGGGGACAAGAAAGATACAAATAGAAATAAGGAAATATAACCAATATAAGTGAAAAAATCTATAATATCATTTTATGTATTTTTTATTACAACATTACATAAATCAGAAATAATTACTTCAAGACTAGAGGGAGAAGGTTTTTTAACCCTGTCAAATTTCTTCTCAATGTGAAATCATTGAGAAAAAACACTAAATTGGGGCCAAACTATGCTTATTAGCTCAAAATTATAATTATATTTTGGGGCTTGTATAAAACTAAACCCTAAATTTTGAAATATAAAAAATGAAATAGTCTTATTAATGTTATCCATTTTTTTCATTTTATATAACCATGATTGCCTCGATATTGCATTGCTTTGTCAAATATTTTTCATAATATATAATAATGTATCTAACACCTTTAGCCCAATATTAATTTGTATGGTAGCATGCCCTATGGCATCCTCAATGAGTATTATAAGTGTTCTATATTAAAATTAGTGTCAAATTATGCCAATATTTTATTAGACATTATATTTAATTTTAAGGCATGTCTTTTTATTATTTAAAACCTATTTTTACATGAATTAGGTGTATAGAATGCTTCTTTGGCTTATTTACAAGGATTGAGGGGTATCTATCCCATCGAATTTGCCTAGAGCACGATCTTGGACTCATCCTTATTTTTTATCTCCTAGGATTTTTACTTTGGTGGATGGCTAAGTAGCACTTTTTGCACCATCATCCTCACTATAGGAATACAACCCATTTGATGGCATGTCTTATTTTACTAAAATAAAAAACATAAAAATTAATCCCAAAATTTAAGTTGCCTCGATCATAAATTTATTTTTACTATATTTCTCAAAATTTTCATTATATTTTTTTGAACAAAAATTAAACACAATATATACTGAAAAAATATTTTTTGGAAAATTCAAGTTTAATGTGCACTAAGAAAATGATGAAAAAGATAGTCTAAATCAATATGATGTGGAGCTAGTTACCTAATAGACCGAACTCCAAACTATCTAGACCCAAAATTAAGAATTGAAATAATTCAATTCTTATATTATTAAATATACAACGGAGCTACATAATTATAATATAGTATTCAATTATATTATAAAATAGTTTAGAGCCAAATTTGTACTCAAGATTAACTTCTTAGAATTAGAAATAATTTATTAATTATAGTGACTTTGATGTAACATGTATTAGTTCATAGCATCTCAGGCTTAAAATTTTGCATGTTGGGATTAAAAATCTAGAAAATTACATACCTTTAAATGATTTTAAGTAAAAAAAATTTGAACATATTGTTTGAGACTTAGGCTACACCCTAGTTGAAAATAGAAGTGTCCAAATCCTACTCTCAAACCTGGTCTAACATGGGAATGACCCTAGGCTATGGGTTACCTAAACATGGATTAGACCTCTATGATTTTTAATTGGGTTAGCTCCTCATATATGACAATTTGAATCTCTCATCTTAAAAATTAATCTATTGGGATGAAAAGGGGAGAAAGTGCATGAATGAAAACCTACTTTAAGTGTGGTGATGCACCAAATGTTTAATGATCCACTCCCAACTTGGAAAATTCCATGACTACTAATGAATCCAATGGAGACAAAGATTGATCAAATTCTATGATAGGGTTTCAAACATGAGTATTTTGTATGAAGGTTGAAAAAGGCCTATAAATTAAAATACAAAAAAAGATAGGTCTAAGTAAGACACTATGGACTTATGGCACTTCAAGAGAAACCTCACTAGATAACACTTTACATAACTTGCAAGAAACTAATAGCCTTAAAGCAAGGCACATGAAGGACCTATAGATAATGAATAGAAAACATACATTCTTCAAATAAAACTTCAATAAAGTGAACTTAGCATTAAACTAGAATTTGAAATTGTCTTATATTATTCATAAGAGTTTTATAAAGTGATTTTGTTAGAGATTCATTATCTCAAGTTGAGGGATGAAAATTATGGGTTTAAAGCTAGTATTTATAGGGGAAAAATAAGGTAAGATAGAGAAATTAATTTTTAAAGGGTCATTAATGACCCCAATTCCAATTAGACTAACTACCACCATAATCCTTCTTGAGCCTTCCCATACATTAGTATCACTATATCTTTCTCTGGTGTGATGCAGAATGTGAAGATCAAGATCAGTTGTAGGAAGTAATCCCCATCACTTCATGAATCCTTCTCAGTCTCCTTGATGTTCCTTTTGAAATTATTTATGCATTCATCATTTTGATACTACTTCTAAATCTTGAATATAGATCTATTGTGGATGAAAACCAATCACCCTATTGGTTTTTCATATAGTCATGATTACACTAAATATATGCAGGCTAGGGATTTTGATCATAAGACATAAAACCTATGTCAAAAATCTTTTGAGAGGTTTTACAAAGCTTTAATGGCATTAGAAAACTTTGAAAGATCTACTCTTGGTGACTTAGATCATGTTTGATCTTGAATTTAATCATTTTACCTACCTGGGGTGGTAAGATCTTTTGTCCCACATGTATTCCCTCATGGCATCTCCTTGAAACATTTGCTCTAGTTCGACCTCAATCGCATGTTCTACCTTTACTCAAAGTCCTTTGGATTTTAAATTTTAGTTTTAACCATTAATCTTAATCTAAGACTTTGAGATTATGTCACCTTAAACCTTCATCATTGGCCATTGATTTGTGATCCACCTTGGATGAGCACCATTGGATCTACTCTCTTACACACTATTGGATCCTTCTATATGAATGGATGCAATCCATAGATCTTATACTAGTTTAACATGGTTGAGACACTTGTCACCCATGCATTTGTCTTTAATATTTCCTTATCCTTTGACCCATAACTCACCATTGATTTGCCTTTACATGATGAAATGTGTGTGGTTGATCATTTTGGACCCACTAGCTTTATCTTTGCCTATGTGATGTTAGATCCACTATGAGCTTGTGAGATCATGCCACTTGGAAATTGTGTGTCTTTCCTTGGATATTCTAACCTTTTGACTTGATTCTAACCATTTATCTTTAATTTATGATCAAATGCACTTTTTTAGATATTTAAAACCCACTAACACTATTAGGTTACCACTCACCATTGGATCTTGGTCTGATCCAATGCCAACTATTAATCTTGGGAAAAATGAATTCAAATAGATATTTTTTGAATCTTGAACTTGACATCTATGTGCCCATCCTAGACTACTGGTTCAACTTTAAGTTCTTGTAAATTGAGATATCAAGCTCAGCAAATCATGAAAATTGTAGAGTATGATCTAGTCATGAAGAAATTCATGTCCATGTAATATTTTGGCTTAAGAGCATCTCTAGGTGGATTTATTAAATGTGAAATTATATTGACCAATTTATTTTTACATGACATGCTGATGATGGTCTGGATCTTCTATGCTTATGCAATAAATTTTAAGGTTCAAAATGATTTTTTGAGCCTTGTGAAAACTCATCCCATGATCCTAATTGCATTGATCACCATGAGAACCTACTTCCACAAAATTTGACAAATTACACTTTAAGTTTACTTATAGTGTTTCAAAAGATTTTCAAGCTACATGTGATATTTAGACCACTCATTCCATCTATAAATATATTCATCTCATTCATCCAAGTAAAATCTTCTTATATGGGCCAAATTGGCCAACATTTTTGGGAACTCAGCTAGCTTACAAGCCTACTAGTAATGGAAACTATAATTTGATCAAGATTGTTCATGATGACTAGACAAATGTAGTATCACTCATAAAAGTACTCTACCTAAATCTTAGAAACACTTCTAAGTAATGAGACACATAAAAATAATAATAAATCAATAAAACACTCCAAAACACCACCCAAATAGAAGAAAAATAACAAATAGATAAATGTGCAAGACCACTTAGAGGTAAAGATAAACCTATCTACCTATGTACAAGATCATGATACAACACTAGTAGCAAAATTTAAGATACCTCCCATTGATATCAATGGTAATTATTTCTACATTCAACTTAGCAAGATGAAAGGCATTTCTCTCTTTTCAACCTATGATAACATAAATCACACTCCAAAAACTGTCAAACTTAGAGTGTTTTCCTAGTTTTGCCTAGTCTTCATCCCATTTGAGTATTATATCACCTTATTGAAATGTATTTGATGAATCTCTCTTATCAAATTACCTCTTCACTTGGTTTTGATTGGACTAAATAATGTGCATAGTTGTTTTCTTTATCTCCTTCAACTGTCTTAGCTCATTCAAACTTATTTACATAACATCATCCTCTAGGAGTTCAAGTTGATGTGCAAGCTCTAATGCAAGAAGTTCAAGAGATATAGGAAGTTTAGCTTATTTATCATAGAAAAGAAGGTATGAATAATTTCCAATAGATTTCATAGGTGTCACTTTGTCTACCTATAGGTCAGTCCTTAATCTAGTATGCCACTCCCTCTGACTATCCTCCATAGTTCTCTTGATAATCATCAATAAGTTCTTATTTATGGACTCTGCTAGTCCATTTCCCTATGGGTAATAGTTAGAGGATGCATTGAGATAAATTTCATGTGAAATATCCCACTCGCATACCTTTTTATTTTTTATGGCCAGTGCATTATCAGAAATGATTGTATAAGCCACACCAAATATGTTCACAAGTCTATCATAACATTTCAAAATAGAAACTTCATTAGCTTCCATGAGGTAAGTTGCTTCAACCCACCTTGTAAAGTAATCTATAGTTGTAATTCTCCACTTACATCCTTTAATTGAATTATGGTGTATCATACCTATGAAATTTAAGCCCCATTACATGAAAGGTTGTTTTACTTGTATGGGTTGCAAGGGAAGGGTAGTCAATTTCTACTTGCCAACAAACTTTGCACATTTTGGGCATTTCCTTACCCAATAGTGTGTATCTCTAAACAATGTGGGAAAATATTACCCATCCCTAATGATCTTATAGGTTGTGGTTTTGGTATCAAGGTGTTAGGTTGTGGAGCTAAAAGCTTCAACTCTTTGCAAATAGTAGGAACAAAAGGTTGCTGAGATCTAGGAGCACCGGCATCGACATCAGGACCGACATCGGTTGTGACCAGTGCAGAAGGCCACCGGTGACGGTAGGGAGTCAGTCGATGTCGGCAGAACTAGGCAAGCAGGGACTGGCGTCGGTTGCCTGTGTGTTCTAGAACTTTTCGTTGCACGGACGGTTAGTTAAGTGAACAAAGAGTTTGCATGTAAAGACCAGTTAGAGTCTTAAGCTACGAGGATAATTGTCTAAATTAAGAGTCTAAGTTATTGTTTAAGTTAGGGATCTATTTATAGACCCATTGTCATATATTGTAATCAGAATAAGATAAGGAAGGCAAGGAAGTTCCTTCTGAGTGTAAGATCATTAAGTTGCAGGTTGTTGCAAGCTCATAGGAGATCTACATGTGTGAGTATGGTCTATTGAATTACAGGTTGCAGGTTCATGGGAGATCAACTTGAAGTGCTATAGAGTGCTTGGTGAACTGGCAGGGTTATTACTAACTAGTTGGAGAGGTGAACACCAATTCTATTTGTGAGTTGGTTGTTGGGACCATTTTTGTGTAGGAGAGTGTTGTAGAAGAATTACTGTACACTTGAGGTGTGGGAAGCCTCTGTAAGGTGGAAGAGTGTGGTAGCTCTTTATTGTATTCTTTTTTGTAAAGTGTTAATACAAGATAGTGTATTGTCTCTTATATTCTGTGCTATTGGTCAATTCTAGTTACTTGTATTTCTAGTTATTTCTGCATTTATAATTGCTTATATTTGGTAATCATACTGTGCTCTTTTTGAGGAGCAAGATCCTAACAAAGTGGGATCAGAACAGGTGTTGTTCTTGTGATCCCCCAACAAAGTGGTATCAGAGCTGTTGGTTGGGATACTAACAGATTGGATTAGATCTAGTTAGTGTGTTTTGATTACAGGTACTCACAGGGTTTCTTTTTGAGTGGGAGTTAAGCAATGGTAGAAGACAGTAAGCTACGAATGGAAAAGTTTAATGGTAAGAACTACCAATTGTGGAGGATGCAGATTGAGGATTATCTGTATCAAAAAGATTTGTACTTACCATTGGGTGGGGTTGTTTGCAAACCCTCGGATATGAAAGATGAAGAATGGGAGGTTCTTGATCGGAAGGCTCTGGGATCTATTAGATTGAGTCTTGCATCATCTATGATTTCCAGCTTATCACAGTGTAAGACAACGGTGGAGTTGATGGAATCTTTGGCAAATTTATATGAAAAACCCTCAGCTTCTAATAAGGTATTTCTTATGAAGCATTTATTTAATTTTCAAATGTTGGAAGGTGGATCTGTTCATAACCATCTTAGTGATTTCCATGGTTTAGTAAACCAGCTAAGTTCAGTAAATATTGTATTTGATGATGAAATTAGAGCTCTCTTAATCTTGTGTTCATTACCTGAAAGTTGGGAAGGTTTGGTAACGGCAATTTCTAATATTGTGTCTCCTTCAAAAGTCTTAAAAGTGGATGATGTTGTGGCTGTGATCTTGAATGAAGAGATACGTAGGAATAGCACAGGTGAATCATCAGGAAATGCTTTGAGTGTTGAAGGCAGAGGAAGGCAAAGAGAAAAGATAGAGCATGGGAGATCAAGGTCCAAGATAGGCAGAAGATCCAAGTCTAGGTATGGCAGAATAACCTGTTGGAAGTGTGGAAAGCAAGGGCACTTAAAGAGAGATTGCAGATCGGGTGAAGATTAGCATGAAGGACATGAAGAAGAAGTAGATGTTGTAGATTATGCTACACGGGATGCTCTGATATGTTCTTTGGATAAAGTAGAATCTTGGGTTTTAGATTTTGGTGCCTCTTTTCATGCATCCCCACATAGGGAATTTTTTCATGTGTATGTCCAGGGAGACTTTGGAGAAATTTGTGTAGGGAATGGTAAGCCTTGTCATATTGTTGGCAAAGGGAAAGTGAAGCTAAAACTATATACAGGTAACACATGGGTGTTAAAGGAGGTCATGCATGTCCCAGTTCTAGAGCAGAATTTGATTTCTATTAGAAGTTTGGGTGATGAGGGTTGCACAGTAACTCTCACAGCAGACTCTTGGAAGGTTACCAAGGGTACACTTGTTGTAGCTAGAGGTAAGAAAGTAGGTACGCTTTATCTATCTACTTATATTACTAACTCTCTTTCTGGGTTATCTACTTCAGCTGTAGATTCAGAGATGTGGCTTGATATGCTTGGTCACATAGATAAGAAGGAGATGCTTGTTCTTGAGTCAAAGGATATGCTTTCGGATTTGGAAGGTATGGATCGTGGTTTCTGTATACAGAAGAAGAAGGTGACGTTTCTTAAGGAATCTGATGTTAGTGACAAGAACAAGAAAGCCTTGGTTTTCAAGGAGAAGGTGATGGATAGAGTTCAGCACAAGATGCAAAAGAATTCTGGGCAGAGCAAGGGTGTTTTGGAGAAGGATTTGATCCAAAAAGAGCTCGCAAGAAAAAGTCAGGTCTCACAAGAAAAACACAGAGATCGATGTCAGCAGGAAAACTGGTGTCGACATCCAGACAGGGACTGACATCAGCCATGTGCAGCCTGACATTGGTGACTCAGGGCAAATAATGACCGGCGTTGGCCAGGGGAAACTGGCGTTGGCAAGGTGGCAGTCATAGGGAACTGACATCGGTCAGATGCAGACTGAGATGTGATTGGCATCGGTTACTGAGATGAATTTTGGGTGGACAGCAAGCTGTCAAGGTGTCTCAAGCACTCATATGGAGGACTGAAGGCGTAAGTAAGTTCTTAAATTCATCATTTCCCTTCTTTACACTACTTTTTGCTCACTTATGGCATAAGACCAGGAAGTTATTGAAGAAGCAGAACAGGTAGATCCAGGAAACAGTGGGAGCTTGGCATGGATGAGGATGTGATTCCTTGGAGGAGAACCAAACAATTGTTTTGGGTAGAGTGGCCAGCTGGAAGTAAGCACTGAGAGACAAATGGATGTTCAGGATGAAGAAGAGAAGAAATGGATACGTGAGATGGAAGATCAGGGTATATGGTCTTGTATTAGCTGCAGTGCAATGGAGGTTTGATCATTGTGTTTCTCTTTACTAGGTTGGATAATATTAGCTACATTATCCTATTTCTGTATGATGTGCTTGTTGCAGGGTTACATATACAGGGTATTGCTGAATTAAAGGTAAAGCTAGTTCAGGTGTGTGTCATGGAGAATCTGGGAGCAGCAAGATTCTTTGGCATGAGTGTGTTCTAGAGACATGGGAGGTCACATGTTGACTTTGTTTCAGAATGATTGTGTGAGACCGGTTAGCACGCCGATGGTTGGACAGTTCACAGAACAGGTTCTTGATTCACATGATGAGGTTGAGTGCATGGTATGTACTAAACTTGAGTTTTCCCAAGCAGTGGGAGTTGTCACAAGTTGGAGCCAATCTGGGAGATAACCATTGGAGGACAGTTCAGTGGATTCTTACAGGGACTAGCAGCAGGTGCACATGCTATGCAGGTTCAGGTTATTTTCTACATGGTTTGTAGATGTGGATGTGGTAGGTGATTTGGATGACAGGTTTTGCACTACAAGTTTGTGGTGGTTGGTTTTCAAGAGTGATCTTGAGGAGGGATACAAAGCCAAGGGAACAAACTAGACAAAGCACAGCTACAGGTATAGGTTGCAGCTATTTATCTCCAAGTGGGAGATTGTTAGGTTGTGGAGCTAAAAGCTTCAACTCTTTGCAAATAATAAGAACATAAGGTTGCTGAGATCTAGGAGCACTGGCATCGGCATTAGGACCAACGCCGGTCATGACCAGTGCAGAAGGCCACTGGTGACGGCAGGGAGTCAGCCAACGTCGGCAGAACCAGGCAAGCAGGGACCGGCGTCGGTCGCCTGTGTGTTTTAGAACTATTCATTACACGGACAGTTAGTTAAGTGAACGAAGAGTTTGCATGTAAAGACCAGCTAGAGTCTTAAGCTGTGAGGATAATTTTCTAAATTAAGAGTCTAAGTTATTGTTTAAGTTAGGGATCTATTTATAGACCCATTGGCATGTATTGTAATCAGAATAAGATAAGGAAGGCAAGGAAGTTCCTTCTAAGTGTAAGATCATTGAGTTGTAGGTTGTTGCAAGCTCATAGGAGATCTACATGTGTGAGTATGGTCTGTTGAATTGCAGGTTACAAGTTCATGAGAGATCAACTTGAAGTGCTATAGAGTGCTTGGTGAACTGGCAGGGTTATTACTAACTAGTTGGAGAGGTGAACACCAATTCTATTTGTGAGTTGGTTATTGGGACCGTTTTTGTGTAGGAGAGTGTTGTAGAAGAATTACTGTACACTTGAGGTGTGGGAAGCCTCTGTAAGGTGGAAGAGTGTGGTGGCTCTTTATTTTATTCTTTTCTGTAAAGTGTTAATACAAGATAGTGTATTGTCTCTCATATTCTGTGCTATTGGTGAATTCTAGTTACTTGTATTTCTGGATATTTTCGCATTTATAATTGCTTATATTTGGTAATCATACTGTGCTCTTTCTGAGGAGCAAGATCTTAACAAAGTGGGATCAGAACAGGTGTTGTTCTTGTGATCCCCCAACACAAGGTACCCACTAGATGGACCATCATGAAATTGCTTAAGCAACTTATCTATTTGGCATGATTATACACACCTCAAAAGTATGCCTCCTATGTCTCTTTTGAAAATTACTCCGTCTATTAGGACATGAGGTATATTTTGAAACCTAAATTTCCTTCTTTTGGCTCTATCTAGTCCCTTAGGACATTCTACTAACTCAATAAATTTGAGTATATCATGTGTTCAAATGGAAGGTTTGTTTTTTACAGCTATATGTTGGTTGTCATAGACTACCAACACTTGATCTTTATCTTGTTTGAACTTTGTTACAAGGTGTTCACATAAACCTATTTCCCTTACAAGTTTTTTAACTCTAAATTCAAGGTCATAGTCCATGAATTTTATCACCCATCCAACTCTTTTCTCATGGACGTCTTTGTTGAGTATAAACTCTTTAATACTTGGGTGAACCACCATGAGTATGATATTACTATTTGACACCATGTGCCTAAACTTATTCAAACCTCTCACTAATTCAATCACATGTTTCTTTAAAAATATATACCTCTCCCCATATTCCTCTAAGTCATGACTAAAGAAAGTAATAAGTTCTTTTAGACCTTGATAATTATACTACATCAACATGGTAGAGTTTGCATCTAATGTAGAAAAGGCATACAAGTAGAATTCTTTGTTAAAATTAGGATTAAGAAGTGTAGGTGAATGAGAGATAGATTCCCTAATGACCTCAAAAATCCTCTTACTTTCTTTGGTCCATGTAAATTCCTTGCATTTTCTTAACATGCGAGTAAGAGGCTTGACTAGCTTTATAAAGCCAAGGATAAACCTTCTTATAAAATTAATCTTTTCTAAGAAACTTTTTGGACCCTTTTTCTACTTAGGCAAGGGTAATGATAATATGGACTCAAATATTTTAGGATCTATGGAAAGACAATCCTTGGACACTATATGGCCTAATAACCTACCCTCATGAACAACAAATATAATTATTTTAGGATTTAAAGACACACCAAATACTCTACATCTTTTAAATACTAACCTCAAGTGAGCAATGTGATTAGTTGGGTCCTTTGAGAAGACAATGATGTCATCTAGATAGATGAAAACCATGTCATTGATCAAACCTTCAAAGGCAACATCCATTTCCCTCTATAAATTTTCTCCAACATTGGATAGTTAAAAAGGAATTTTCATAGATGCATAAGTGCCCCACTTTGTGGTGAAGGCAGTCTTATGCCTATCTTCTTCTTTGACCATAATCTGATTATAACCAAAGTAGCCATCAATCACTGAGAAACTCTAAGAACCTACCACCTTTTGAATAATATAATCCATTGAGGGAAATTGGTAATGGTATTTTAGGGACACCTTATTGAGGTCCCTAAAATCAACACACAAATGTATCTCCCCATTCAAAACACAAATGTATCTCCCCATTCTTCTTCCTTACTAGCACTAGGTTTTACACCCATGAGGAATGTTTAATGGGTAATATTATCTTTGATTTAATCAATGTAAATATTTCCATTCTCCTAAATTCTTCCACTTTTATATTGAATATCATTTATTTATGCCTAACTAGTCTTACATTGCTTTCTAATTCAATAGTATGTTCTTCAAGTTTGGGATCAAGGCCCTTCAAATCCTTATATTCCCATGAAAATACATTGGATAACTCTTGTCATAAATAAATAGATGTCAAAATCCCCTTAGGTAGATTGTTATATATCAACTACACTATTTGATCATCATACTAATGTTAGAATTTATTTTGATTCTTATGCCATAATTCTTCCTCTTGCAATAAAAAACATATAATTTGGTCATCATTATCAAACTCCTACCAACTCGCCTCATTATCAAGTATATATAACCTACATATGACCTTGATATTTCACTGACTTTGATTACCTTTTACTCCTTCTAAAACCTCATACTAAGCTCTAATGGATACCAACATGTTTGCATGTTGGTTTACCACTCTTGGTATGGATTTAATATTGAATGCCAAGAAATCCTCTATGATATCCCATACATGATGCTTGTAAACTTTCAAATGGTGGTTGTTGACTACACTTATGCCTCTAACTTGTTACATAATAAGGTCACTATCACCCTTGAATTGAAGAATTTTGACACCTCTTCTTCTTGCCTCTTACAAACCATGTAGAAGAGGCTTATATTTAGCTATGTTTGAAATGAAACTAAATTGAAATATTGCAACTAAATAGTACCTTTGATCTGAGGGTGAAACTAGCATGGCTTCACCTCCACTACCATTATTTGACCTTGATCCATCAAATAATAAATTCCATAGACCATCTTTCTCTTGAGTGATGCTAGTTAGGCAAGGTATAGTAGCACCCTCCTCATACATAGAATACACCCCTAAAATTTTTTCTTCAATATTAATATACGGATCAAATATATGATTATCAACTACCCATTCATCTAAGTATAGGTCTAAAATGCCTTCAATATGGTCATGAATCTATTTTTCACTAGCATTTTCATCCTCATTTAATATTGTATAGTTGACATTTGCAAGGTTAGGCATACAGGACTCTAGATAAAATCTAGAGATATGTTTTAACCTAATAGTGACCCTAGTATCATATCTAGTCTTGAAAACCATGTATGACTAGTTAGAGTAACAATATCCCCCAATTTTTGCAATGAATTCTCTAGACAGGCATAGGGGAAAATATGGGGGTAGGTCTACAACCATTACTTCCTTAGGGATGACATAATTTGGGTAAGTTGACAATGTGATCTTAAGATATTTAAATATACCTACAATTTTAGTGAGAGAACCATCCAATTAGAGAATACCTTTTTCATTAGGCACATACTTAATTTTAAGCTTATCTTCTGTGTCTTTAGACATAATTGAGGTTGAAGCACCTAAATCTATCATACAATTATGCACTAAATAGTCCCCTATGATGACTAAAAAATAGAATGGATGGGGGCTTAAAAACCTTAGGTGGATGAACAACATTATGAACTTGACCTTGATTAGGATCTTAACTAAGAACTTGAATTTAAATAGATTGATGACTATTTGTGAAAATAGTGTTCACCTTATCAGCTATCTTGCTCACATGAGAAAGATTGGAGAATTCTTGCTAAAGGATCTCTTTCTATCCTAGAATAGGTAGAGCATCATGCATAGACATAATGACATCCTTTTTCATATGATGTATAATATTGAAAGGAAGACTAGTACCTTTGAATTACACCTTGGAACTAAAAGTATCACTTGGCACTTGAGTGACAAGAGGAACAAAAGGAGACTTTTGTTGATGTCCATGATGTTGAGGAATTTATTGAGTTTCAAGAGCTTTAATAGATATATTTGAAGTGGTAGGCTATAGACTAAATTATGGAGGTGTTGAAAAATATTTAGGCTACCCCAAATTATCATCCAACATCCTCCTCTTATCCTTTGTATTGGCTACAACTGGCTCATTTACCCTTTGTGTAATCTACCCCATGTTTACTACTACATGCTCAAATATATGTTCTCCCTCTTGAAAGTTTATGCACATGGTTTCAGTTGATGCTTTACCCATGCTCCTTTGCTTTTAAATTTGAGTTTATAATGATTTCATGGTAGGTATGTTATCTTGATTCATTAAAGACCTTTGTGGTGTAGGAGACATTATGTCATGGCCTTGGAATGAAGGAGCATGCTACCAACTAGGATCCTGATACATTTATACACTTGTATCCATTACCATCTCATTAAAGTACCCTCTTGATTACCATTGAACCTCTTGTACAAGGTTATTTTTTATGGGGATGAAGGCTCTTAAATTACTTATAGTTGTGGGTTTGTAGCTATTATAAGATCTACCTTGAGTAATTTGGCCTTGGACTTGTTGATTTGATGGATAAGGGGGTCTATTATAGGATTGAGTAGGGTATTGGGCTTGGAAGGGACCTTGGTATGGCCTATATAAAGTTTATTATTATCTCTTTAGAGCCACTATCTTGTTATTTTGTGCCTTTAACAAGCTCTCAATCCTTTCAAATTTGTCCACTTGACTATCATCAGGTTGGGTTTGATTTTGTGGGGTGGGAAATGGAGCAATGGTAGGTGGGGTTGGTTGAAGCTTAGGAAAACATGGCATGAGAGGTCTTGGCATGAGTTTCCCTAATTATATCAAATAATATTTTACCCTTATAGATATCTCATAATTCTAAAGCAAAGTTATCCCACCCATAGATTAGATCATGACTAAAATATCTAAATTCAATGCTCTTAGATAGTAAATGAAATCATAATTAGTTGATTTAATGATGATAGGGATCTATCCCAAGACTTTTGAAATATTTGAAATCAACCATAGATTCTTATGATGCCCTCTTGATTGAGCTGAGTTATTCAACAATTGACACATGGTCACTTATATCCTAAAAATGTTTACATATGCACTCACCAAACTCATCCCAATTATTTATTGAGGTAAGAGCTAGAGTTATATACCATTATAGGGATTTGCCTTTTAAGGACATGGCTAGTAGTCTTATGGCTACATTCTCTTATGTAATATTGTGTATTGAATAAATGTTTACAATGTCAGATATGTGTTTTACAAGGGTGGTGGAGTTTTCTCTTATAAATTATGGTAGACTCTTCAAAGAGGTAGTAGGGATATCATTATATTGCTTAAGGTTAAAAGGGTTTCCACCATTGAAGGGTACAAAAGCTTGTATTCTAGGCCTTACCATTTACATAGTGGGGGTATAATTTTTTCAAACAATAGGATGGCTAGGAGATGAATATTGATTTTTGTGATAAGGACTTGTCCTATTTAATATTTCTCTTTTATATGAAAAAGAAGTTAACTCAAAGAGTTCAAAGGGAATACCTTTACTAGTTGACCTTCTAGTAATCTTTGGCATGAGAGTTGTCATCTAGATGATACTATGAACTATAAAAATTGGATAATATTTAGCTTCTAATGATGATGTATGTCTTCTTCTTCAATTACCTCTTCACAATTCCAATCTTTATGCCAAGAAGAATGTCTTTGGGTCCCACTGGGCATGCCAAAAACTATTGGAGACTTAGGTTGAACCCTAGCTAAAAGTATAAGTGTTCAAGTCCTACTATCAAACCTAGTCTAACATGGAAATGACCCTAGGCTATGGGTTACCTAAACTTGGGTCAGAAATCTTAACATTTTTAATGAGGCTAGCTCCTTAGATATGACAATTTGAATCTCTCTTCTTCAAACTTAATCTATTGGGATGAAAAGGGGAGAAAGTGCATGAATGAAAACCTAATTTAAGTGTGGTGATGCACCAAATGTTCAATGATCCACTCTCAAATTGGACACTTTCATGACTACTAATGAATATAATGGAGATAAGGATTGATCAAATTCTATGATATGGTTTTAAACATGAGTATTTTGCATGAAGGTTAAAAGAGACCTGAAAATTGAAAGATAGAAAGAGATAGGACTAAGTACGACACTATGGACATATGACACTTCAAGAGAAACCTCACTAGATAACACTTCATACAACTTACAAGAAACTAGCAGCCTTAAATCAAGGCACATGAAGGACCTACATATGATGAATAGACAACATACATTCTACAAATCAAACTTCAATATAGTGCACTTAGCATTAAACTAGAATCTAAAATTTTCTTATATTGCTTCAAAAGAGTTTTACAAATTTATTTTGGTATATCTTCACTATCTCAAGTTGAGGGATGCATATCAAGTGTTCAATGATAGTATTTATAAGAATAAAGAAGGTAAGAGAGATAAAAATTAAGACTGAAAGGGTCATTAATGATCCCAATTCCACTCAGAATAACTACCACCACAATCCTTCTCAAGCCTTCCCCTACATTAATGTTACTATATCTTTCTCTAGCATGATATAGAATGTGAAGATCAAGATCAATTCTAGGAAGAAATCCCCACCACTACATGAATCCTTCTCAAGCTCCTTAATGTTCCTTATGATATTCCTTGTGTATTCATCATTCTAACATTGCTTCTAAATCTTGAACATAGATCTATTGTGGATGAAAATCAATCACCCTATTGCTTTTTCATATAGTCATGATTCCACTAAAGATTTTTAGGCTAGGGCTTTTGATCTGTTGATGACTTAAAAGTGTGCTTGATCTTAACCAATCAACAATGGGAAGTTTCAAACTGTGGGACAATGCGGCTTGAAACAACCTCCAGATTTTAGAGAAGCTGGTCTCTTCTTTTGTATTGGATGTTGGGGAAAAGGGATAGGAGATTAAATAAAAATTCAAAATGTAGGAATTGAAACCTAACTATGGTGATGCACCTAAGTGTAATCCTAATCCTAACCTAAGCACAGTGAGACTATTATAGGATTCAATTACATTTAAGAGCAGACAAGTGCATGATCAATGTAAAAGGTCAAAATAAAAGAAACAGAGGCTCACAACAGGGAGTTCTTTTGCTGAGACACAGAGAATGTCAACAAAGGCATAGTGTTCAATCTTCTAAATAGAATCTTCCAATCACATTAGAGGCGCATAAGTCACGTACAGTTATGTAAACCTTCCAATTCAAGAAAATGAGACAAAATAAAATGACAATCTTAATCACAACTACAAAAAATCTATAATATAGACTACTTTGCAAATGACACAGATAATACCAACCAAGGCATGGAGTTAAAATCTTCTTAATTCATTCAACCACATAAAAGGCACAGAAACATGCACAGTTACATCAACTTTACAACTCAAGAAAATTGAGATAAGAGCAAATGATATTACTGGTCAAAACTACAGAAAGTCTAAAACTATAAGCCAATCCCCCCCTTATTTGATTTTACAATTCTTCTTATATAGCTTTGAATGTCTCCTTGCATCACTTTCTTTCCTGCACAATTCCACTCTATCCTTCACTCGTAGGGGACAAAATAGACAGTGCATTCAATGCCTTAGATGCATCCTGGTCTTATCTAGAACTGCCTTAATTGTAGCATGGTGATCCATCTCTAGTACCTCCCTTTGCACCTAAAATTCCTTATTCCATCACCTATTTAGCCACTCAATTGTCTACTCTAACTCTACCTATAGGGGACAAATAGACGGCATCCTCAATGCTTGCAAGCCCCAAAAAACTACTCGGTGCATTATTCTATCTACCAGGAATAACTCTCACTGAGTTTCTTTCCATCTTTGCCATAATAGATAAACAGGCACTCTATCCTATTGAATCGGAAGAGGACACTTAGTCAATCTATGAAAATTATCTTTTTATCTAGAAAGAACTAGAGAATGACACTTGGCCATTTCTACTTTCTCTATATTCTACTCAGGAATGCTCTACCTTTGACACCTATTGCAGTCCGCTTCCTCGATACTTTTTAGTTTTATCAAAACAAAACTCATCGTGTCCCTTGCTTGGGCAACTTTTTAGGAAGGGATGGATGCATGTGGCAGTCTTTACATGTTGACACTTAACACTTCCTTAGTCCTTTGAAATAACGTCTAAGACACACCACAATTAATTCAACAATTAGGCTCGAAGATGGTCTCTCATAAATTGACACGTGGTGATCTCTGCTGCTCCTGAGAAGATACGTGGCATCTTCCATTTCTCTGTCTAAGGGTATGTGGTGCCTTCCACTTTTTCTTGGGATGGAATAAAAAGGGACTCAGAAAGTGACACTTGGTAGCCTCTACTACACTTCAGCACTTGAGAAAAATGAAATGATGCCCTCATGCATTGAATGAAAGCATTGGAACCATGCCTCCCAAATGCTGACATGTGGTGACTTCCACTGTTTCTTTAAAAAGGTAGTTCAGGGCCTCTACAACTACCACCTAACACTTTTCGCTCTCTCTACTACTTAGCTCATTGAAATTATTTATCAAAAGTAGAATGAAATGTGGGTGCCTCTATGAGACATAGATGTTAGCTCATGGTGCATTTGTCTTAACTGCCATTAGGTACGTGGCATGATCCACGGTTCTATGGAAAGTTACAAAAAGGGCCTCAGAGGACTCTAGCTGGCTGACTTTGTGTTTCAGAAGGTGACACTTGGTAGCCTCTACTTAAACTTGATACTTGGGCAAAAATGAGACAAAGGAAACAAGAAGGGGAAAAAGACCTGTGCTCAAAGGGTGACACTTTGTAGCATCCATTGTACTTTGACACTTAGGAAAAAATGAACCCGTCCTCTACTCCAAAACTCTACCGCTACATCCAAGGTGTGTAGGAACTAGAATTACAGTGCTCAAATCAAAAATAAATTAAATGTGACATAGAGTAAAAATTACTCTATAGTTACTAGTGACCCCCAAGACTTTTAAGCCTGCTAAAAAAGAACCCGACTCCCGCTTGATAAAAATTTCAAAATTTATAGCTTCAATAGTGTTGTCTGGTAGATACACCACTCATAGTCATATAATCCTTGCTTACTCTACATTTCAATGAAAGCTAGATCAAGGTTAATGATATCCTTATGAAAAAAGGTTTATAGGATCTGGACCATGGCTTTTAGCTTGAATTCTAGCTAGAAAATAGGAATCAGAATAGCTTCAACTTTTGAGACTGAGGAATCATCCCATAAGCTCTTAAAAACTATTTGATCCCTTTGTTTAACTAGAAGTAATGGTTTAATTTGTTCCACCATCAACACCATCTTTGCATCTAAAAATGGGGAAGGAAGGAAGGCCCAGTCACACCAGATCTTTAATATGTTGTTTCTTTTCATCAATGCCTTCCTTCATGACTTCGAGACATTCTCTGCAACTATTGGCCGTGGCATTGCGATTGAGCTCCTCATTGACCCATTTTGCGGTCGCCATTCTATTAGGGATCCCCATAGCTACCAATGTTGCAGCCATTGTGTCGTAGAGCTTCTACAGTAATGAATGGGAGTCTGTGACTCTTTTGGAGATCATGGCTAGAGTGTTTTATACTGAGTTCTCCACCCTCTTACACAATTGCTGTGCATTGAGTAGGAAGGTGAAAAATGGCCTGAGCTAGATAATCTCTAAAGAGATTCTCTTCCACACTGACTCATAGAGCTCCTTCACCAACTGCATGACTCTGACACCTTTTGGCCTATTAGCCAACTTAATTGTCAGTTGCGCCATCCTCTATTGCTCTAATTAGAACTGGGCTTGAAAGGTTACAGCCTTGTTTTGCTCCTCCAATAGCTCTTGTTATGATTGGGTAACTTGCAGCTAAAGTCCTTTGACTCTTCCTTGCAATGTTGCATTCTCCCACCTGAGGGCTGTGGTTGCATCTTTGGCAAGTGTGAGCTTTGCTTTCATTGAATCTATCTAGGTCTGGACTACCCGTTGAGTCTAGAGGGAAACAATATCTTGCAACTATTTATGTAGACTAGCTATTTCATTATCTCTCTTTCTTATTTCTTCAGCCAAACTATTATAGTTTGCCTTCTCCTTGGCCAAATCAGCCTCCATCTTCTGTAGTCTTCTTAATTTCTTCAAATAATCTTTTGTGACTACAGAAGTGGATTCAGTCAGCAGCTCGACTCTATCTTGGGGCTTGAATAAGGACATGTCAATGGCCACTATGTTCATGGTATAGTCCTCTGACTGCATTTGCTCACTCGGCTTAGCAACGTTGGGTGGCAAATGGGTCACCATCAACTATTGTTGGATGGGCTCAAATTGTGACCTCAAGTGTGGGATAGCCAGTGCTTTATTCTCTTTAATTCTCTTCTTCTCCAACCGGGCCTCTCTTGCTCTCCTTATAGCATCGGCCTACATCTGGAAGGTAGAAGGGGATGCAATATGTCCCCCTATAAAAGGAAATTCTTGTGGTAGGCCATATTGGAGAGCCATTGGTTGGCTAGGGGTGAGCTACAGGGGCATCTTTCTAGGGATGGAGGGAGAGAAATGGGATAATGTTAGGGCCTAAGGTGTTGATGATGGGTGGCTTACGAGATGGGAATGATAGTAGTGGTAGGAGGTGTCATCTGATTAGGTGGAGGCATCATGCCAATACGGTGAGGAATAGATTGAGAGGGAGGAGGGGAAGAAATACTTACTTGAGGGGAAGTTGTAGTGCTCTACACTGGGCACTGTGAAGGTTCCTCTTCCTTCTTTGAATCTAAATGGAATTGCACCCTCCTTCTCTTCCTGGGTGTCTCTGCCCCTAGCTATGTTTGTCTCCATTTTGCCTCTGCTATTACTGATGGCACATGTGGAGAACTAGGGACTTCAATGACTCCCAATGATGGGTAAGCCTGTGGTGGTGATGACACCACACTCCTTTGTTGTTTTGTGGTAGCTGTAGCTTGTTTTGAAGTCTACAGTTGTTGGCTTGGTCCCACTCCAGCTGCTTGCTCCACCCCAAGTGTTAGCATTTGGCTCATTTATGGGCTAGATGCAGGGGATGTATGCCACTCATCCCAGAGCTCTTCCCACCTTTCATCTAAATCTATGCCTCCAAAAGCATGGGTGGTCTGGGAAATTTCTTTCCTATATTTCCAAAAGGCCTCAATTTTCTTTACATCCCAACCTTTGTTCCTCAGTGTCCTTCTTAAACCAGAGGTCATCCTATCTTTGGGATCATAATCCCTCTATTTTTCATAGAAGGTTTCCCATGGCCTATTCTATGGCATGGGCAAATTTGTTAGCTCAACATAGAGACCAGGAGCATCTTCAACAAGGTTTTTCTTGGTTTCCTAAAAGGGGTGGCTTTCATGTGCAATCATGGCTCCAATTCTATTTGTCCTCACTACAGAGGCTATGTAATCATCTAGGTCATAAACCCACTTGTCCATGACCAACAAGAACCCCAAGAAGGCCAACTTCCTCAGCAGCACAATCTTAGCTTCTCTTGCTTCTAGGCTTACGTTGCTTGTCATCCATAGGAGATTGTACATTTTCCTCTTCTTCTTCCTAGAGCCATATTCATTATCAACCACTGACACCTACCTGGCAATTTCTAGGAATGCTAACTGAAGAGTTAAAATCTTTGGTAGCAATACTGGCTCCCCATAAAATCCATGGACCCTTATGGTCATGTGATGGGCCCCAAAATAGAAATCATATGGGATTGGGCAACTGATTAGGAGGTTTGTAACACTTGGGAACAACCTATTTATGATAGGCTCAGGGTTAAGATAATGAATAATAGGGGTAGTGAATAATTCCCAAAAGTCATACATGTCACTAGTTTTTTATAAAACATGTGTCCACACAGACACAAGAATGGTCCTTTGGGGATTAAAAGCTAGGTCATACAGGTTTAGACTCATAAATTGGGTGAAAAGGTTAGGGTTCTAGTGCAGTATGAGATGAAATAAAAAGGAGGAATACCTAAATATCCTATTTACCTTGAATTGGGTTAGTTGTTCCACCATTGAGAAGGTGATGTGCTCAGAGAAGTCTAGTCGATATTCCTACATTTTGTCAACTATCTTCAGCTTAAAGAGGATGGCCATTTGCTTAGCATATATAGCCATGTCATCCTTCATGTCAAAGATGAGGGCCATCATTGATAGTATGTCTTGACTGGCGGGCATGAACTGAGTTCTTGATGCTAGGAGCATGGGTACCATTGTATCTCCATTGGCCATTTGTAACTTAGACCTCAAAAACCTTGTCTAATTATTGACATTTACCCACATCCTTTACATCTTATCAATGGTGGGGAAGGTGGAAATACTATCATATTATAGGGCAAGCATGTCCCTGATAGCTTGTGGGCTGACCTGCAGCATGAAGGGGCCTTGTTGGATGGTGTAAGATTGTGGATGGAGCAAGTCTATGCATAATTTGATCACATCAAGGCATGGATGCACGACTAGGACAATGAATTGACCTAGTTGTGAGGTCCATATCCTCATTTCGAATGTCTCATATTGCCTTGCTTTGGCTCTTTGGAGACACCTTTGGTGTACCCCTTCTCTTAGGTTCTTATTGCTGGCCCTTTACAAGAACAGGTCCATGATTCCATCTGCATAATCCCTTACCTTTGATGGGTCACTAGTTTGACCGACTCCCAGGGCTTTTGTTCTTAGATAGCTCCTTGATGGTTGCATAGGAGCTACAACATATGATTTGCTAGCCAGTAACTTGTCATGATATCTAGGTGTCCATGTTCCTTGTTGAGAATATGATGCTCCCACCATCTCTATATCTCTTGTATGATACTTGGTATATGATCCTTGTGCAAGATGGAAACACGCTTGCTGAAATAAACTTTACTAAGTGCTACAATCATAATGAGCAGGATATTTTCATAGGAATGCTTGAGAGTTTGTAAACTTTAAAACTTGCTAAGGGATATTTATGGGCCTATCATGTCCCAAATAGCATTAATTTTAGATGACCATTAGCAAATCCTACTCAATCTTTGCGAATCAGCGAGGTGGACACACTATGCAAGTTGTGGTGCAAGGTACCTTAGAGATCTTGAAAGATTTGGGGAAGCATTTAATGTAGCAAAATTTAAAGAATTAAACTTCTAAGATGCCGACTCTATGTTTAAAAATGCTTATTTTAAAATAAAAGTGGGAAAACAACTATAAAAAGCAAAACAATGTGGAAATGGGAACCTACCTAACTACATTAATTAAATATCCTTATTTCCCTCTAGGATCAAAATTGAACTTTCCAACATCTTCTTTATGACAAGCTAACTTATGTTGCCATACTGGTAATTGAAACGGGTATATCTTTGGTGAAGTGTCCTCTGTGCTTGCCACATAGGTATGCCTATATTCGAGTAAGTCTAATTCGAACATACTTTTGACATCCATAGACTCTTCTTATCCTTGAAAGCCTATCAAATACTAGCTCTTCATGTTATTGTGTGTCATCAAGAAATCATCAGCTATTGGTTCTTCACTCTGTGCCTTTTGATATCCATTATCTTTCAGCTCATCTCCTTTAGATTCCAAGTTTATTGCATCAGCATGCTCCTTGATGACTTTATCCTCTTGAAAGGATAAATTTGAAAGCTGGCATTTCCTCTGCATACTCAGTTGAGTCTCAAAGCTATCTTCTCCATATTCAGCTAGTTCATGGCTAAGAATAAGGTCACCTATGTCAATGACTTGATCAAGGGAGTGTCCATGCTCCTCCATATCCTTTTGCAAGGTGAGGAAAAAGTTAGAAATGATCTCTTCCTCATCAGAAGTTAAGGAAGAAGCTAGTGACTTGTCTTCTTGTTCATTAAAGGGGGAATCTATGGTGATTTCCTCCTTATCTATACTTATGGAATCCTCTTGACTAGCCATGAATTGAGTGTACTCTTCTGCATACTCATTTGCTTCCTTCAAAATATATTCTTCTTTGAAAAGGGGTGAAGAATAAGGTTGTGATGGAAAACAAGAAACTTCTTGAGTAAGGGTGGAAGGGACTTGAGGGGAAAGTGAGAGTTTGGGGTCCTCTTGACTTGCTTCTATTATAGTCTCTTCATTATTGGGGAAGTGACCTTGACAGGTTGGACCTTGCTCAAGAACAGGGGTGGCATATGTCTAATTTGGAATTTGTGGTGGTGAATATGAATTTTGGTAGACTTGGTAAGGTTGGTTCTCATGAACGCTTAGCCTCTCTGATATAAATGCAATCAATCCATACACATCCAACATCTCATATGTAAGCTCTTGCCAATTTTCCCTTTCAATGGGATCCCACTCACTTTTAATTAGATCTACCACATCCCTTACCTGATGGATGACATGACAAGGAATTTCTTGGCCATATCCCCTTCTGCTGTCAAGCTCTAACACATATTTTTTAAATCCCAGCAATGCTTATTTAAAAGTGAAAATAAGGTTAGGTTGAACATGGGATTTGACATGTTGGGGTGACTGGGCATAGGATTTATATAACGCATGCCATATGCAAACTCGTTACTTGGCATGATTCTAGGAGAAGCTTATTCTTGATTAAAAATATATGAAGGAGAATAAGACCCATAGCTATGAGTAATAGAATTATACATACCAAAAGGTGATTTCTTAATGATATTGCTTGATCAGCTGATGACTCAGAGTCATTATTGGTGTTGATAAAAACCTCCAAAGGCTAATTGGCTGAAGAACACACCAAAATTTCTTCAACTCCTTGAAAGATTGGTCCCACCAGGCGTGCCAAAAACTATTGATGACTTAAAATTGTGCTTGATCTTAACCAATCAACAATGGGAAGTTTCAAACTATGGGACAATGTGGCTTGAAATAACCTCCATATTTTAGAGAAGTTGGTCTCTTCTTTTGTATTGGGTTTTGGGAAAAAGGGATAGGAGATTAAATAGAAACACAAAATACAGGAATTAAAACCTAAATATGGCAATGCATCTAAGTGTAATCCTAATCCTAACCTAAGCATAGTGAGACTATTATAAGATTCAATTACATTTAAGAGCAGACAAGTGCATGATCAATGTAAAAGGTCAAAATAACAAAAATAGAGGCTCACAATAAGGAGTTCTTTCACTGAGACACATAGAATGTCAATAAAGGCATAGTGTTCAATCTTCTAAATAGAATCTTCCAATCACATAAGAGGCACAAAAGTCATGTACAGTTATGTAAACCTTCCAATTCAAGAAAATGAGACAAAAGCAAATGACAATCTTAATCACAACTACATAAAATTTACAGTATAGACTACTTTGCAAATGACACAGATAATACCAACCAATGCATGGAGTTCAAATCTTCTTAATTCATTCAGCCACATAAAAGGCATAGAAACATGCATAGTTACATCAACTTTACAACTCAAGAAAATTGAGACAAGAGCAAATGATATTATTGGTCAAAACTATAGAAAGTCTAAAACTATAAGCCAATCCCCCCCTTATTTGATTTTACAATTCTTCTTATATAGCTTTAGATGTCTCCTTGCATCGCTTTCTTTCTTGCACAATTCCACTCCATCCTTCACTCATAGGGGACAAAATAAATGGCACATTTAATGCCTTGGATGCATCCTGGTCTTATCCAGAACTGCCTTGACTGTGACATGGTAATCCATGTCTAATACCTCCCTTCACACCTAAAATTCCTCATTCCATCACCTTTTTGGCCGCTCAACTATCTACTCTTTCTCTGCCTATAGGGGACAAACAGATGACATCTTCAATGCTTACAAGCCCCAAAAAACTACCTGGTGCACTGTTATATCTACCAAGAATAACTCCCACCAAGTTTCTTTCCATCTTTGCTGTAACAGATAGACGGGCACTCTATCCTGTTAAAACAAAAGAGGACACTTAGTCAATCTATGAAAATTCTCTTTTTGTCTAGAAAGCATCAAATAATGACACTTAGTTGCTTCCACTTTCTCTATATTCTACTTAGGAATGCTCCACCTTCGACACCTGTCACTGTCTGCTTCCTCGATACTTTGCAGTTTTATCAAAACAAAACTCACTGCATCCCTTGCTCAGGCAACTTTTTAGGAAGGGATGGATGCACATGGTAGTCTTTACATGTTGACACTCAATGCTTCCTTAGTCCTTTGAAATAATGTTTGGGACACACCACAATCTTCATTCAGCAATTAGGCTCGAAGATGGTCTCTCAAAAATTGACATGTGGTGATCTCCACTGCTCCTAGGAAGATACATGGCATCTTCCATTTCTTCATCTAAGGGTATGTGGCACCTTTCACTTTTTCTTGGGATGGAGTAGAAAGGGACTCTAAGAGTGACACTTGATAGCCTCCACTACACTTCAGCAGTTGAGCAAAATGAAATGATGCCCTCATGCATTGAATGAAAGCATTAGAACCATGCCTCCCAGATGCCGACACGTGGTGAGTTCCACTGTTTCTTCAAAAAGGTAGTTCAGGGCCTCTGCAACTACCACCTGGTGCTTTTCACTCTCTATTGCTTAGCACATTGAAAGTCCTTATCAAAAGTAGAATGAAATGTGGGTGCCTCTATGAGACATGGATGCTGGCACGTGGTGCATTCTGCTTAACTGCCACTAGGTATGTGGCACGATCCGTGGTTCTTTGGAAAGTTACAAAAAGGGCCTCAGAGGACACCAACTAGCTGGCTTTATGTTTCAAAAGGTGACACTTGGTGGCCTTCGCTTGAACTTGATACTTGGGCAAAAATGAGATGAAGGAAACAAGAAGGGGAAAAAGACCTGTGCTCGGAGGGTGACACTTGGCAGCATCCACTACACTTTGACACTTAGGCAAAAATGAACCCATCCTCTGCTCCAAAACTCTGCCACTATGTCCAAGGTGTGTAGGAATGAGAATTACAGTGCTCAAATCAAAAATAAATTAAATGCGACATAGAGTAAAAATTAATCTACATGATCATAAGATGTACAACCTACATCTAAAATATTTTGAGATTTTTTGTAGAGATTTAGTGGCATTAGATGGATTTGTAGGATCTACTCCTAGTGACTTAGATCATGTTTGATATTGCATTTACTCATTTTACCTACTTGGGGTGGAAATATCTTTCATCTAATGTGTCTACCCTATGGCATCTCCTTAAAAAAATTCGCTTTGGTTTGGCCTTGACTGCATATTCAACCTCTACTTAAATTCCTTTAGTTTGACTTTTAATTTTGTTCATTGATCTTAATCTGAGCCTTTGAGATTATGGCACCTTTAACCTTCATCATTGGCCATCAATCTATGATTTTCTTTAGATAATCATCATTAGATCTAATCTATCATGCACCTTTGGATCCTTATATATGAATGGACATGATTCATAGATCTTTTTCTAGTTTAACATGGTTGAGACATTTATCACCCATGTATTTGTCTTCAAGATTCACTACCTATTTAACCCATCACTCAGAATTGATCTACCTTTACATGATGAAATGTGTATCATCAATCTACTTGGAACCACTAGCTTTATATTTGAACACACACCATTAGATCCACTATGATCTTTCAATATCATGCCACTTGGTAGTCATACATTAATCCTTAGATATGATGACCTTTTAACTTGATGTTCATAATTGATCTTTAAAGTAAAATCAAATGTGCTCCAATGGATCCTTGGGACCCACTAACACTATCAGGTTACCACTCACCATTGGATCTTGGTTTGATCAAACACTGACCATTGATCTTGGGATATTTGAATTCAAATAGCTATTTGCCAAAGCTTGAACTTGACATCTACATACCCATCACAGACTACTAGTTAACATTAAATGCTTATAACTTAGGATAGTAAGCTCATCAAGTCACCAAATTTGTAGAGCATGATCTAGGTGTGAATAAAATCATGTCCATGTAATCTTTTGGTGTGAAAGGTTCCCTAGGTGTATTTATTAAATGTGCAATCAGATTAATGTATTTATTTTTGTATGATGTGTTGATGATAGTATGTCTCTTTTGTGATTGTGAAAGAACTTTCAAGGATCAAAATGAGTTGTTGATACCTATGAAAATTGATCCCATGATCTTGACTACATTGATGACCATGAGAACCTGCTTCCTCAAAATTTGAAAAACTACACTTTAGGTTTACTTTAAGTATTTCAAAATATTTGCAAGCTACATGTGATCTTTGGATCACTCATTCCATCCAAAACTCTATTCAGCTCATCCATCTAGGTATAAGCTTCTTATATGGGCCAAATTGGCCACCACATACTATTATAGAATAGCTTCTCTAGATCCACCCTGATGTCATGAGTGTTATCACAATTTCCTCCAAATTTAGACTTAAATAGTATGTGAGAAAGTAGACTTTATTTAATATTAATATTAGTATTAATATTAATATTAATAATCAATGAGAAGAATAAAATCACCATTAAGAATATAGAATGGAGGTTCATTTCAACCTAAAGTAAATTATCAAAAAGGTTAGATTATATGCACGACTAGTTTGAAATGGATCTCAAAAAATGTCATAGTTAATTGAAAGATGATTATCATTTTATTTTATAATTTGGATGTATCAATAAAGATAAGGAGATGAATTTATACTTTATAATTATAAAATAAAATAATATTAAAATAAATATTTTTACTAAATATAAATAGTTTGTAGACTATTAATATGTAAAAAAACATGTAACATTTTCACTCTTCATGATCACATGTCTAGTCATGAATGAACCCTTTAAATGCTAAATCATACTGAATATCTATTACAATTGACACATTAACACAAGATTAATCCCTCAAATATCACCATTTTAATATCTTGAATTAGTTTAACACCATATAAATAAAGTACATTAATTATGATATTCAAAGTAATCAATCATCATGAATGTTGATTTCCATAAAAAGAGTACTTAAACAAAGATATATTTATCAAAAAATATTTCAATTTGACTATTGTATATTTTATCCACCAATGATTCAACTCAAATTAGATATTTACATCATCAAGAAAAAAAATTTCAATGATTTTAAGCATCAAAATTTTGAGCATCTAAATCTAGAATAGCTTCTCCAGTTTCACCCTGATGTCATGAGTGTTATCAAAATTTATACAAAATTTATACTTAAATAGTATCTGAGATAGTAAACTTCCTATAATAATAATTATTAATATTAATATTAATAATCACTATGAATAAAACAATTTCCATTAATAACATGAATATAGATTCATTTCAACCAAAAGTAAATTACCAAAAAATTTAAGATTATATGCACGGCTAGATTGAATTAGATCTCCAAAATGTCAGAGTTAACTAAAATATGATTTTTATTTTATATTATAATTTAAACATGTCGATGAATATGAGGGGATGAATTTAGTGTTTATAATTTGAAAATAAAACTAATGTTGAAAAACCATATGTCTAAATATGAATAGTTTGCAGATTATTAATATGTAAAAAAACATGTGACATTCTCACTTTTCATAATCACATCTCTAGTCATGAATGAACCTTTTACTAAATGTTAAATCATACAAAATATATGTTGACATTAATACCTTAGCACAATATTAATCACTCAAATATCACCATTTTAATCTCTTAAATTAATTTAACACCATCTAAATCAATCGCATTAATGATGATAACCAAAGTAATAAATTTTTATGAATGTTGTATTCCACAAAAAGAATACTTAACCAAAGATTTATTTCTCAAAAAATGTTTCAGTTTGACTACTAGGGATTTTATCTACCAATTCTACTTCTTGAATGAGATTTTAACATCGTCAAGAACATAAACTATATTTATTATCCTTTAGAATTAATTTATTGCAATGTATCTATGAACATGTAAAGTGTAGGTGAATCTCATCATATCCAATTTAATCTCTTACATTAAATTTACTTAAATTATGAATCAATGTTACTACTCTATGTAAATTATAGATCAACACCATTTCAGGTAATAAATATAATGAAAACATATTAACATGTAATTTAGTTTTTCAAATAATAATAATATGTCACTAATTTAGGATTAATAGTATTTTCTCAAAATTTAGAGTGGGTAGCCTCACAATCTAAGGTTTCTGAGGATGAACTTAGTGAAAAAAAGATGAGTTTCATGATTTTTGTCACTCATCCTGTGTAAATTTGGTTGTACAAAACATGTAAAAAAATCCAATTATTAATATATAATTATGGTTACTAATATGTACTCCTAATTATATAAATTTACCTTTTGTATCCCTTTCATGTCTAGTAATAATAATAAATATGATGTGCACATCTTTGTGTTTTATGTTTAAAACCATTTTTTCTTAATGAAACTTGCATCATGTACTTTTATAATTGTCTTGTTTTTACTATTCATTACCTATAAAAATAAATAAATAAATAAATGGGAGAGGATCCCATAACCCTCATTACTAATTTAAAAAAATAAGTTGTACCTAAATAATGATAGGTTTACTTATAATATGCAGTTTGTTGAAATAATAATGTGGTTCTTACAAATACATTTACATGAATCAAAATCAAATATTATAAATAAAATCTTACAATGTAGATTAATGTTAATGTTTATTTATATCAAATCTAAATTATATATGGTGGTAAACTAGGTAAAATCATAATGTGGCATCATACATCTATAAACATACTATGTGGTATTGATAATGCTTTGCAGTACTAGACATATTCATGGCATATTCAGAATTTAAATATGTTTTTGTCTTTTTTTAAGATATAAGTTGAGATTTGAATGGTTCCTCACACATATAACAACTAGAGACTATCATAAAATGGTTTGAAAACATGAAAACATTCATGATCCAGACCCATACCAATTCTTTATAATTTAAAGGGAAGTAAATGAGAGGCTAAAAAAAACATAGGGGACAAACCATGACCATATAATATGATGGATCAAGACAAAATATTTTCTAAGTATTTATCTTGGATGTCATCATATATGGAACACTCCATCAATATTAATTTTTTGGAATTAGGTACATTTCTCTTATTACTTGCATATATTGGATTGACAAATACTACTTATAGCTTAATTACAACATCATTATATTAAAAGCAAATGACCATGGTTTTAAAAACAGAAATACTTTAAAATAGGTTACTAAATATACACTAATATTTCTACATTTTAGTGTATCTATATTCTAAGTTCATGTTATCATAAATTTTAGAGATTTTAACATGGGATGGCATTTAGAATATCAATGGTCTTGACAAATATAAATACAGTCTAAGGCCACTTACATTCCATGTGGATGTGGATATCCAAGGTTAACTTACAAATTGATTTAGTTAATATCAAATAAAAATCCACTTAATATACTCATTTTTTAAATCCTAGAGAATGTTTGAACATTGAAACAAACTACTAAGAATATTACTTCCATGCAGATCTTGATTCAGAACAATTAAGATGATAATGGTCAAATAGAATGAGTAATCACATATGCCTAATTCCCTATGTTATACATTAATCAAGGGCTTACTCAGGTATATATAACTCATTTAATTTAGGAGTTCTATGTTATCAAGCTCAATCTTCATAAATGATCTTACATGCTTCAAATCTCAACAAGCTAATAATTCAAGGTAATTCCAGGGTTTATAAAAATATATTTATTTATGATAAATCTATCAAAATAAATATTGAATGGTTATGCACTTGGAAAATCAAAGCATGACTTATCCTAGAATTATAATTCACCAAAAAATCCCACCATGCTAGGATTCAATGTAGCTCATGCTCATAAGGGCTCATGTAAAGTTAAACTGTGCACATTTAACAAAATCCACTCAAAGGATGATGTCAACTTCTAGCTATCCAATTTCAATCCCTTGGATCTATTTCTCACTGGCTTTTCCCTTTAAAAATTTTAACTAAAATGTTAATTCAATGATTTTCTTAACTGTGACACTTGTCCTAACATGAAATAGGGAGTGTCCCTTGTCAAATAGTATAAATAGATTTAAAAAAATTATAATGTTTATGAATGATGTAATATATATGACTATAGGAGTATGATCAATTTGTTTTGTGTAAGAATAACTTTTTAGGATATCTTAATTATATTATATTATTTATTTTTGGTATTACATTTTGTGTGATATATTTTATATATATATATATATATATATATATATATATATATATATATATATATATATATATATATATATATATATATATATTAATTCAATTAAGCTAGATTAATATATCTAATGTCAATATAATATTTCTAAGCAAATCCTTAAATAGTCTAATACATCTTAGTTTTCACTTTATAAGAGGTTTAAATTTTTAAAAAAATTATAACATGAATATTTTTAAATAGTGGGTATTAAATTCACATCAAGCACTTATTTAAATAGGGTTTTCATAACTTTTGAAGTGCAATGTTAAATGATTAATAGTCATATTTTTTTTCAAGGTCTAGCCAAGGCTACCCATGAAATTTAACTAACCATGAATACTATTTGATATCTATCAATATAGTATTATTTTATGTGATTACATCATCGAGTTCTAATAAAAGAGTCAACTATTCTTTTCAAGTGAATATTATTAGATTAATAGTCAACTAAGATGAAATTTCAATTCGAGTTGGGGATGCCATTATGATAGCTTTCATATTGGATAATCAAAAATTGAATAGGAGCGATGAATACTCAATCTTGAAAATATTTTGACTATAAATGGCAGTGCATATTTATTTGAGACTGTTTGAACTGCAATGGTGTTATGTGTCCCTTCTATAAATTTATGATTGTCACAAGGAATAACATCAAAATATTATGAATAAATTAAAATTGAATTTTGATCAATACATTTTATATGCATATTATGATTTAAATTGGTGATAATTTGATCCACATGGCATTATTATGTAGATCCGCATGGTCACAAACTTTTATGTACACCTGAGTTAGTCTAATGGTAAAGAACATAGGCTCTTAAAAGGGAGGTCATAGGTTTAAATTATAAAATGGGTAAGTTATGCATGCCTTGTACTTAAAGAATAGTAAGGTTCCTCCTACATTCTAAGAGTATGAGGTGGTCCCATATGTTGTAAGCTACCTTTTAGACCATAACCAAGGTGTCACATGGCATTGTGAACCTTAAAAATATGTTGTTATTATTATTCTTTACCTAATTCAAACATTTTGAATATGCTAAAGTGTAATATTATGATGTGTGGCATCATATCACAAATTCACACCATTTTAAACTTTTATTCTCATTATTACCCAATTCAAAACTTATAGTGGAAATGTGGGATCAAGACACATGACATCATCATGTAAAGTCAAGTTGTCACATACTTTTATTATTTAGAACTTTGAACTGCATTGTTAATTGATAAAAATTATTGTGGCTTTATGTATAATTGGCACATGCCTATTATATATAAGTCTAACATAGTAATAATATTATCAATTAAGAATATAATATTATTTTATGAAAAAAAAACTTTCCCTTTGTATTTGATTTTGTGACATGTGTCTTTATGGTAGATTTTCTGGAAAGGTGTTGACTTATTGCGGTTGTTAGTGTTTCTATGCAAAATTGCTTTCTACATTCAAAGAAGAAATAAGAAACTGAAATAAATGGTCAAGGCTAGAAGTACCTGATAAAGTTGTGCGCACCAAAATCAGACGTTGGAAGATTCTCCTCTTTGGCTGTGGAGGAATGACACCTGCGAAGAAAAGGCTAAAACATGGAAAGACGTTAGTCAAAGATATGGTGGGCTGTCAGGCGAACGCCCGATCCCGGAAGTACAAAGACTCCCTAGAAGGATATCAACCCACTGATAAAAAGCGGAATATTGGATGAAAGTAGATAATAAAAGATAAAATGATAGAAATAAATGACAAAAAATAAAAAGGCATACCTGATAAGCGGCACTGTTCTGTACAGTCACCGACATCGGTCTCTGTGGTGCCGGCGTTGGTCGGGGAAGGTGCCTACATCGGTTGATGTGCCATCATCAGTCGGGGCAGTGACCGGAGTCGGTCGGGGTAGGTTCTGGACAGAGTCTGGGCGAGTTGCAGAAGGTCTGGGAGAGTCAGGACAGGGTCTTGACAAGTTCGGGATAGGGTCTGATGGAATCGGGATAAGGTCAGGATAGGGTCTGGGCAAAGTAAGGTCGGGTTTGGACAGAGTCTGGGGGTTTTAGCCGAGTCTGGACTGAGTTATGAATTCGGATAGTGGGCAGGGATGTAAAGGAGAGATTCAGAACTTGGGTCTGTGGTTTGAAGATTCGGGATGACAGAAATAATGAACAACTAATAATCAGAAAGAGAATGAAAATAAACAAAGAAAAATACTTACCTGTCAAAAGCCGTGATGAAAGCCATAGTCAAAGTTGTTGAAGCGTCTGTGCAGTGCCGGATTGAAGTGAATGCTAGAGTTGGTGGATGCTGGAGTCAGTTGATCGCGAGATTGCAAGAGTCTGTGGATGTCAGAATTCAGAGATCGATTGAATGATTCTGTTCTTCGTGTGCGGGATTGATCAGCGGACGCTGATGAAGGCCAGGGGATGGTTCAAGAGATGATTCGATAACCGTCTGGGAAACTGATCGAGAACCGAATGGTAACTGATAACGGATAATGGTAAGGTGACCGACGTCGATAGGATTACCGACGTCGGCCGATAAGTGACTGACGTCGGTGACATCGGCCGGGTAAAGACCGTCGTCGACAAATGCACAATGGGAATAGAGTCTAACTTTAGCTATGTGCTCATTTTTACATGCTGCCAGGGTCAAGGTTGGTGGAACAAGTGATCGACAAGGGTTAATAGGCGAAGAAGAATAAGACGGGGAATGACCAGGGGAGTCGACATGATTTCGGTGTCTACATTTGCCCCTTTTTGTCTTGTTGGTTATTCTGGACGAACTGCAAGACAAAAATAGGAGTGATTGACCCAGGTGAGGGATAAGGTTGATTTCCTCTTGTTGGTTGTTCGAATGAACTGCAAGACAAAATAGGAAAAAGATAGGTTGCCCCAATTATGGATGAGGTATTCCCCCTCAAAGCAGGAGTCGAGGGAAGGGAACCAGGAATTGGGTGCTGATTTGACAAAGAGTAGATGAAAAAGGGGTGAGGGTGAACGCTGCAAAAGTCGTGATTGTGCGCATACCACTGCACGAGATGGTCAGGTCAAAAGTGTCGCAGGTCAAGGGTCGAGGAGTGCTAAAATTGAAATAATCGGGCCCTAGCATTTAGTCGTCTGCTGATCGGGTCACTCAATCTAAGCTGAAGCTCCAAATGGTCATCGTGTTCTAGGTATCCCAGGCTTAGGAAGTGCTCCCAGAGACACGAAAAAGCCACAAGTAGTAGGGATCAATTGGCTCGCGATCCTATACTTGCTAAGGGTCAAAAAAGGTCTGCGCACAATTCTGCTAACCAGTCATGAGGTAGCATACATGCAAAAACAACCAAGGCAACAGTGTCTTGGAAGTAGTCGAGGTCGGAGGAGATAGGCATGATCTCCAATGGTTGGTGGTCGAGAGGAGGAATGGACAAAAGGATGTGGCCAAGTTAACCCCAGAAGATCCCATGTCAACTAAGTGCTGCCTACATAGCCCTGGTGATAGGGCCTCAGGCCAATGTAGTTCTCCCTAGAAGGGAGGGAGGGTCAAAGGAATAAAATGGGTCGTGGTCAAGGACAAGGTTATGGTTAAAAGAAGGAAAGAAGGTTTGTCCATCAGAGAGATTCAGGTGGTTAAAATGGTTGATAGATTGGTCGTGGTTATGATGAAATGATGAGGAAAAAAGATGTTGCAGCCTTTTCTAAATGGTGTATTCTGCAACATTGGTTGAGGGGTTTTTCATCCCTAGCAATATTCCATATTCGTGATGGATGTATGCTAAAAATGAATTGAGGTTTATTTATGCTTCAACAAGTATTGGTTTATGCTGAACATAAATTGTGGCGGGTCGATAGTTTCCATGTGTATTGGTGTCCATAGAAACTAGGATGAATAGGCTATGGGAGTGGTCTAAAAAGAGAGTTGAGTTGAGTTGATTGACAAGTGATGAAGGTGAATGTGACCAAAGTGTAGAAGAAGTGAAAAGCATATTGCTCTTTCATTGACAAGGACCAAAAAGATAGCATAGATAGGGGTTATGAGAATCAAGAGCCCCAGTCATGCGTGACGTCGTTGACTGTAGTGATGTTAGAGCGGTAATCGAATCACTTAGACATTAAAGTGAACTCGAAGTCCCTTGAGTGGGTGATAGGAGGAGGAAAAAGGGTAACCCATTTTACGAGCAGAGATAACTATGCCCCTTTTTATAGGAGACCCTGAGACAACTATAAGTCAAGTCCATGACTTTTTTTTTTTTTTTTTTTTGTGGCACAGACTGATCAATGCGGGAAGCCTGCATAGAGATGTCATTTGTTTGGTGGTTAGGTTGTGAAGCTGATCAATGCGGGAAGCTTCTAAAATAATGCTGTTTATTGCCAGATTGAGTCATAGCCATCCTTCAAGGGAGTGGTCTAGATTTTTGTTTAATAAAAGGGCTTTTGAATAGCTATCCTTCGAGGGAGCAGTCTATTAATTACAGCAATGATAGTACAGCTGTCCTTCAAGGGAGCAGTCTGCTTTTTGATTTTGATATTGATATAGTGACCATGGATATTGTGACATCTTGATTTGTTTTGACAGAAATGTGAGTCATGGACAAGATTATAGAAGGTTAAGGGCTCCCTTTTATGAGGACAAAGCATCTATACAGCATAAAAGGGTTATAGGAATTGTTAAGAGGAATAGGGTTGAAAGGAAGTAGGATTAAGAGGACGGGGATTGCTCAAGGGACGAGCTCAAGTTAAGTGTCAAGTGGACGGATACTCGACTAACAGTAGAACGGTCACAGATGCAACGCATTAAGAGGCTCAAGTTCTGGTCGTCCATCAAGAGAAGACAGACGGTAAGTCCCTGATCCATACTTGTGCATGATAATAAAAGGTCTGAGCCAATTAGGAGCAAACTTGCCTCATTTACTTCACTCCATATTGTTCACGTGTTGATTCTCTTTGAGGATGAGGTCTCCGATGTTGAAATCTCGTTCTCGTAGATTTTTGTCATAGGTGTGTTTGATGCGATGTTGATAGACATGGAGATGATTAAGAGCAGCAAGACGGCATTCGTCAAGTAACTCAAGTTGAGCTAAGTGATCTTGACGAAAGTCATTGTTGGAAAGAATATCATGTAGAGAAATGTGGAGAGACGGGATCTGTACTTCGAGAGGTAAGACAGCCTCTGTTTTGTACACGAGAGAAAAAGGGGTAGCACCCGTAGAGGTTCGGATGCTAGTGCGGTAGGCCCACAAAGCGAAGGGAATGTGAATGTGCCAATCCCTGCCTGTGTCACTGACCACTTTCATGAGAATTTTGGTGAGAATTTTGTTGGAAGCCTCGGCCTGCCCATTTGCTTGTGGGTAGTAAGGCGAAGAGAAACTGAGTTTGATGCCGAATGAGTCGCATAGCTTTTGGATAGTTTTGTTTTTGAAGGACTTGCCGTTATCAGTGATGATTTTATGAGGGACACCGAAATGATAGATGATGTGGGTGTTGATGAAGTCGACGATCTTGTCGGCTTTTGTGGAGACGAGAGGAATGGCTTCCACCCACTTGGTGAAATATTCAGTGGCTGTGATGATGGATTGATGATGAAGAGACGAATGAGGGTTAATCTCACCGATGAGATCTAAACCCCACTGAGAAAAAGGCCAAAAATCTTGAGCAATTTGTAAGGCGTGACTGGGGAGATGAAGCAAGTTAGAGTGTTGCTGACACTTGATGTAATGCCGAACATAATCGCTACAGTCTTGATGAAGGGTAGGCCAATAATAGCCCAGACGAAGGATGCGCTTGGCAACCAAATTTCCACTGAAATGTCTGCCACAAATCCCATCGTGGACTTATTGAATGGCTTGAGATGCTTCAGTGGAGGTGAGACAACGAAGAAGGAGGCCGTCGAAGCCTCGCTTATATAGAATACCCCCTAACATGGTATAGCGAGCAGTAAGCTTGATAAAAGCTCATCGTGCATTACTAGAGAGGTTGGGAGGAATGACAGAGAAAGATAAGAAGTCTATAAGTTGCTTATACCAAGCATCTTGTGGACTAGGGTCTATAGTGTTGACATGATGAATGTGAGGAGAGATATATGAAGGCAACGGCACACGACGCATCGTGACAAAAAGTCTAGATGTAGAGGAGGAAGATGGGATATGTGAAGCAAGAGAAGCCATGGTGTCAGCAAATTTATTCATAGATCGAGGAACAGTCTGCAGGAAGAAATGGTCGAAAGATGCAAGGAGAATGTCAACACGATTTTTGTGCCTTTACAAAATTTCATTTTTATAGAGGTATGAACCGTTAACCTGATTGACGACGAGCTGCGAGTCACCGAAGATGTTGATGGACTTGATGTTGAGAGAGAGGGTGGTCTGGAGTCCCAAAATTAAGGCCTCGTATTTGGCCATATTATTGGTATAATCAAAGTCGAGTTTAAAAGACAAAGGCATGGGCTCCCCTTCAAGTGGGATGAGAATAACCCCAGTACCTCCACCTAGTTGACATTTGGATCCGTCAAAGAACATAGTCATCTGATAGGTGGTGTCGTCGGAGGAAAGCGCAGCGATAGACTCGTCAGGGAACTCACACTGCGAAGGTTGATTGTCAGGAAGAGGGGCATCTGCTAGTTGATCAGTGATGGTTTGCCCCTTGATAGATTTCTGCTGGATGAATTCGAGATCAAACTCAGCAAGCAGCATGAGCCACCGAGCCATATGTTGATTTTGATATGGCTTGGAGTGCATATACTTAAGAGAGTCGATGTGAGTGATGACAAAGGTTTTGTGACTAAGAAGATAGTGGCGAAGCTTAGTAGCAGCAAAGACTAATGCCAAACAGAGTTTCTCGATATGGGTATATCGAGTTTCATAGTCAACTAGTGTTCGGCTGATGTAATAAACGGCTTGCTCACGGTGATGCTCGTCTCGGTGCGTGATCATGGCACCTAACGAATGGTGAGTGGCTGAGATATAAAGCTAGAAGGGTTGGTCATCTTTAGGTGGAATGAGGACTGGTGGAGAGACCAGATAGCATTTTAAGGCTTTAAAAGCCTCTTGACAGTTCTTATCCCATGTAAAAATGACGTCCTTTTTAAGGAGATGATGAAAAGGTTGACAGTGGTCAGAAAGCTGTGAGATGAAGCGACGAATGGACTGGAGCTTGCCTTGCAAACTGCGAAGCTGCTTGAGATTGCTTAGGGGAGGCATTTTGAAGATAGCGCGAATCTTGGCAGGATCTATCTCCATGCCACAGAAGGAAACAATGAAGCTGAGAAGCTTGCTAGAGAGGACCCCAAAGACACATTTCTTGGGGTTAAGACAAACATTGTACTGAAGAAGATGAGAAAAGATGATTTTGAGAATGGTTAGATGGTCACGATGAAGCTTGGACTTGCCGAGCAGGTCATCCACATAGTCCTCCATGATTTTGTGGAGGAGATCATGGAAAATGTAGGTCATGGCACGCTGATAAGTGGTGCCTATGTTTTTCAAGCCGAAAGGCATGACTCGATAGCAGAAAGTCCCCCATGGGGTGATGAAAGTAGTCTTGTGCTGATCTTTCAGAGCGATCAGGATTTGATTGTATCCTGAAAACCCGTCCATAAGAGATAGCATCTCATGGCCAGCCATAAGATCAACAAGCTGGTCGATGTTAGGAAGAGGAAAGTCATCTTTAGGATAGCCTAGGTTAAGGTCGCGATAGTCTGTGCAGATCTGAATCCCACCAGTTGCCTTGGTGATTGGGACGATGTTAGAGACCCACTGTGGATAATCGATGGGCTGGATGAAGGAGATAGAAAGGAGGCGCTGAAGCTCCTCTTTAACAAGGAGGGCAACGCGAGGATGCATCTTTCGAAGCTTTTGCCTAACAGGCTTAGCCTCTGGTTTGGTGACAATGTTATGGGTAACGATGGTGGGGTCGATGCCAGGCATATCACTGTAAGTCCAGGCAAAGGCCTTGCTATGGTCGGAGAGGAACTGGGTATAGTCAAGCTGCTCCTGAGCGTCTAAAGATTGGCCAATCTTTAAGACATGAGGAACATTAGAAGAAGGAAGGTTGATGTTAATGGTTGATTCATTTAACATAACCTGGGTCTCAGAAGGGAGGGAGCGCTGGATGAAAGAATCGTCAGCACCCATGTAAGAAAGAATGGCGTCATCGTCAAAGCAGCGAACAGTGTGAATGGTTGCCGACTCATCTTCGATCATGCTGGGAAGAATGAGAGGGAGACACTTGGATACCCCATTGAGCTGATAAGTTAAGGGGTCCAGGCGGATGGTGTTTATGGAAAAAAAAACTAGGAGGAATGGAAACCACTGACTCCATAGGTGAAGGTGGCGAAACAGGCAAGTGTGGAGGTGATTGGTCAAGGATTGGTTCAGGACAAAAGTCTACAGGGTCTTGAGTGGGGTCGTGATATCCCAGACCATGTCATTTCTTGGCGTCATCATCATTGAGCGGTTGGATAGGCTAATGGGAGCCCTACTCATAGCGTCTGAAACCAAAACCCTTCCATGCACACCTGTAAAGGTAAGTGTGTGCAAAGGCGGGGTTGCCAAGAAACAAGAAATCTGATGTGAAAGGTTGAGGTGAAGAAAGAGGATTACCGTCAATAGGAGCTTGATTAAGCCCCCCATAGACGAGGTTAGTGCGAAGGTGAGGGAGACCATAAGGTATGATCATCCCTATCCGATGGTCGTAGCTGGGGTTGTGATGAAGGCGTCCATACTCTTGTGGAGTTTGGAACATGTCTAAAGCCAACAAGCGATACTCTCCCAATAAAAGTCTTTGGAAGACGTCTTCCATGGGGTCTGTGGTTGTCGCTTGAAGGGGAGGTGTAAGGGCGACCGCCTGTTGTGAACTGGTAAAAGCTTTCGCAGATGGAGGCGGTGCCGGGGTTGATGGCTTGATAGGAATGAGGAAATCATTTGGACGATAGGTGGTGTTGCATGTTTTGAAGGGTGAAGGGTCAGCGGGAATGGTATGGACTTGTCCGTCATGCTCAAACTTCACACAACGGTGCAGGGTGGAGGGGACACAAGACATGGCGCAGATACAGGGTCGGCCCAGCAAGATGTCGTATTGGAACTCTCCTTCGATGATGTAGAAAAGCTTTGCGACTGTGCGTGGACCAACACGAATATGAAGAATGACTCTGCCAATGGTCGTGGCAGTAGTGTCATTGAAAGAGCGCAAGATTGCGTCAGTTTTAGAGACGCAATTCTCAGGAAGAGCCAACTGATCAAAGGCATGGGTGGAGATGATGTTGATGCTAGCACCTCCGTTAATCATAATGCGTTTAATGCGTGTCCGATCGATATAGGCAGTGATGAAGAGGGCGGCATCCTGATCTTCTGTATTTGATGTGGGAATTTTAGAATCACTGAATGTGATGGAGGCGATAGGGGCTAAGGAGTGGACAAGGGCAACAAGTGGCTAGGGATCCTCGGGTTAGACCTCCACTGCCTGTAGGGCTTGGATGAGGGCCTGACGATGTTGGGGCGAGGTTTGGATGAGATCGTAGAGGGATATCTTCACAGGCGTCTGGTGAAGCTGTTTCAATATGGAGTCGTGGATTGGTCCGGAAGAAGAAGAAGAGGGTTGAGGCGCGCCAAGGATAGAAATCTTAGGCTTAGGCGGTTGAGGTGGATTGACAAAAGGGTAGGTCCAAGGAATGGTGGCTTTTTCTTTTGCCTTGTCCTTCTGTGACCTAGTGGTGATGTGAATGGCATTGATTTCAAAGATGGGAGGTGAAGATGATGAAGGGGTTATAGCCGGTTGATGAGATGTAGATGGGTTTGAAGAGGTAGAAGGGTTATGAGAAGGAGTCAGGGGGCGGTCAAAAGTGTCCTCAAAGAGAAGAGTGTCTTTCTCTAGATAACGGTGAATGACAGCCTTGAGGGCACAGCAAGTCTCGGTGTCATGTCCTGGTATACGATGATATAAACAAATCTTCATGTCGTTAAACCAGGAGGGTTTAGACCCGAGAGGTTGGAAAGGCTTGATGGGTGGAAGAGTTATGCTAGAAGTTTGCAAAAGTCGTTGCAAGATTAAAGAGTATGAACCCACTAAAGGATCTGTGCTCATTGATGTATGTGATGTCGGTGACTTTTGCTTGGGCGAAGTTGGAGGGGGTTTTCGTACCACCTTCTGGGTTGATGGTGCGATGACAGGCGGAGATGGTACACTCTTCATGAGAGGTTTCGCCCTTTTGGAAGAGGGTAGGTTAGTGGTAGGTAAAGGAAGCAAAGGAGGCAACCGGTTTTGGTTAGAGTTTGGAGTGGGAAGGACTCTGGTTAGGGTTGAAGGATGTGGGCCCAAAATGGAGGGAAATGGTGATGGAAGAGGAGGCATTCGCCTCTGTGGTTTGGCAGTCTTGTGTGATTTGGGTTGAAGACTATTATTAGTTAAAGTCTGGGTTAAGTCCACCTTCACTTGTGGATGAGTGAAGTTGGAGACGGGGTGAACGCCAAGCGATTTGATAGGTTTAGGTGGAGTAGATGAGGGTTTTGGTTTTGATGAGGTTGATGGAGATGTAGATGGTCTAGAGGCAGAAATCTGATTTTTGTTGATAGTCTTAAGAGGTTCTGCCATGGGAAGATTAGCAGCATGAGATGAGAGGGCCCGGGCTTGTTGAAGAGCTGTGAGACGGTCCCACAATCCCTGATGTTCCACTTTCCTAGAAGGGAGAAGTTCGACTCTCTCCACTAGTCGGGAAAATGGCTGAGAAGATGCGGGATGAAGTTTAGGCTCTTGAGAAGATGTCGACGGTTGTGGGACTGAAGGTATGGTAGTTTCGGCCCCAAAGCATGGTGAAGTTTTGACAGGTTCATGTTTGGTTAGAGATGAAGGAGAGATAGATTCTTCCCTGGGTGGAGAAGAAACTGGAGAATGAAGCTCCTCAAGCAGGTAAAGGGCAGGGATGATAGTGCCCTCCACTTGTGGTCGAGGAGTAGGAAAAGTTGGGTCCTCCATGGGCAACAAGAAGGAAGATGGTGAAACTGGTGGTGCTGGTAAGGTCGAGGCATCCTCCAAAATGAGAGAAGTTGAGAGAGAACTAACCAGTGAAAGAGGTTCATCCACATGTGATGAACTGATGGATGAACTCACCTCTTGGGGTTGGTTAGAAATGAGGGGCGAGATCGTATTGACTGTTCAAATATTATGTTCATGGGTATTGTCGGTCAAGGTCTGGATGTTGGTTTGGGTTGGTGGATGATTGGGGAATGGTTGTTTGAAGATATCGATACCTTGATTAGGAGGGGCATTAGGATTGTCGAGGATGAGGTCACCCTTTTCCAACATGTCTTGGACTATGTTTTTAAGGGTTTTACAGTTGCCCGTGTCATGACCTTTAACACAGTGGTAGTTACAGAAGTCATTTTCCCTATACCACGCAGGGATGGCGCGTGAGGGATCAAATTGTGGTGGAGGTCAGATCTGAGGGAGATTGATGGCCCCTTGTTTGATGAGTTTTTCCAGCACAGACGCGTATGATTCTCCAAGTGGAGTAAACTGTCACTGCATGTATCTCTGCTAAAATTGACGAGTGGCGCTCATAGATGTGGATGGTTCAGGTTGATTAGTTGAAGGTGAAGAGGAAGAAGATCTAATAACCACAGCATTTGCTAAAGCTTTAGATTTAGAATTGGATGAGAAAGGCTTAGAAGAGGGGTCATTGGTTTTGGAGTTGGGATTCTTACTCCGCAACTTGACTTTATTCTCCTCAACGGCACGTAACTCAAGTTTACGAGCCATCGTGAAGGCTTCGTCAAAAGTGTGAAAGGTTTGAACCCTCAAGGTAGAAGAAATATGTTTAGCGCAGGCTTGAGAGAAAAGTTCAATAAGCTCAGGCTGAGGTAAGGAAAATGAAAGTTGATTGATGAGGCCCCTCCACCGAGCAACGAAATCAGCAATGGATTCATCCTCGAACTGGCGGATAGAATAGAGGTCTGTGATGGAGACCTTCTTGGTGATATTGATGGAGAAATGATCAAAGAAGAGCTGGGACAGCTGAGTGAATGTGAAGATAGAATGGCTAGGAAGAGAGTTGTACCAGTCAAGTGCAGCACCTGAGAGAGACATGGGAAATGTGCGTAAGAGTAACGCATCATCGTGGGCGATAAGGTAACAGGCATGTCTGAATGCCCGTAAATGTTGTTGTGGGTCTTCCTTGCTCTAGAAACAAGAAAACTTAGGAAGTTCCCACTGGCTAGGATATGGTCTGATGGGGACAGAAGGATGGATGGGCTCGTTGCAGATTTGTTCGTACGAGAGAGTGTTGCGCGAGCCGGTAACGGAGGTCTCTAGGTTGGACATTTTATCCATCAGCATCTTTATAATATCTACTGACGGATTGGCAGGTGGAACGCCTCCTAAATTGTAATGTGCTTCAAAGAGGCTGGAAGAGGTATACGACGTAGTCGGTTGTACCAATAAGGGCACAACGTACGGATGACTAGTCGTAGGGATAGAAGAAGTGACTAAGGATGGTTGGATGGAAGGCATGGCTAGGTTTGATGTGGTCATGGAAGGTTGGCTAGAGGTAACATGGGCTAATGGATGGGTAGCCACCCTAGTATTGATAGGAGTAAGGGTGGGCGGAATAGAGACGACCAGGTTTTGAAAGGGGGTAGAAAGTGTGAGTGGACTGAGATTGATTGGGGGCCGAAACCCCGGTGAAAGTGGGCCCAACGATGGAAAGAGAGGCCACGCTTGGATGGTTGGTAAAAGGTTGGTCATTGGTTGAGGCAACAGCCTGGGTATCTGAGGGTTGGACTACGGACGTCATTGATACGGCCGCAGTTTCGAGGAGAGAAGTTGGCATTCCATAGATTGGATTGCCCGAGGAGTCTCGCGTTCGGCTATTCGTGAGATAGTATTGCAAGGCTGCGGTATTGAGGTCTAAGAATCGTGCAAAATCTTGGTCCCCTTTTGGGATAATAGGCATTTGGGTCAGAGATGGTCTGACAGGAGTTCTTTCAGTTTCTAAGTTGAACTCCATTATAGGGCTGGTTGTAGGCAGGGTAGATGGAAGAGGATGATGCCTCGCGTGATCGACTAGAGCCTTGGCTTGGCTACAAGTCAGAACCATTCAAGGCAAGGAAGAACGTCCTCACAAGTTCAAACAAGCAGATAAGAACCAAAAAGATGAAGACACAAGCAGATCCTAAAAACTCTAGAAGTAAATTATTAGGATTATAGTGGCTTATGCCTTAGAATGTGTGTAGAGGAAGATTGGCTTTGTGAGTCGGGTCCTAGAAGAAGCAGTTTATGGAAGGTTTCGGGTTTTGTTATGGTGCTCAAGAAATCTGTGTTAGCTTCTATACAGGCCTGGTGCTAAGGAGCAAGCTCCCCTCACTTCACGATTCCAGTGGTTAGTTGGTTTCGCTTAGCCAAAATATACTTCCACTAGAGATTATCCTCCACCAGAGAACGGAGTGGGCTTCCCCCTTGGTGATGAAATCCAAGTAGGGTCACTGGGACAGGTAAGGTATCCGCTGGGGGATGAAATCCCAGTCGGGCCTTGTCTTAGGTAAGTTAAAATGTTTATTTTGTGCAGGTGGTTTGGTCGTGTAACATCAAGTGATCTAGATTAATTCAATATGCGGTTTAATTACTATGTGTGGTCTAAGAGATGCAGGCAAACAGAAATGAATGAAAAGTGTTTTAATGCCCAAGTTGAAATGTTTGTTCGTATGAAGACGAATGGAGAAAGAGTCGAAGAATATGAGTTTTAGCTAGTCTAGAAGTGCAAGAAAGAAATGTTCATTTTAGTCCTGCTTATGATGTCGTTTAAGAAGAGACGAAAAGAGGTGAAAAGAAAGGAACTTAATGCGCCTAAATGAACGAAAGAAAGAAAGAACCCAAGGAGGACCTAGGGTCCCACCAAGCGTGCCAGAATGTTTCTATGCAAAATTGCTTTCTACATTCAAAGAAGAAATAAGAAACTGAAATAAATGGTCAAGGCTAGAAGTACCTGATAAAGTTGTGCACACCGAAATCAGACGTTGGAAGATTCTCCTCTTTGGCTGTGGAGGAATGACACCTACAAAGAAAAAGCTAAAATATGGAAAGACGTTAGTCAAAGATATGCTGGGCTGTCAGGCGAATGCCCGATCCCAGAAGTACGAAGACTCCCTAGAAGGATATCAACCCACTGATAAAAAGCGGAATATTAGATGAAAGTAGATAATAAAAAATAAAATGATAGAAATAAATGACAAAAAATAAAAAGGCGTACCTGATAAGTGGCACTGTTCTACACAGTCGCCAGCGTCGGTCTCTGTGGTGCCGGCGTCGGTCTGGGAAGGTGCCGACGTTGGTTGATGTGCCGTCGTCGATTGGGGCAGTGACCGGCATCGGTCGGGGCAGGTTTTGGACAGAGTCTGGGCGAGTTGCAGAAGGTCTAGGAGAGTCGGGACAGGGTCTTGACAAGTTCGGGATAGGGTCTGATGGAATCGGGATAAGGTCAGGATAGGGTCTGGGCAAAGTAAGGTCGGGTTTGGACAGAGTCTGGACTGAGTTATGAATTCGGATAGTGGGCAGGGATGTAAAGGAGAGATTCAGAACTTGGGTCTGTGGTTTGAAGATTCAGGATGACAGAAATAATGAACAACTAATAATCAGAAAGAGAATGAAAATAAACAAAGAAAAATACTTACCTATCAGAAGCCGTGATGAAAGCCATAGTCGAAGTTGTTGAAGCGTCTGTGCAGTGCTAGATTGAAGTGAATGCTGGAGTTGGTGGATGCTAGAGTCAGTTGATCGCAAGATTGCAAGAGTCTGTGGATGTCGAAATTTGGAGATCGATTAAATGATTCTATTCTTCGTGTGCGAGATTGATCAGCGGACGCTGATGAAGGCCAGGGGACGGTTCGAGAGACGGTTCGATAACCGTCTGGGAAACCGATCGGGAACCGAATGGTAATTGATAATGGATAACGGTAAGGTGACCGACGTCAGTAGGATTGCCGACGTCGGCCGATAAGTGACCGACGTCGGTGACATCGGCTGGGTAAAGACCGTCATCGGCAGATGCACAATGGGGATAGAGTCTAGCTTTAGCTCTGTGCTCATTTTTACATGCTGCCAGGGTCAAGGTTGGTGGAATAAGTGATCGACAAGGGTTAAATAGGCGAAGAAGAATAAGACGGGAAATGACCAGGGGAGTCGACACAATTTTGGTGTCTACATTTGCCCCTTTTTGTCTTGTTGGTTGTTCTGGACGAACTGCAAGACAAAAATAGGAGTGATTGTCCCAGGTGAGGGATAAGGTTGATTTCGTCTTGTTGGTTGTTCAAATGAACTGCAAGACAAAATAGGAAAAAGATAGGTTGCCCCAATTATGGATGAGGTATTCCCCCTCAAAGCAAGAGTCGAGGGAAGGGAACCAGGAATCGGGTGCTGATTTGACAAAGAGTGGATGAAAAAGGGGTGAGGGTGAATGCTACAAAAGTCGTGATTGCATGCATACCACTACACGAGATGGTCAGGTCAAAAGTGTCACAAGTCAAGGGTCGAGGAGTGCTAAAATTGAAATAATTGGGCCCCAGCATTTAGTCGTCTGCTGATCGGGTCACTCAATCTAAGCTGAAGCTCCAAATGGTCATCATGTTCCAGGTATTCCAGGCTCAGGAAGTGCTCCCAGAGACACAAAAAAGCCACAAGTAGTAGGGATCAACTGGCTCACGATCCTATACTTGCTAAGGGTCAAAAAAGGTCTGTGCATAATTCTGCTAACCAGTCATGAGGTAGCATACATGCAAAAACAACCAAGGCAATAGTGTCTTGGAAGTAGTCGAGGTCGGAGGAGATAGGCATGATCTCTAATGGTTGGTGGTCGAGAGGAGGAATGGATGAAAGGATGTGGCCGAGTTAACCCCAGAAGATCCCATGTCAACTAAGTGCTGCCTACATAGCCCTGGTGATAGGGCCTCAGGCCAATGTAGTTCTCCCTAGAAGGGAGGGAGGGTCAAAGGGATAAAATAGGTCGTGGTCAAGGACAAGGTTATGGTTAAAAGAAGGAAAGAAGGTTTGTCCATCAGAGAGATTCAGGTGGTTAAAATGGTTGATAGATTGGTCGTGGTTATGATGAAATGATGAGGAAAAAAGATGTTGCAGCCTTTTCCAAATGGTGTATTTTGCAACATTGGTTGAGGGGTTTTTCATCCCTAGCAATATTCCATATTCGTGATGGATGTATGCTGACAATGAATTGAGGTTTATTTATGCTTCAGCAAGTATTGGTTTATGCTGAACATAAATTGTGGCGGGTCGATAGTTTCCATGTGTATTGGTGTCCATAGAAACTAGGATGAATAGGCTATGGGAGTGGTCTAAAAAGAGAGTTGAGTTGAGTCGATTGACAAGTGATGAAGGTGAATGTGACCAAAGTGTAGAAGAAGTGAAAAGCATATTGCTCTTTCATTGACAAGGACCAAAAAGATAGCATAGATAGGGGTTATAAGAATCAAGAGCCCCAGTCATGCCTGACATCGTTGACCGTAGTGATGTTAGAGCGGTAATCGAATCACTTAGACATTAAAGTGAACTCGAAGTCCCTTGAGCGGGTGATAGGAGGAGGAAAAAGGGTAACCCATTTTACGAGCAGAGATAACTATGCCCCTTTTTATAGGAGACCCTGAGACAACTATAAGTCAAGTCCATGACTTTTTTTTTTTTTTGTGGCGCAGACTGATCAATGCGGGAAGCCTGCATAGAGATGTCATTTGTTTGGTGGTTAGGTTGTGAAGCTGATGAATGCGGGAAGCTTCTAAAATAATGTTGTTTATTGCCAAATTGAGTCATAGCCATCCTTCAAGGGAGTGGTCTAGATTTTTGTTTAATAAAAGGGCTTTTGAATAGCTGTTCTTCGAGGGAGTAGTCTATTAATTACAGCAATGATAGTATAGCTGTCCTTCAAGGGAGCAGTCTGCTTTTTGATTTTGATATTGATATAGTGACCATGGATATTGTGACATCTTGATTTGTTTTGACATAAATGTGAGTCATGGACAAGATTATAGAAGGTTAAGGGCTCCCTTTTATGAGGACAAAGCATCTATACAGCATAAAAGGGTTATAGGAATTGTTAAGAGGAATAGGGTTGAAAGAAAGTAGGATTAAGAGGATGGGGATTGCTCAAGGGACGAGCTCAAGTTAAGTGTCAAGTGGATGGATACTCGACTAACAGTAGAACGGTCGCAGATGCAACGCATTAAGAGGCTCAGGTTCTGGTCGTCCATCAAGAGAAGACAGATGGTAAGTCCCTAATCCATACTTGTGCATGATAATAAAAGGTCTGAGCCAATTAGGAGCAAACTTGCCTCATTTACTTCACTCCATATTGGTCACGTGTTGATTCTCTTTGAGGACGAGGTCTCCGATGTTGAAATCTCGTTCTCGCAGATTTTTGTCATAGGTGCATTTGATGTGATGTTGATAGACATGGAGATGATTAAGAGCAGCAAGACAGCATTCATCAAGTAACTCAAGTTGAGCTAAGCGATCTTGATGAAAGTCATCGTTGGAAAGAATATCATGTAGAGAAATGTGGAGAGACGGGATCTGTACTTCGAGAGGTAAGACAGCCTCTGTTCCGTACACGAGAGAAAAAGGGGTAGCACCCGTAAAGGTTCGGATGCTAGTGCGGTAGGCCCACAAAGCGAAGGGAATGTGAATGTGCCAATCCCTGCCTGTGTCACTGACCACTTTCATGAGAATTTTGGTGAGAATTTTGTTGGAAGCCTCGGCCTGCCCATTTGCTTGTGGGTAGTAAGGCGAAGAGAAACTGAGTTTGATGCCGAATGAGTCGCATAGCTTTTGGACAGTTTTGTTTTTGAAGGACTTGTCGTTATCAGTGATGATTTTATGAGGGACACCAAAATGACAGATGATGTGGGTGTTGATGAAGTCAACGATCTTGTCAGCTTTTGTGGAGACGAGAGGAATGGCTTCCACCCACTTGGTGAAATATTCAGTGGCTGTGATGATGGATTGATGACGAAGAGACGAATGAGGGTTAATCTCACCGATGAGATCTAAACCCCACTGAGAAAAAGGCTAGAAATCTTGAGTAATTTGTAAGGCATGACTGGGGAGATGAAGCAAGTTAGAGTGCTGCTGACACTTGATGCAACGCTGAACATAATCGCTACAGTCTTGATGAAGGGTAGGCCAATAATAGCCCAGACGAAGGATGTGCTTGGCAACCAAATTTCCACTGAAATGTCTATCACAAATCCCGTCGTGGACTTGTTGAATGGCTTGAGATGCTTCAGTGGAGGTGAGATAGCAAAGGAGGCCGTCAAAGCCTCGCTTATAGAGAAGACCCCCTAACATGGTATAGCGAGCAGTACGCTTGATAAAAGCTCATCGTGCATTACTAGAGAGGTTGGGAGGAATAACAGAGAAAGATAAGAAGTCTATAAGTTGCTTATACCAAGCATCTTGTGGACTAGGGTCTATAGTGTTGACATGATGAATGTGAGGAGAGATATATGAAGGCAATGGCACACAACGCACTGTGACAAAAAGTCTAGATGTAGAGGAGGAAGATGGGATATGTGAAGCAAGAGAAGCCATGGTGTCAGCAAATTTATTCGTGGATCGAGGAACAGTCTGCAGGAGGAAATGGTCGAAAGATGCAAGGAGAATGTCAACATGGTTTTTGTACCTTTGCAAAATTTCATTTTTACAGAGGTATGAACCGTTTACCTGATTGACGACGAGCTGCGAGTCACCAAAGATGTTGATGGACTTGATGCTGAGAGAGAGGGCAGTCTGGAGTCCCAAAATTAAGGCCTCATATTCGGCCATATTATTGGTACAATCAAAGTCAAGTTTAAAAGACAAAGGCATGGGCTCCCCTTCGAGTGGGATGAGAATAACCCCAGCACCTCCACCTAGTTGACATTTGGATCCGTCAAAGAACATAGTCATCTGATAGGTGGTGTCGTCGGAGGAAAGCGCAGCGATAGACTCATCAGGAAACTCACACTGCGAAGGTTGATTGTCAGGAAGAGGGGCATCTGCTAGTTGATCAGCGATGGTTTGCCCCTTGATAGATTTCTGCTAGATGAATTTGAGATCGAACTCAACAAGCAGCATGAGCCACCGAGCCATACGTTGATTCTGATATGGCTTGGAGTGCATATACTTGAGAGGGTCGGTGTGAGTGATGACAAAGGTTTTGTGACTAAGAAGATAGTGGCGAAGCTTAGTAGCAGCAAAGACTAACGCCAAACAGAGTTTCTCGATATGGTTATACCGAGTTTCATAGTCAACCAGTGTTCGGCTAATGTAATAAATGACTTACTCATGGTGATGCTCGTCTCGGTGCGCGATCATGGCACCTAATGAATGGTGAGTGGCTGAGATATAAAGGTAGAAGGGTTGGTCATCTTTAGGTGGAATGAGGACTGGTGGAGAGACCAGATAGCATTTTAAGGCTTCAAAAGCCTCTTGACAGTTCTTATCCCATGTAAAAATGATGTCCTTTTTAAGGAGATGATGAAAAGGTTGACAGCGGTCAGAAAGCTGTGAGATGAAGCGACAAATGGACTGGAGCTTGCCTTGCAAACTGTGAAGCTGCTTGAGATTGGTCAGGGGAGGCATTTCGAGGATAGCGTGAATATTAGCGGGATCTATCTCGATGCCACGAAAGGAAACAATGAAGCCGAGAAGCTTGCCAGAGAGGACCCCAAAGACACATTTCTTGGGGTTAAGACGAACATTGTACTGAAGAAGACGAGAAAAGATGATTTTGAGAATGGTTAGATGGTCACGGCGAAGCTTGGACTTGCCAAGCAGGTCATCCACATAGTCCTCCATGATTTTGTGGAGGAGATCGTGGAAAATGTAGGTCATGGCACGCTGATAAGTGGCACCTGCATTTTTCAAGTCGAAAGGCATGACTCGATAGCAGAAAGTCCCCCATGGGGTGATGAAAGTAGTCTTGTGCTGATCTTTTGGAGCGATCAGGATTTGATTGTATCCTGAAAACCCGTCCATAAGAGATAGCATCTCATGGCCGGCCATAAGATCAACAAGCTGGTCGATGTTAGGAAGAGGAAAGTCGTCTTTAGGACAGGATAGGTTAAGGTCACGATAGTCTGTGCAGATTCAAATCCCCCCAGTTGCCTTGGTGACTGGGACGATGTTAGAGACCCACTATGGATAATCGATGGGCTGGATGAAGGAGACAGAAAGGAGGCGCTGAAGCTCCTCTTTAACAAGGAGGGCAATGCAAAGATGCATCTTTCAAAGCTTTTGCCTAATAGGCTTAGCCTCTGGTTTGGTGACAATGTTATGGGTAACGATGGTGGGGTCGATGCCAGGCATATCACTGTAAGTCCAGGCAAAGGCCTTGCTATGGTCGGAGAGGAACTGGGTATAGTCAAGCTGCTCCTGAGCGTCTAAAGATTGGCCAATCTTTAAGACATGAGGAACATCAGAAGAAGGAAGGTTGATGTCAATGGTTGATTCATTTAACATAACCTGGGTCTTAGAAGGGAGGGAGCACTGGATGAAAGAATCGTTAGCGCCCATGTAAGAAAGAATGGCGTCATCGTCAAAGCAGCGAATAGTGTGAATGGTTGCCGACTCATCTTCGATCATGCTGGGAAGAATGAGAGGGAGAGACTTGGATACCCCATTGAGCTGATAAGTTAAGGGGTCTAGGCGGATGGTGTTTATGGAAAAAAAACTAAGAGGAATGGAAACCACTGACTCCATAGGTGAAGGTGGCGAAACAAGCGAGTGTGGAGGTGATTGGTCAAGGATTGGTTCAGGACAAAAGTCTACAGGGTCTTGAGTGGGGTCATGATATCCCAGACCATGTCATTTCTTGGCATCGTCATCATTGAGCGGTTGGATAGGCTGATGGGAGCCCTGCTCATAGCGTCCGAAACCAAAACCCTTCCATGCACACCTATAAAGGTAAGTGTGTGCAAAGGCGGGGTTGCCAAGAAATGAGAAATCTGATGTGAAAGGTTGAGGTGAAGAAAGAGGATTACCGTCAATAGGAGCTTGATTAAGCCCCCCATAGATGAGGTTAGTGCGAAGGTGAGGGGAACCATAAGGTATGATCATCCCTATCCGATGGTCGTAGCTGGGGTTGTGATGAAGGCGTCCATACTCTTGTGGAGTTTGGAACATGTCTAAAGCCAACAAGCGATACTCTCTCAATGAAAGTCTTTGGAAGACGTCTTCCATGGGGTCTGTGGTTGTTGCTTGAAGGGGAGGTGTAAGGGCGACTGCCTGTTGTGAACTAGTCAAAGCTTCCGCGGATGGAGGCGGTGCCGAGGTTGATGGCTTGATAGGAATGAGGACATCGTTTGGACGATAGGTGGTGTTGCATGTTTTGAAGGGTGAAGGGTCAGTGGGAATGGTATGGACTTGTCTGTCATGCTCAAACTTCACACAACGGTGCAGGGTGGAGGGGACACAGGACATGGCACGGATCCAGGGTTGGCCTGGCAAGATGTTGTATTGAAACTCTCCTTCGATGATGTAGAAAAGCTCTGGGACTGTGCGTGGACCAACACGAATATGAAGAACGACTCTGCCAATGGTCGTGGCAGTAGTGTCATTGAAAGAGCGCAAGATTGCGTCAGTTTTAGAGATGCAATTCTCAGGAAGAGCCAACTGATCAAAGGCATGGGTGGAGATGATGTTGATGCTAGCACCTCCGTCAATCATAACACGTTTAATGCGTGTCCGATCGATATAGGCAGTGATGAAGAGGGCAGCGTCCTGATCTTTCATATTGGATGTGGGAATTTTAGAATCACTGAATGTGATGGAGGCGATAGGGGCTAAGGAGTGGACAAGGGCAACAAGTGGCTGGGGATCCTCAGGTTGGACCTCCACTGCCTGTAGGGCTTGGATGAGGGCCTGACGATGTTGGGGCAAGGTTTGGATGAGATCATAGAGGGACATCTTCATAGGCGTCTGGTGAAGCTGTTTCAACATGGAGTCGTGGATTGGTTCGGAAGAAGAAGAAGAAGAGGAGGGTTGAGGTGCGCCAAGGATAGAAATCTTAGGCTTAGGCGGTTGAGGTGGATTGACAAAAGGGTAGGTCCAAGGAATGGTGTCTTTTTCTTTTGCCTTGTCCTTCTGTGACCTAGTGGTGATGTGAATGGCATTGATTTCAAAGATGGGAGGTGAAGATGATGAAGGGGTTATATCCGGTTGATGAGATGTAGATGGGTTCGAAGAGGTAGAAGGGTTATGAGAAGGAGTCAGGGGGTGGTCAAAAGTGTCCTCAAAGAGAAGAGTGTCTTTCTCTAGATAACGGCGAATGACAGCCTTGAGGGCACAGCAAGTCTCAGTGTCATGTCCTGGTGTACGATGATATAAACAAATCTTCGTGTCGTTGAACCAGGAGGATTTAGACCCCAGAGGTTGGAAAGGCTTGATGGGTGGAAGAGTTATGCTAGAAGTTTGCAAAAGTCATTGCAAGATTAAAGAGTATGAACCCACTAAAGGATCCGTGCTCATTGATGTATGCGATGTCGGTGACTTTTGCTTGGGCGAAGTTGGAGGGGGTTTTTGTACCACCTTCTGGGTTGATGGTGCGATGACAGGCAGAGACGGTACACTCTTCATGAGAGGTATCACCCTTTTGGAAGAGGGTAGGTTAGTGGTAGGTAAAGGAAGCAAAGGAGGCAACCGGTTTTGGTTAGAGTTTGGAGTGGGAATGACTCTGGTTAGGGTTGAAGGATGCAGGCCCAAAATGGAGGGCAATGGTGACGGAAGAGGAGGCGTTCGCCTCTGTGGTTTGGCAGTCTTGTGTGATTTGGGTTGAAGACTATTATTAGTTGAAGTCTGGGTTAAGTCCACCTTCACTTGTGGATGAGTGAGGTTGGAGACGGGGTGAACGCCAAGCGATTTGATAGGTTTAGGTGGAGTAGATGAGGGTTTTGGTTTTGATGAGGTTGATGGAGATGTAGATGGTCTAGAGGCAGAAATCTGATTTTTGTTGATAGTCTTAAGAGGTTCTGCCATGGGAGGATTAGCAGCATGAGATGAGAGGGCCCGGGCTTGTTAAAGAGCTATGAGATGGTCCCACAATCCCTGATGTTCCACTTTCCTAGAAGGGAGAAGTTGGAGTCTCTCCACTAGTCGAGAAAATGGCTGAGAAGATGTGGGATGAAGTTTGGGCTCTTGAGAAGACGTCGACAGTTGTGGGACTGAAGGTATGGTAGTTTCGGCCCCAAAGCATGGTGAAGTTTTGACAGGTTCATGTTTGGTTGGAGATGAAGGAGAGATAGGTTCTTCCCTGGGTGGAGAAGAAACTGGAGAATGAAACTCCTCAAGCAAGTAAAGGGCAAGGATGATAGTGCCCTCCACTTGTGGTCGAGGAGTAGGAAAAGTTGGGTCCTCCATGGGCAGCAAGAAGGAAGATGGTGAAACTGGCGGTGCTGGTAAGGTTGAGGCATCCTCCAAAATGAGAGAAGTTGAGAGTGAACTAGCCGGTGAAAGAGGTTTGTCCACATGTGATGAACTGATAGATGAACTCACCTCTTGGGGTTGGTTAGAAATGAGGGGCGAGACCGTATTGACTGTTCGAATATTATGTTCATGGGTATTGTCGGTCAAGGTCTGGACGTTGGTTTGGGTTGGTGGATGATTGGGGAATGGTTATTTGAAGATATCGATACCTTGATTAGGAGGGGCATTAACATTGTCGAGGATGAGGTCACCCTTTTCCAACATGTCTTGGACTATGTTTTTTAGGGTTTTATAGTTGCCCGTGTCATGACCTTTAACACGGTGGTAGTTACAGAAGTCATTTTCTCTATACCACGCAGGGATGGCGCGTGAGGGATCAAATTGTGGTGGAGGTCAGATCTAAGGGAGATTGATGGCCCCTTGTTTGATGAGTTTTTCTAGCATAGACGCGTATGATTCTCCAAGTGGAGTAAACTGTCGCTGCATGTATCTCTGCTGAAATTGACGAGTGGCGCTCATAGATGTGGATGGTTCAGGTTGATTAGTTGAAGGTGAAGAGGAAGAAGATCTAATAACCATAGCATTTGCTGAAGCTTTAGATTTAGAATTGGACGAGGAAGGCTTAGAAGAGGGGTCATTGGTTTTAGAGTTCGGATTCTTACTCTGCAACTTGACTTTATTCTACTCAACGGCACGTAACTCAAGTTTACGAGCCATCGTGAAGGCTTCGTCAAAAGTGCAGAAGGTTTGAACCCTCAAGGTAGAAGAAATATGTTTAGCACAGGCTTGAGAGAAAAGTTCAATAAGCTCAGGCTGAGGTAAGGAAAATGAAAGTTGATTGATGAGGCCCCTCCACCGAGCGACAAAATCAGCAATGGATTCATCCTCGAACTGGCGGATAGAATAGAGGTCTGTGATGGAGACCTTCTTGGTGATATTGATGGAGAAATGATCGAGGAAGAGCTGGGCCAGCTGAGTGAATATGAAGATAGAATGGCTAGGAAGAGAGCTGTACCAGTCAAGTGCAACACCTGAGAGAGACATGGGAAACGTGTGTAAGAGTAACGCATCGTCGTGGGCGATAAGGTAACAGGCGTGTTTGAATGCCCGTAAATGTTGTTGTGGGTTTTCCTTGCTCTAGAAACGAGAAAACTTAGGAAGTTCCCACTGGCTAGGATATGGTCTGATGGGGACAGAAGGATGGATGGGCTCGTTGCAAATTTGTTCATACGAGAGAGTGTTGTGCGAGCCAGTAACGGAGGTCTCTAGGTTGGACATTTTATTCATCAGCATCTTGATAATATCTATTGACGGATTGGCGGGTGGAACGCCTCCTAAATTGTAAGGCACTTGAAAGAGGCTGGAAGAGGTATACGACGTAGTCAGTTGTACCAATAAGGGCACAACGTATGGATGACTAGTCGTAGGGACAGAAGAAGTGACTAAGGATGGTTAGATGGAAGGCGTGGCTAGGTTTGATGTGGTCATGGAAGGTTGGCTAGAGGTAAGATGGGCTAATGGATGGGTAGCCACCCTAGTATTGATAGGAGTAAGGGTGGGCAGAATAGAGACGACCAAGTTTTGAAAGGGGGTAGAAAGTGGTTGAGTGGACTGAGATTGATTGGGGGCCGAAACCCCAGTGAAAGTGGGCCCAACGATGGAAGGAGAGGCCACGCTTGGATGGTTGGTAAAAGGTTGGTCATTGGTTGAGGCAACAGCCTGGGTATCTAAGGGTTGGACTACGGATGTCGTTGATACGGCTGCAGTTTCGAGGAGAGAAGTCGGCATTCCATAGATTGGATTGCCCGAGGAGTCTCACGTTCGGCTATTCGCGAGATAGTATTGCAAGGCTGCGGTATTGAGGTCTAAGAATCATGCGAAATCTTGGTCCCCTTCTGGGATAATAGGCGTTTGGGTCAGAGATGGTCTGACAGGAGTTCTTTCAGTTTCTGAGTTGAACTCCATTATAGGGCTGGTTGTAGGCGGGGTAAATGGAAGAGGATGATGTCTCGCGTGATCGACTAGAGCCTTGGCTTGGCTACGAGTCAGAACCATTCAAGGCAAGGAAGAACGTCCTCACAAGCTCAAACAAGTAGATAAGAACCAAAAAGATGAAGACACAAGTAGATCCTAAAAACTCTAGAAGTAAATTATTAGGATTATAGTGGCTTATGCCTTAGAATGTGTGTAGAGGAAGATTGGCTTTGTGAGTCGGGTCCTAGAAGAAGCAGTCTATGGAAGGTTTTAGGTTTTGTTATGGTGCTCAAGAAATCTGTGTTAGCTTCTGTATAGGCCTGGTGCTAAGGAGCAAGCTCCCCTCACTTCACGATTCCAGTGGTTAACTGGTTTCGCTTAGCCAAAATATACTTCCACTAGAGATTATCCTCCGCCAGAGAACAGAGTGGGCTTCCCCCTTGGTGATGAAATCCAAGTAGGGTCACCGGGACAGGTAAGGTATCTGCTGGGGGATGAAATCCCAGTCGGGCCTTGTCTCAGGTAAGTTAAAATGTTTATTTTGTGCAGGTGGTTTGGTCGTGTAACATCAAGTGATCTAGATTAATTCAATATGCGGTTTAATTACTATGTGTGGTCTAAGAGATGCAGGCAAACAGAAATGAATGCAAAGTGTTTTAATGCCCAAGTCGAAATGTTTGTTCATATGAAGATGAATGGAGAAAGAGTCGAAGAATATGAGTTTTAGCTAGTCTAGAAGCGCAAGAAAGAAATGTTCGTTTTAGTCCTGCTTATGATGTCGTTTAAGAAGAGACGAAAAGAGGTGAAAAGAAAGGAACCTAATGCGCCTAAATGAACAAAAGAAAGAAAGAACCCAAGGAGGACCTAGGGTCCCATCGGGCGTGCCAGAATGTTTCTATGCAAAATTGCTTTCTACATTCAAAGAAGAAATAAGAAACTGAAATAAATGGTCAAGGCTAGAAGTACCTGATAAAGTTGTGCGCACTGAAATCAGACATTGGAAGATTCTCCTCTTTGGCTGTGGAGGAATGACACCTGCAAAGAAAAGGCTAAAACACGGAAAGACGTTAGTCAAAGATATGCTAGGCTGTCAGGCGAATGCCCGATCCCGAAAGTACGAAGACTCCCTAGAAGGATATCAACCCACTGATAAAAAGTAGAATATTGGACGAAAGTAGATAATAAAAGATAAAATGATAGAAATAAATGACAGAAAATAAAAAGGCATACCTGATAAGTGGCACTGTTCTACACAGTCACCGGCGTCAGTCTTTGTGGTGCCGGCGTCGGTCTGGGAAGGTGCCGACGTCGGTTGATGTGCCGTCGTCGGTCGGGGCAGTGACCGGCGTCGGTTGGGGTAGGTTCTGGACAGAGTCTGGGCGAGTTACAGATGGTCTGGGAGAGTTGGGACAGGGTCTTGACAAGTTCGGGATAGGGTCTGATGGAATTGGGATAAGGTCAGGATAGGGTCTGGGCAAAGTAAGGTCAGGTTTGGACAGAGTCTGGGGGTTTTAGCCAAGTCTGGACTGAGTTATGAATTCGGATAGTGGGCAGGGATGTAAAGGAGAGATTCAGAACTTGGGTCTGTGGTTTGAAGATTTGGGATGACAGAAATAATGAACAACTAATAATCAGAAAGAGAATGAAAATAAACAAAGAAAAATACTTACCTGTCAGAAGCCGTGATGAAAGCCATAGTCAAAGTTGTTGAAGCATCTGTGCAGTGCCAGATTGAAGCGAATGCTGGAGTTGGTGGATGCTGGAGTCAGTTGATCGTGAGATTGCAAGAGTCTGTGGATGTCAAAATTTGGAGATCGATTGAATGATTATGTTCTTCGTGTGTGGGATTGATCAGCGGACGCTGATGAAGGCCAGGGGACGGTTCGAGAGACGGTTCGATAACCGTCTGGGAAACCGATCGAGAACCGAATGGTAACTGATAACGGATAACGGTAAGGTGACCGACGTTGGCAGGATTGTCGACGTCGGCCGATAAGTGACCGACGTTGGCGACATCGGCCAGGTAAAGACCGTCGTCGGCAGATGCACAATGGGGATAGAGTCTAGCTTTAGCTCTGTGCTCATTTTTACATGCTGCCAGGGTCAAAGTTGGTGGAACAAGTGATCGACAAGGGTTAAATAGGTGAAGAAGAATAAAACGGGGAATGGCCAGGGGAGTCGACACGATTTCGGTGTCTACATTTAGAAGTTGAGTCACCGATGTTTTAATGTTAAATTATTACATTTTTTATTTCTCCATGGATAGATTTTTGTGGTGTTACAAATCAACGTATACATCTTTCTATTAAAAAATTTGGATTAATCTTTCTAAAAACATCCTTAGATTATGAAATATTAGAGAATATATATATATATATATATATATATATATATGTATATATATATGTATATATATATATATATATGTATATATATATATATATATATATATGTGTATATATATATATGTATATATATATGTATATATATATATATATGTATATATATGTATATATATATATATATATATGTATATATATATGTGTGTGTGTGTGTGTGTGTGTATATATATATATATTCATTATCTTCTATTTTTATATGAGATAAGTTTAAAGGAAGGATTTTAAAGGGTCGCATTCCCATTACAACACCAAAATATATTCAATAGAAAAATGAGCAAAACATATATAGGGAAAATCCCAATAAGCTATCAAACATAGAAAGCCAACTTCAACCTGAAAGATAGTAAACTAATAGGAAAATTCCGTCAAGCTTCAGCAAAGATATCATAACCAAAAAAATGATGATAAAACTAGAAGGTAGGGGGTTAAGGGTAATATTCCTTCGTGTCAAATTATTTGACTAGTGCAATGATATCTACCTTATTTATTTCATATTTATTGAGATAGCTTCAAGTTATTTTACTATCCATGTATAGAGTCTACCACTTCAGTTTTACACCTCCTAGTTAGTGTTTTGTTATTTCCTTTACTATGTTTTTCTTGGCTGACACATGTTGGTTTATTGCACTCTTGTCTTTTTTCTTTTTCTTATTTAGGGTGGCCAACCCCACCTCTCCCATTACTACATGTTTCCTTTTCTTCATCTTTTCCTCTGTCATGAATGTTTGTTCCTTAATATTTAATGAGCGATATTTATGACCTTATTTTATTCACTTACTCTATCATCTTAATGCATAAAAAATATTTTATGGAAATTTGTGTTTCTAGCTTATCCATGCCCTCTTCAAATTATATTTTCTTTTAATTTTGGGAGTGGGAGGCTCAAGGATTTCCCTTTTATTAAAAACTCTCTCTCTCTCTTTCTCTCTTAGGGTGGTATTAATGGTCTCCTCTGACTCACTTAAGGTCTCCTTATCCTTAGATTTTCCTTTATTCTTATCCTCTTTCTTAATAGGGGTGTTGAACTTATCAGTTGAATTCACCTCCTAGGTTATAGAATCATAATCCTCCTGGGTTACCTTTTCCTCACTATTTTATTCTAAGTCATATTAAACATTATTCACTTAAATGTATTCAACCATGTATTTTCCCCATAATGTTTCACCCCTCTTGACTATTAAAAAAATGAGACCCTACTGTAGTAAAATAGTGAAAGTTTTTGACTTATAAGAAGTCACAGTTGCCTCTAAGGACTTCAAAAAGAAAAAGGAAAGAGTATTTTGTGCCCTTTAAAATGATTCATAAGTAAGAAGTGGTGTGATAAAATGATATTAAACATACACTCCAACATAATTTATTTCATGATTTGAATGCAAACTTCCAATCATTTCCTCAATAACTATGATCTAAGATAGCTTTTTTGCTTATGGACAATGGGTTTATCTATTTTTAAAAAGTCTTTATCAATTCCTTCATGAATTTTTTGTCCTTTAATGCCTTCTTCCCTTGAAAATCTATACATGTTAAATCTTTTATGATTTCCTTAGTGATGGTTTTCTGTAGGCCTCTCATTATGACAACACCTTTGGATCTTTTTTGGATTTAATTTAAGAAATAGTGATCCCCCCTTTCAAGATTTTTCTCCACACCATTGGATCTTTTTTGGATTTAATTTAAGAAATAGATTTGAATCTATCATGGTCACTTCCCATGGTTTCTCATTTATTCCTTTTTAAGGTCTTACAATAAATTGGATTTAGCTTAAGTTCCTTTGATCCTAAATCCTTCATGACCAATGTTTTGATGATGGTGAATCTATGCCCTTTCCTACCATGCTTCAAGATTGGTTTCCTTGCCTTGAAATTAGTGATTAAATCATTACATGAGATTTCATGGTCTATGAGGCTTTTTATTGATTATTTGTCATCATTAGATTTCCCACCTTTCTCGGGGGTTGTGAATCTTGCTATTTCATTCTTAAACACAAATGTTCTAGTAGAGACGATGACATAGCCCAATTTTTTATAAATCTTGTTATAGAAACTCATAAAATTCATCAAGAGATATTGAGACCCTTGATGTTTGATGTAATGCTTAAAAATTTAGTAGATTTATGTTCTGATTGCTCAAACTTACTACAACCCAATAAAAAATAATTTGGCCAATAAAACATTTATTTTTCCATGACACGATATAAAACCTTATTGTCAACAAAAGTGGTGCTCAAGTGGATGGTTTGTACCTTGTACATATTAGTGAACACAATTTAAAGTTCAAGGGATTTGTTACCAACTTGATCCATTTTTGCTCATTTGTGATAAATTATGTTACAGAGGTAACAATTATAAATATAATTCAATGAGAAATGATACAATTTAAGGGATTAGAAGCCAACATCTTTGATGTGAATATTGATATAATATCCAACCCTCCTTGTAAATGATGGTCCCTATTTAAAAGATCTCTCATACAATGGCTTTCTAGGCAATTGGCTGACATAAATTATTTTCCTCTAGATGTGAGATTCAAATAAGTCCCATATGAGGTTTAGGCAAACATGTGGGATGCATTAGAAGAGAGACAACTGTAGATGGTATATCTAGTTTATTTTGATGCTAATAATTATGATCATCCCAAAAAAGTGATCATAAGACCCTATAATTCTCAGAAATGTCAAAAATTGAATGCCCCTCTACCCATTTCGTCAAAGATAAATGTTTATGAGGATATAAAATGGTCAATTTTTTGGATGAAGTGGAGAATTTCAAAAATCATTGTTTCAAATTTGGCTGTCTCAAAAAAATCCCCTATGTTCAATCATATTTTTATGGCCTAAACTTAGAGCCATAAATAAAGAATACAAAGAATTTTATGTTATATTTATTAATATAAAATTCCATCTTTAATGTGGGAGATGAATCTATGAAGGTGCATAAAATGAAATTTTATTGGATGGATATCTATCAAAATACATGGGACCAAGCTTATCGGTACCCAATATGCACCTTAAATAGTCATAAAATAGACTATAAAAATGGTCATAGGTGTGCAATAAGTGGTAATACCAAGAAAGATAAATAAAGTTCAAATACCATCATAATAGTTACTTTCATATCAATAATTGATGAGATAATTTCATATATTTTTCTACATTTAACTCACTGTGTAGTATAGTAAAAAATCTAATTTCCTCAAAGGTTACGTCCTACATTCTACACCCATAATTTAATGTAAAAAAAGTGTAACGAGGAACTCAAATTGTTCAAAATTCCACTAGTGTCCTAGCCAAGTTTCATCAGGATATTGACTAAAATATTTCAACATATCTCAACTACAAATAACAACTTATCCAAGTGTGATGAGTGTACAGATGTGTACAACAAATGTAGAGACACCACATGCCTAATAGCTCTCTTAAAACTTAAATATGAAAAAAATGTCACAATGAATACATTAAAAAAATTGTGCACAATACTAATCCCATAGATTACAATGAGAGGAATAAACTTAGGGATTCTTGAGCATTGTGTATGATAAAATGGATAAAATGAAAACTTCCATACTATGGATGGGCAAAAAAGTAATGTCAATAAGTTATGTTATGAACCTCCCAATTACTTTGACTAGTGTGCACACACATGGACATAATATTAGGGGTCTTGGTCACTTCATCCTACCATTTGTTAAATTTAGAGCAAACTACATGGTCACATCATTAGCTTTATGTATAAAGAAGCTTGAAAACCCATCATTGATGAGTATGGGGTTTATTTTACACTTTTGAATCATCTAAAAAACCATTGCATGATGCACTATTATAAATGAATCACATGATAATTTTAAAGGGTACATAAAAAGCTTATCATGTTGAAGTAATTAATAGTATTGCTAGTACAAGTAATTTATTCAAAAAACAACCATTTACCCTTTACCTATACCTAGATAATGCATCGAGTGATAAAAATAATCATACATTATTTTTATTCACATCAATGTTAATAGTAAGAAGGGTATTAAACATTGTGTATGTAAGATTCCTCCCAGTGGGACACACTCATGAAGATATATATGGGACTTGTGGTAGATTAGTAGCAGCATGATGGAAACTAGATACGTTTTATTTGTCACATATTATGAACACATTCAAAACATGCCAAGAAGGATCAAGTACATTCACTCATTATCTTATTTAGTAAGTGTATTAATTCAAAGCCTTCATGGATCCATACATTTTGGATGAAAGCTACAAGATAGTGGGTATTAGAAAACTTAATATGTTTAGGTTCTATGTTATGGATGGCATACAAGTGATGGAATATAAATCAACAATAAAATATCTCTAATGGTCTCATCCAATCCCAATCTAGTGTACAAAGGGTAATGGTGAACCAAAATTATTCTAAGTTAAGCCTCCTCTAACACCTTTCACATAAATAAAAGAAATAAAAGATTTGAAAAATGGAATAAAATCATATATTGAACATTGGTGAAAAAGTGAAATAGATGGAGATAGATAACACTGGCTTTCAAAGATAACATATTGGGAAAAAATATGTGTGCATTGGATAGACCATTTATGATGTTTAATAGTTATTTTTTTCCACAAAAAATACAAGACAATGACATATATGACCAAATAATGGGAGCCATTCATTTCCTAGACAAGAATACATTAATGAACATATCTCAAGTAATAATTATATTTATGTTGGGCCTATTTGTAAAAAATATAAATAAGAATTCGATCCATTGATGGATGTATATGTAGGATATATGCTTCTAGTACAACCATTAAATGAAAATGAAAAGATATGGATGTGAAGGGTGGACAAGGATATTTAACTTAAACTAAAAGGTGAGAATGTGGATAAAAAGGCAAGAATTCAATATTAGAAACCATTAAGGAGATAAATTGGTGAAGCATTGTATTAGTATTATTTGACACCAAGAAAAACATGGATCAAATCATATGAAATAAAAAAATAAATTGGTTGGAATAAAGTCATCTCAGCATGGACACCAAATAAAAAATGGAAAGGTGGATCGACTAAGGTTCTTGAAAAAGGACATGAGGCCATTGAATAATACCTTGCACTTCCTGAATAGGGTAATGAATACTAAGGGGAAACTATTAAAGGTCATAAATTAATATTTGATATCATCTTGGCCTGGGATGTGGGTATTTTGAAATTTATATTCCAAATTAGGATCCAATAAATTGGCCTTGAATTTGTACCATAATTGTTTAATATGAATTAAAGATTGATATTCACTACTTTTATTTGACTAGCTTCTATTCAATACTTTTAGCCCTAATTCTATTCAAGCTCCTTACTATTGTCCTATTCATGAGGTAACCATATTGTTTATTAAATATGAATGTAAGATTAATACTTTTTTCAAAATAATAATTTTCATAGTTATTTAGAGTTAATAATATATTTCGTTCATAAATGTTGAAGTATTTAATCAAAATAGTTTTCATTTACTAGCATTATTCTACTTAAGCTAATGTGAGATGTGCTAGTAGTAATGAAACACTACAATTTTTGGGGTTTTGTCGCATTAAGTTGATGATATGTGTTTGAAAAATGCAACAAAATTTTGTGATGTAAGGAGGATAAGATTGTGAAGTGTTGAACTACAAGAAAATTAATTTAAGTTTAGGATTGGGTCATTAGGAATCCATGGAGTCATCAAGGTCTATATATTTATCAATGTGGTATAAAAAAAGCATGGATATATTTAAACTTTTAGTCCACTTTATATCTCCATATTTACACCTTTTCATTCTCACAATTATATACTAACATACTAAGGATCAGATGTTAACTATAAAATGAAAGGGGCCTCCATGGACATGTGAGTTAGTGTATTTCACATTAAATTATGACTAGGTTTGTTAGTCATGAAGATATCATGTACTATGTGGCATGAAATTTAAATTTATGAACCTTGATTTCAAACATATTTGAGTGATCACACTTTTTCACAAAAATAAAACAAATTTATTCAAAATTGATTTATACAAGTAGTCATTTCATTAATGGATGTTTATGTGGATAAAAAGGTGATTTTCAATACTTGAAACCTTATATAAGAGAATAAGGTGAAGCATTATATTTGGATTATTTGACACATATTAAAACATGGATCAAACAAGTTATAAAATCTAGTTATCTCTCCTTCGCATCAATGGCTTCCCTACACATTATTAATTAATAAATATACAATATCTAAACCATTTAAATCACATCAATGTGTATGTAAAGTGATTAATTAATTATAGGAATATATTGGTACATAAAATGTGAAATTTAAAAATTTTGATTAATTTATGTGTTAACCATCTTCGGTTTTACAAGATCATGCCCATTTTACACAAGTTTATCAGAACAATATGAGAAATATGAACCTATATTATTATATTGGGTATAATGGGCACATTCCCATTCTACACAATGAGATAATAATAATGACATATAAATTGATAATATGATCAATAAAGTCCTATGTTATTGTCATGCCCATTTTTTTCCATAAAATTAGACATGGCTACAATCATTTCACATGAAACCAAACCTTAATATGAGAAAATTGTATAATTTACCTTGAATTATTTATATAATATATTATTTTTAATTATTATAATACAAATATTAGGTGCATGTCATTTATTAATAAGTCAAAAATATCTAATCATTCATCCATAAATCTAAATAATCCATTCACTAGCCTATACCCAAAGTAACTATGTTAAAACACTAAGACAACCATGAAATTTAACCTAGGCCATAATTTATGTAGTAAAGAACCATGTGAACACTTTGGATCTACTTATTATTATCATAGTAGGCTCATGGTTATGCTAATCATGATTACGATACCTTGGGTCTAATGTTAATCACTAAACCATTTGGTATTTTGAGTTCCAAGATGCTACCACTTAGAAACTCATCAAGATCTTAGGTCCTCAGAAGAATTTTGGGATTATCCCTAATGTCATTATCCTTTAGGTCTTCTAATATTTATAATGTTTTTACCTGGAAACCTATTAGGATCTCAAAACCTTAGAGGCATTAAGCAATTAGTCCCAATTATTCAATCCTCTTAAGATTCCATGTTCTATAGTACTACCACTTGGAAGATTCTTAGAGCTTGTAACCATGGAAGGATTAAGTCATTGTGGTTAAACCCCCAATGCTTCTGAGGACCTAAGAGCTTGATGAGCTACCAATTATTATCATCATAGAGCATAAAAGCCCATATAGCTTAGAAATTAGTGTTGGACTTGAGGTCCCTTAATCACAATAAGTGGTATAGACACAACCCTAATGGGATAAGATTAAGTAGAACCAAAGTGGCCACATGATGCATGACTGTGTCAACCATGGCCTAGGTCAAATTTTATGGTTGTCTTAGTACCTTAATGAAGTAACTTTAGGCATAGTATAATGAACAAATTATTTATCTTTATGGCCAATCGATTGGATCTTATTAACCTTTTGATCAATGGCATGCACCTAATATTATTTGTATTATGGTAGTTATTATAAATGGCTTATACATATAATTTGAGGTGAATTCATGTATCTTCTCATATTAATGTTTGGTGACATGAGAAATGATTGGAAACATTTTGTTTTTATGGAAAAAAGGGAATGATAGTTATTATCTAGTGTAAAATGGGTGCTTTCCCATTCTACACAAGATTATTAAGAATAGTGATAAGTATGTTTTGCATTGGGCACATGGGGTAATGAAAAGTGTTGTCTAATACTTATACATGGTGACAATAAGTGTTTTTTACAATGTTACACTAATATTTGTAAATCTTCCATGTCATGATGTGATTAGTTAATATAGGGTAAATTTTAGATAAATATCAAACCTTGCTATAATAACTATAATTATGCAATAGTATGATAGCTATGGGGTCACATTTTTTAAATTATCAGGTCCCATTTAAACTATTAGACCATGATCAACTATTTCCCCATTTCCCCTAAATATGAATTTAAAGGTGAAAAATCATTTAAGATATATCTATAATTTGATTCCACACTATAATTTAGAATCTAATAATAGGTATATTTTAATCCAATATCACACTAATTAAGACCAATAATAAAAATATTGGAATCTGATATCCCACTAGTTAAAACAAATAATAGTACTATGGAATACAATTTCAATAATTATAAAACTATAAATGGAAATACTAAAGTCCAAATTCTTAGGAATGTGTCTAGATTTCATGAAATGATGGTTATATTGGAATATGATATTCCATTGGTTAAGAATTGATAGTAATAATATGAAAATCCAATTTCAACAATTAGAAAAATAGAAATGGTAATACCTTATGTTAATATTCTTGGTAATGTGTCCATATTTAATGAAATGATGGCTAAAATAGTTTATTAAACTCAAGAATAAATTTTAGACAAAAGATTATAAACATAATTTAAAAGGGGGTACTGCCAAATTTTCATGATAAATACTTCAAGCATGTGCTAATACCATCTAATATTAAAAAGTTGTATCTTTTAAAGTATAAATATTTTTGGTGCTTTAAATTTTTTTAGATTTTCTTATTGACTTATTATCCCAATGTATGAAGTTTGAGCATCTAGATTCAAAGCTTAATAGGCTAGCTTCCCCTATGAATTGTTAGAAATGTTTCATAATTTGGCTTCTAGAATGATTATTTAAATATATCTTTGTAAGTAATTTGATTTCCCTAGATATCATTGACCTAATACTCATTTCATAGTTAATAATTCATTAAATATTTATATAATCAAGAAGGATCTAGGTTTATTTTTCTAAATTAGACAATTTCAAAGCTTTTGCTTCTATTGGCTTCTCAAAATTCAAGTTATTTGATATAAGTAAGATCAATGTCTTAAACAACTTTAACATTCCATGGGGATATTGAGTCATTGTATGTTCTTTTTTCCAATGTTTTGATCTATTTTGAGAGGAAGTCATGATGTAATCAAGGGGATTCCCCTCACATTGTCAAATTGATTGTATTCAATGGGGATTTTAAATTGTTGATTTATGTATCCATATTAAAAAATCTAAAGGGTTGGAAAATGTGGGACCTGCATAAGTATTGATTAATCAAAGACACACATGATTAAAATAACATGAGTAAGCTACCCGATGATGATTACACATAGTTAGATTATATTAGTGGAATTAATCTATAGTCATTGATTTTATAAAACTAATAAGTTACAATTCCTAAATAATAAAATTATGTATCATGGTTGAAAATGAAAAGGGAAAGACATTTCATGATCCTTCTTTATTCCTTGAAGATGGTTAAACATTTGGTACCTAAAACATTGGATATAGTTTCACCTAATATGATGAATCAAGAAATCATTATTTCAAATTTTAAGCATCATGGAAAATACACTATTTTATATATGGAAAATGCACTATTTTATATTCATAAGTATAGGATAATTTCTATCCATTATATATTAATGGGCCCTAAATTATAAAGATATTAAGGCATAAAAATAAAGTAGTGTATCACTTATTTAATTAAAATCAATTTTAGGAGATTCCTTGAGTTGAAAAAGATCATCTCTAACCTTTGGATATTAACCTATAATATGGAAATTTTGATTACATCAATATAGAGAAGTGCCTTGCACTATCAAATCAAGATTATAGTATTAATATCTAATCTTACAATTTAAAAAAATTAGGTCGCAACATATATAAAAATAACAATAAGTATTTGTTTATAAATAGATATCTTTTTGAATTTAGTTATCCTCTTCAAAAATCAACACAAAATAAATCTCTCAATGACATATCCCAAGTGTGGATAGATAAAAATTATCTGAAATGGGTTTTAATTCATTATAAATTGAAAACTTAGTAAGTGGTTTCACTAATCATGGTCATATTCTTGAAGGTAAAGGCACTCTTATATGTTTCGACTAATTTTCATCAAGGATAATGGACCACCAAACCTCTATTTTAAAAAAGGTAGATAATATTGAGACATGGAGAAACATTTGTGAATATAATATGGGCCGCAAGGAATATTTTAATGAAGTACATATATAAGGTCATAGTCTACAATTCATTATGTCAACTAAAGAGTTGTTAATGAGTGACATAGGAAGATGTGTAAGTAAATATTTTAATATACTATACTCTTGAGATATAATTTTAAATTATTTTACCCCTCTCTTTATATCCTTCTCTTCAACATAATGTAATTGAGATAATTTGAGCATAGGTCAATTTTTTAGGATTTCTAAGTCCATTGAATTATTCAATTCAAATCTAAGCCCCTAATGTTTTACTATGAAAGAAAATTCTAGACCCTCATTACAGTAAAATGTGATTGTGCATACTTATTTCAAGTAAAAAAAATTATTGTGTCATTTATTTTTCTACCTTCTACTTTGTTCTTACCACTAAAAATCCATGTTTGAGTTACTTATTTCCATTTACTATTTTTTTTACAATATTTAGTTCCATTCCTACATACTATTATATCTCAAATTTTCACCCCTGAAAGGGTGTTTCAAGCCCTATCAACTTGAGTGATGCAATGGGTGACATTTAGGTGGACCAAACCTGTAAATTATAGGGCTAGCACCCCTTGATGTATCGATTAGGCTTACTAAACTACTAACTTTCAAAGGAAAAGAGAGAGGAATAACATGAAAGAAAACTAGCTAAGGGGGTGATATACCAAATCTATTGTTCACTACCAACTAGATACATGTGAAAATGTAGACCAAGAGATTAACCTTAACACACATTACTCTTAATCTGAATCTCTCACATTAGCACTTTAATGTAGAGGTTTTGATATATGATTAGGCTAGGAGGAATAATCAAGAGGTCGTAGAATGAAACTAATGATTATAAAAACTCACTCAACCCTCACACTTCACATGACCTATAAAATAATCTTTCAAACTACATATAGGTGTTAGAATAGGACAACATGGCAAGGAATACTAAGCAAATCAATTGATAAGATCAACCATCCATGCACACACACTAAGTACAGCCAAAGAAGGAGGTAAAACCAATATTCTTTCATTGATAAAAGGCATAAAAATTGGCATGGCTTCACCATACCTAGGTGGGGGATTCATACAAATCCAAGCAAGGATATATTTATAGAGAATGAGAGTAAGAGAGAGAGAATGATGTAGAAGATATCAATGACAAGTGTAAAGAAAAAGTTATAATTGAGAAAGAGGTTGAAGAATAGTTTCATAAGATATTTAAGGACATGTGTTACTTCTTTGATGATGTTTATTCTCCCAAATGGTGTAGGGGTTTCTCTGTTTACTTGACGCCTTTATCTTCTTCTTGTAAACTGCACTCTTCTTAGCTTGGTAAGTGATAAGTGGCCTTATTTATCATAAATTCATATTGAAATACTCTCTTCCCCTATTCTTAACACTTTTCATTAGTTTTAAAACCTCCTTATACTAACATTGTAATGATGATTACACTTTCTTAGGTGTTTTAAAAACCCCATTGGTCTTACTATGCCTCTCTCACATAAAATCCTCAAAACTTTATTTTATCCTTATAAATGCAATTATTATTCATGATATACCTCTCAATAAATTTAAAAACCTAAATCAACTCCCTTTTATGCATCAAGAACTCTCCAAGAATTCATTTTGCACATAAAGCCTATACTTGTTCTCAATTCCTTATAGCCCTCAACACACACAAAGATCCTTGTGTAGAATAATGTACCAATGATATAGGAAATTTAATCATAGTTTTGAGTACCCAGTATGGTATTACATCTCCATGAAAAAATTCATGACTATAAATTCAATGCAAGTACACCTATTCTACCAATTTTTCTCTCTAATTAGGCATTAATTAGGTCTCTAGGACTCAAAATTGAGTTTTAGCTCCATTAATCTCCCACACATGTGAAAATACAATGAATTATTTTATTAAATTTTAGGATCCCCCAAGAATTCTCCATGTCAAATTTGAGGGATTGGAACTTTGTGTAGGTGGGTGAACCAAGAAATGGTCAAAATCGTAGTCTTTCACAGGCCTTGTCATATTGCCTTCAAGAAATAGACATGTAGGGGGAATTATAGGGTCAAATGTATATATTTTTATACTTTATGATATATAAAACACCTTAATACACCTTTTCCAATAGTTTACACATGTCTAGGAGATCAAACACCCTGTTTTGAGCCAAAAATATAATAAAAACACAACACTCAATGCATCTATACAGGTGCAATTACAATAAAATATCAATGTAAGGGTCTTCCTAGAGTGAGGAATTATTTTTAGGTGTTTTTAAGGTAAATTAAATTCATTTTAATAACTTAGGATACCAATTTATCCAATCGAGTTAATTCTAGTCTTCTTGGTAGCCTAAAACATGCTTATAATCTTAATGATGGTTCATAAATCTTGGGACCTTAATATCTAAAATAATGACACAAAACACAAGTATAAAAATTACCCTAACATACCCAATTATATTAGGCTCATATGTAACTCCTATATATAGTTATGAGCTTTATAACATGTCTCTCAGGCTTGTAACCTTACAATTATGAGGTCAATAAAGAGACAAATGAGTGAAAAGGGTCAACCATGCTTGGTTTTGACTTTTTATACCTTGAATTGAGGTTTTTATCATTAATATTGACCTATACCAATTTGTTTATTCTCCAATCCTATTATCTATACCCTATGAAACATCCATTAACTCATACTAGGGTTTGTAAACATATTAGTGCAATTAACCATAGTGTCTATGTGTGAACCATTTTATCTTAACTTCTCTAAGTTTTAATCTTATAGGAGTATTTATCTAGGTTATATAAATATTTAACACCCATTTATTCTTCATACCTATCTCATACTTGTAAAAATGATCAAATCTTCTATAAATAGGCCTAAACACTCCTCATTAGTCATGTCGGTCTTCATGGGGGTATAATACTTTTTTATACCTAAGAATGGATTTAACTAAGGGGTTTTCAATGATTCATAATGTTTATCATAATTCCATATCATCTCTTTAGGAATCCCAACTTCATTTTGTTCTACCATATGCCTCTTCGCTCATGCTTCCTATAAGTGATGGGCTAAATGATTAAAAGCTTGAGATGGATTGTCTTTGTATCACCCTTAGATACTCTTAAAGGCATTCCTTAGTCTATAGTTATTTTATAGACCTATATTATTCATATAAACACAAATTATGGTGCACATATTTTATTTTCTCTTTCAAGTTTGAAAACTAACTTGAATTCTCAAATAGGCCTATATATTATCATTTAGGTCTTTTAAGCCTAATTGATCCTGTTGATAACTTCATTGCCTCTAGTCACCCTATTCATTGGCACTTTGATGTCATTGGGTTGTGTTAGCATGGTTTTAATGTTTCTCTTGAATATTTTTCAGACCTTTAGGCATCTTCCAAGTACTGTACATTCAACATATTATTCACAAGGTCCTAAACTGATCTATAATTGGTAGCTAGAGTTCATTATATAATGGGATCTTAAAAAATGAATTTTGAGTTATTAATAACTCCTTTAATGTCTCAATGGGATATCCATTTTTTTCATGTCATATGTGACCAATGTGACCCTTTTAATCTCATCCTATAACACAACATTTATTACATTTCATATGAAAATGGGACCTACATGTCTGCAAACTTGTAACTTTGTATTTTCTTGCATTAACCCTTTGAAAGTCCTTAAGGTGAGTCATGATGTGACTTATTGGAAGGATAGTATCGAGTGACTAGATGGTGTGAAATATTTGAGAGGAAAATATAACATAGTAACATGTCTATAATAAAAAGTCAACCTTATATATACTCATTCAATGTCATTGTATCTTAGAACAACCTCCAAACATTGAATGTAAACTTGTAAAATGTCTCTCATGAAGGTTATTATTGATATTCTATTGTTCACACATCTAAAATATTGACCAAAATTAGATTTTAGTCAAATTGGGTCAATCCCCTACATTTCTAAACTTTTATAATATTCTACATGTCTTATGGGATCTCTCCACCTTGGTATGGTGAAGCCCTACCAAATTTTTGACTTGAGCTAATAAAGATAGTATTTTTTACATCATTCAAGATTTCACTAAGTATACACAATGGTTGTTAGTCTTTTGCAAGTGTAGTTTTATTTACCTTCACATGTTACTATTCCTAGTACCTTATGTGTTTTGTAATCTCTCTTTTGCAAGTCAGTAAGAAGTGTCTAAGGTTGATATTATAGGTGTAGTGAGTAGTCTATTCAATATTGTGTCTTAGAATGCCTATTGTCTAAGTAATCTTAGCCTAAGCTGTCTCCAAGACCCCATGCTTGAGAAATTGATGTGAAAAAGAAATTTTTCATTAGATGAAGTGTATGTGAAAACTTCTCCTTGGTTCTAAGTGCATGTTAAAGGGTGTGATTAGATCATATATTTGGTGTATAACTCCTTTTCATCCCCCAAAGTGCTAGTTGTAAGATTGAGATATAGTGATGCATCAAGGATAACTAGCCCATAATCTAGAGATCCACCTCACATTTGGTGACCCACAACCCTAAGGTGGTTCCATTGTGTCACTTGAGTTAGGAGAGACTTGTCATCTCCTCATTAGGTGTAAGTTCAAGTGACACCAATTTTTTTCACACTTGATGGGACTCTTGTTCCAAGAGATTGAGGAGTTTTGGTGTTCTCTTCAAGATACCAACCTTTGAAGTCAATTCCACTAAACACCAATGGTGACTCCAAGCATAAATATATAGGTTAAGCAATCCAAGTATTCTTATTAAAGTTGTTTTCTTATTATACACACTTCTCATAAGTTTCATGGATTATTTTGATGTTGAGTATGTCCTAACACAAGTTGAGGAGATATGTCATGCTTTGCCTATTCCCTCTCAATATGAACACGTCCTTGGCCAATCTTGTCATGATGCCTATCAATCATATGTTGCATATGACCATCCCTATCAATCTTGTACTTCACCTAGTCCACCTAGTTCCTCTCCAATTCATTCCATTTTAAGTTTAAAGAAATCTCTTATTGGCTAACAAGACTACATGTTAAAACTTGATAGTAGATATGGTTGTGGTCAAGTCATCCCTAGTGTTTGTATCAAGAGTATAAGGGATGATTTATAATAATTCAAGGATTAATGGATACCTATAGAGAGAGATAATTGGCAAAGTCTTTCTAATGATATGCTTGATGTTTGTGGCCTAATTTTCCATCTAAAGGAGAGGTTGAGATCTCATGAACCATCTTAGTCTTGGAAGCCCTAATATATCCCACATCAACCTTTAAGTGTGTCAACTTTACCCACTCAAAATGTTAATCTAAACATGTTTCAAAATGCCCCAAATCGTTTATGTATTTCCTAATGTTTCCCTTCTTGGAAGTCTACCCAAGAGAGTAGCCAAAGAAAGGAGGACATCATGGTTGAGCAGGTTGATGTATTTGGAGAAGATTATGATAAAGTAAGTTTGAGTTTTGAGTCTCATCTTGAAAAGAAGATTAGATTGGCCAATCAGATTTTAAGGAAATCTATCATAGTAGTATAAAATGAACTCTTTAAGCCTACTTTTCCAAGTTATAATCAAGATGACAAGCCCAAAGAAACTCAAAGTTTCCTAAACATATCATGCACTCCTTAATTATCATCTTATCCCCATGAAAACATCTATAAGCCTACCTTCCTAAGATGGAAATAAGTGGTGGTAGCTTGTGAGAAAAAAATAAATCATGTTTAGATGGCGAATTTGGAAGGGGAGAGAAATTTGAAACTACTCAACTCCATCCCACTGCTCCTTAATAATCCATTAAACCCATCTTTCTGCCTCCTCTAACTGATCAATGTTTCCCTTCTAATGTTGATAATTGAATTGCTACTTAGGAATCTTCTTTGGCTAAACTTCTCATTTTGGAGATCCCTAATATTGACATCACTAAGAGGGAGGATGATATTGAAATATAAGACTATATTAAATATGAAGAGGGGCTAAATACTAGTAAGGAGATATTAGGTTGTGATGATGAGGAAAAAGATCCTCCTTGTGTTGAATAAAAGGTCTTAAAGAGGTTCTTTTGTAAACTAAAGGAGAAAATAAATGAGCCTCTCTTGTTGTTCCTCTTCATGATGATGACCGGTCAAAGGATGATGACTTGAGGACATATTCAATAAATTTTAAGGCTTCAAGGGGCCTACAAGTCCTTTATATCTGACTACGAGCCATGGAAAGCAAGATGTTGTGTCTCAAAAGGAAGACATATGGTAGACCTATATGCAAATGTTCTAAGAGTATGAAGAATGTTAGAAGACTAAAATCATAATGAAACAAGCTAAAGATGTTGGAGAGTAGGCATATATTGAGGAGCATCATCATCAAGAGAGTCTATCTCATGATGAAATAATCTATGATGATCTTGGGCCTTTTGAGGATGATTCAAAAGTTTATCCTAGAACCACCTATGAAGCTAATCCTATCAACGTCAAGGAAGAGTGTGAGAAAGAAATGCTACTAAAAATCTATGAAAAAACACTTATTGAATACTTGGAAGACGTTGTAACAAATGAGAATTATAATGGGATCCTTCAAGAAGACATAGGTCTACAACAAGCTATCCCATTCATAGATATTCAAATCTCTCATGAAGAGATAAAAGGATAGCAATAGGAAGAATGTTTCTAGATTCAAGAAGACTTCAACTTCCTTGGATAATTATAGGAGATGACTCCATTAGATGACATGCCAATCCAAATATCAAAAAGGAAACATGAGTCATCTAACACCACACCCAAAAGGAATCATGCTTGGCATCCTCATTCATCTAGTGAATAAGGAGATTCAACGTACTTCCCTTTTGATCTAGGAAGGGAGGTATGTTTAAGTTGAATGTACATAATTAGTTTGTTTTTAGTTGTTTCTTGTTTTCCTTAAGTGTTTATTAGCACAAGTTTGTGTTTGCTTTGGTCTTGTTGTGTGTTGTTCCTTTCTTTATGTGTTTTGAGGTAAGTTATTTGTCTTGTTAGTCAAGTCAAGGTCTAGTCCTACTATTTTTAAGTGTATTTTGAATCCTTTTGCCCAACAAATGGGATAAGGCTACTTGCCTTAACATAGGCAAGCATGTTACCCCTAATAATTGCCAAAAGTGTTGACCAAATTTGAATTTTAGTCAAATTGGGTCAACCCCCTACATTTCTAAACTTTTAAAATTTTCTACATGTCTTATTGGATCTCTCAACCTTAGTATGGTGAAGCCCCACAATTTTTTTTCCTTGAGCTAATAAAGATAGTTTTCTTTTACTTCATTCAATATTTTACTAAGTGTATACAATGGTTGTTGGTCTTGTTCAAGTATAGTTTTGTTTACCTTAACATGTTACTCTTCCTAGTACCTTGTGTGTTTTGTAATCTCTATTTTGTAGGTCAGCAAGAAGTGTCTAAGTTTGATATTGTAGGTGTATTAAGTAGTTTATTTAATAGTGTGTCTTATAGTGCATATTGTCTAAGTCCTCCTAGCCTAAGCTATCTCCAAGACCCCATGATTGAAATATTAATGTGAGAGAGAAGATTATCATTGGATGAAGTGTATGTCAAAACTTCCCCTTAGTTCTAAGTACATGTTAAAGGGTGTGATTAGAGAATATATTTGGTGTATCACCCCCCATAGATTAAATTTGCTTTTAGCTATATTTCTCCCTTTTCATTCCCCCAAGTGTTAGTAGTAGGATTGAACTATATTGATGCATTAAGGAGAACTAGTCCCTAATCTAGAGATCTACCTGACATTTGGTGACCCATAACCTTGAGGTGGTTCCATTTCGCCACTTGAATGAGAAGAGACTTATCATATCTTCATTGGGTTCAAGTTCAAGTGAAAACATGAACCTGATGGAGAAAGATATGATATGGTTGTGTAGACCATATATACCTTAAACAATACTCATCTTATTCCAATGAGCTCCAAATTTCATGAAACTTGTGTAAAACTGATCTTATGGGGTTTATGACCACTTGATGGTCTTAATGATTATTCATAAAATAAGGGGAACCAATTCTAGAACCAATGCAAAAAATATAAATTACATTAGACACCACCATCTACACATAAACTTAGGTCATCACTCTCTCTCTCCTCTATACATACTAAGTACATGAAATTGGCCATTACCAGTCTACAAAAAATCCAATAGAGGTTTTGATGAAAATTTTGACTTATTAATAAATTTGAAATCTTTTTATCCATGTAAATGACTTGAGGAAGGTAAAGGGACACTTTGTATATGTTTTCACCTGAAGATGGATCTTCCAAGATCATACAAGTGCCTATAACTCCCTATAAAAAGAATGATTCTATTTAATTTAGACTTTAAACCTACCAAACTAGTATGATCTGACATTCTTAACATGTATACAAGATGAATAACTCATTCAAATTTTTTTGAAAAATGTGATTTTATGAACATTTTGTCTTATTAGACTTGACATACGTTTGACTTGGCTATATTCACTTTTCTCTTGCATGACACTTTACCTTAAAATTCACAAAATAACCTTAACTTCTCCAAATGGGTATAAAATATTCATGCAAGGTGTTTAAAAGGTAAGATGAATTGAATAAGAACTTATGCACCTTTGATTCCTTATGGATCAACTTTATTCACATAATGGTATGGATAGACTAGCATAAAATGAACATAAGATATTACCTTAATTTTGTCAAAATAACCTTAACCTTTTCTAACAAGACCTCAATAATACCATTTAAATACCTCACAAGGCATAAAATGGATAAGAACAAGGTTATTAAAACATGAAATGTCAAGTTTTTGTGAACCTTGTCTATGGTAGCCAAAATTTGGCTAACATCTTTGTCAGTCTCTTGGGGATGCTTGCTTGCTAAGCATATTAGACTAGTTTCCTAGTCCATCCATTGGGCATGGAGTCACTTCTCATTCAAAATTAGAACTCAAATGAGACCTTGACCAAGAAAAGATATCTCACTTGAACTCCAAACACATAAAACACAAAGACAACACACAAGACAAGATAAAACACACACACTTATGCTCACAATCACTTAGGGAAAACAAAGTATAAACAACTACACACAACTAGCCTTAGCATGTATTCTTCCTAGATGATCAAATGGTAAGTTCTTGAGGTTATCAAACTCCATTAAAATCATATTATGCCATACTAAATGAAATCTAGTCAATTAATGCTCATGGAGTGGAAGATTCCACTTGCATTTGGAGATGGGACATTCGTAACCTTCTTAACTAGCAATCAGACCTTCTTACTTCATTTCCTTATACATAGACTGACTATATGAGTCAAGGACCAAATCATACTCATTCCAAACTCAATTTTTGTCATAAATAATCTCATTTTTATATCATTAATAGATTTCTCCTGATCAAGCTGAACAATCGTAGATGGATCTTATGGCATGCTTATAGGATTGGTGCTACACCCTTAGCCTTTGGTGTGTATAGGGATATGTGTGGCCAAATTATGGCTTACGTACCTCTTTTATATTCTTGTTACATTTATGTATGTTCTTAGTTAGGTTAGCCTGTGGAATAACCATGGGTAAGAATACTATATATATGAGGTATTGCTTAGTCTTTGATCATCATGTTAAGTATTCTACTCTTACTGTATTATTGTGGAGGTTGGCCCCTTGAAGTGACTTTGCTATATTATCCAATATTCTACTTTGTTATCAATTATTACCATGTGATCTCTAATATTTACTTAATGTTTATGATATATAATCATTCTATGGGATCATCTAAGTAATTTCGTTACAAGTGGTATCAAAGCTTCAATTTGGGCAAGTTTCCTATGATGTTATTTTTTCAGATCTGGTGAGGTGCATCTTCCGATAGAGGAAGGAGACATAACTTTCAATCTAAGAAGAATTAATTTTTTCTATTAGTGTAATATTTTTTGAAATGCTTTTTTAAAAAAATAATTAAAAAAAGTGTGGAAAAAAAAATTTGCTTTGCACAATGTTAGGTTGTGGAGCTAAAAGCTTCACTGATGCAAACATGGAGGAGGTTGCTGAGTGTCACAGTCACCGGCATCGGTCAGTCCAACTGACGTCGGTTAGGGGTGGATAGGAAGTTGCTGACATCGGTCATGGATCAGCTGACATTAGTCATCTCTAGATAGATAGCAACTGATGTCGGTCGCTTGTGCGGTTCCAAAACTGTTAGTTACACGAACAGTTTGTTTAACGAACCAGTTGTTTGCATGTAAAGACAAATTTTAGTCTTGGAGCTACATTTCTAATTATTGTAATTAGGAAGTCTAATTATTGTTTGTATGGGATCTATATAATAGACTCATGGGCTATATTTTAAAGTGTGCTAGATAGAGAGAGCAAGGTTAGCTCCTTTAGAGGGAAGAGAGCAAGGTTAGCTCCTCATAGTGCCACAGTGCCAAGTGTGTATGATTAGGTAGATCTGTGGGAGAGCAAGATATGGTAGAAGATCCAAAGGGGTGTTGGTGTGAAGGATCAAAGAAGGGATCCTCAATGGGGAGAATCATAAGGACTTGGTGAGGTAAGGACAAGGGTTCTTTTAGGTGTGTATGATCTAGGTCGACAGGTGTGCAAGGCCAAGTTGATCTGTGGTATAGCAAGATTAGGTGAGATCTACATGGTAAGTAAGGTCAATTGATCTATAGGTGTGTGTGTGTGTGTGAGATCTAGGTTTATAGGTGTGAAAAACTAGGTTGATCTATAGTGGCAACAAGATCAGGGAGATCAGCAACACAACAGGTAGCAAGATCAGGTGAGATCTACTTGGAGTACATGGTGTACTCAAACTTGAAGTACGTGGAGTACTTATTGGACTGGTAGTATTGTTACTGACTGGTGGAGGTGAACAAAAACTCTATGTTTGAGTTGTTTGTTGTGACCGTAGTTGAGAGAGAGAACTCTTGAGGGAGATTATTGTATGCCCTAGAGGTGTGGGAGCCCTAGAGGTGTGGGAAGAAGAGTGTGGCATTCTTTATTGTAATTCCTTCTGGAAGAGTATTAATACAATTGGGTATTGTCTCTCATATTCTGTGTTATTTTTGATTTCTAGTTACTTATTACTTTTGGTTAAATTCTATGTTTAGTTGCTTATACAAAGGTAATCAATTGTGCTCCTAGTCCTGAAAAAGTGGTATCAGAACTTTGTGAGCCTAGGTCCTATCAAGTGGTATCAGAGTGAGGTTGTAGGGAGCAGTTTTGTGTTTGATTATAGGTCACTCTCAGGGGCTTCTGATTGAGTGGGAGTATAGCAATGGTAGATGAAAGTAAGCTAAGAATGAAGGAATTCAAAAGCAAGAATAATCAATTACAGAGTTATGGAAAGAAAGAGCAGGTAAATAAAGATTGTTGGTTGGTTGAAGATCAGCATGAAGGAAATGAAAAAGTAGATGTTACAGGGATTGTTGCACAAGATGCTCTTGTATGTTCCTTGGATAAAGTATAATCTTGGATTATAGATTCTATTGCCTCTTTCCATGCAGTCCCAAATAGAGTATTTTTCCATGTTAAGGTCCATGGAGACTTTGGAAAGATTTATTTAGGGGTTGGTGAGCCTTGTCAAAGTATTGGCAAAGGGGAAGTGTGGCTGAAATTGTAGATGGCCAACACATGGGTGTTGAAGGATGTCATGCAGGTCCCAGTTCTGAAGAGGAAGCTAATTTCTTCAGGAAAGTTGGGTGATGAGGGATGCACAGTAACTCTCACAGCGGATGCACTTGAATTAGCATGTGGTAAGAAAGTAGGTATTTTTTATCTATCTACTTGTACTATTGATTCTCCTTCTATTGCAAAGATGTGGCTCTTTAGGCTTGGTCACATGAGTGAGAAGGGAATGCATGTTCTTAAGAGGAAGTCTGATGTCTTTGACAAACTTAAGAACTAGAAAGCCCTGGTTTTCTTAGAGGAGATGATGGATAGAGATCAGCTGAGGGGATTGAATAACTCTGAGCAGGGCAATTTGGACAAGGTTTTGATCCAAAGTGAGCTCGTGAGTAAAAAGTCATCACTCATAGGGAAACACAATTACTGGCATCGGTTAGGTGGAACCGACATTGAATAGGTAGGTACCGACATCGGCCATGTGCAGACCAGAGTCAATGATGTCAGGTAGGTGGCTATCAGCATCAGTCAGGGAACTGACATTGGTGACCAGGAGAACACTGATGTTGGTTAGAGAACTGGCATCGGTGATTAGGTGGATTTGACATCGGTCAGGTGTAGACTAGGGTAGATCATGGAACAAATTTTGGGTGGACAACAAGCTGTCAAGGAGTCTCAAATGCCCATATGGAGGATTGAAAGGGTAAGTAAGCCTCAAATTCATTATTTTCCTTCTTTATACTTGTTTCTCACTACAGAGCAGGTAGGATCTAGGAAATAGTGGGAGCATGGCATGAATGAGGAATTTGATTCCTTGGATGAGAACCAAATGGGAGATTTGGTAGAGTTGCCAGCCGAGATAAAAGCACTAAAAGATGAATGGATTACTTGGTTAAAGAAGAGAGAGAATGGACACGTGAGACAAAAGGATAGGTCATATGGTCTTGAGGAAGCTCTAAGATAGTGGTACAAGTTTGACAGGTGTATGACAAAGCATGGCTTTAGTCAGTGTCAATTTAATCATTGTGTTTACTTTACCAGGTTGGATAGTGGTCACAACATTATCCTGTTACTATATGTAGTGGGTTCACACATGCAGGGTTTTGCTGAGCTAAAGGTAAAGTTAGTTCAGTGGTATGCCAAGAAGGATTTAGGAAGAGCAAAATTATTTGGCATGAGTTTTTCTAGAGACATGGAAGATCACAGGTTGATTTTGTCTCCAGATGATTGTGTGAATAAGGTAGTGGTGAGGTTTGATATGCAGGATGTAGAACCGATTATCACACCTATGGATGGATAGTTCACAGAATAGTGTCCCAATTCACATGATGAGGTTAAGTACATGTGTACTAGACCTATTTTTGCCCCAGTAGTGGGTATTGTCAGCAAGTTTGTAGCCAATCCAAGAAAGAAGCACTGGAGATTAGTTCAGTGGATTCTCAGGTATCTGAGAGGGATCAATAGCAGGGATTCATGTTATGTAGGGTTAAGGACTTCTCTACATGGGTATGTAGATTCAGATGTGGTAGGTTACTTGGATGACATGCAGAGCACCATAGGATGTGTGGTGGTTGGTCTTCAAGATTGAGCTTGAAGAGGGATACAATCCAAGAAACAAATTAGATGATGTACAGGTACAGGTATAGGTGTAGTTGTTTATCTCCAAGTGGGAGATTATTAGGTTGTGGAGTTAAAAGCTTCACTGATGCAAACATGGAGGAGGTTGTTGAGTGTCACAGTCACCAGCATCAATCAGGCCAACTGACATCGGTCAAGGGTGGACAAGAAGCTATCGACATCAGTCATGGATCGGTTGATGTCGGTCATCTCTAGATAGACAGTGACTGATGTTGGTCACTTGTGTGGTTCTAAAACTGTTAGTTACATGAACAGTTTGTTTAATGAACTGGTTGTTTGCATGTAAAGACTAATTTTAGTCTTGGAGCTGTGTTTTTAATTATTGTAATTAGGAAGTCTAATTATTATTTATATGTGATCTATATAATAGACTCATGGGCTATATTGTAAAGTTTGCTAGATAGAGAGAGCAAGGTTAGCTCCTTCAGAGGGAAGAGAGCAAGGTTAGCTCCTCATAGTGCCACAGTGCCAAGTGTGTATGATCAGGTAGATCTGTGAGAGAGCAAGATCTGGTAGAAGATCCACAAGGGTGCTGGTGTGAAGGATCAAATAAGGGATCCTCAGTGGGGATAATCATAAGGACTTGATGATGCAAGGATAAGGGTTCTTCTAGGTGTGTATGATCTAGATAGACAGGTGTGTAAGGCCAGGTTGATCTATAGTATAGCAAGATCAGGTGAGATCTACATGGTAAGTAAGGTCAGTTGATCTACAAGTGTGTGTGTGTGAGATTTAGGTTTGTAGGTGTGCAAAACCAGGTTGATCTATAGGTGGCAACAAGATCAGGGAGATTAGTAACACAATAGGTAGTAAGATCAGGTGAGATCTACTTGGAGTACATGGTGCACTCAAACTTGAAGTATGTGGAGTACTTATTGGATTGGCAGTATTATTACTGACTGGTGGACTGGTAGTATTGTTACTGACTGGTGGAGGTCAACAACTATGTGTTTGAGTTGTTTGTTGTGACCGTAGTTGAGAGAGATAACTCTTGAAGGAGATTATTGTATGCGCTAGAGGTGTGGGAGCCCTAGAGGTGTGGGAAGAAGACTGTGACTTCTTTATTGTAATTCTTTCTGAAAGAGTATTAATACAATTGGGTATTGTCTCTCATATTCTATGTTGTTTCTGATTTCTAGTTACTTATTACTTCTGGTTAAATTTCGTGTTTAGTTGCTTATACAAAGGTAATCAATTATGCTCCTAATCTTGACAAAGTGGTATCAGAGCTTTGTGAGCCTAGGTCCTATCACACAATTATAGTCATTAGATTTGTCTCAACAAGATGATCATAACAATATTTTTATTGGTATACTTTTTTAGTGCCAAAATTTTTTCCCTAGTGTATAAAGGTAGTCTTTGGATTAATCTTAGTGAGGTGATCATAATGGTACCATCTCTTGGAACACTTTTTCTAGGGAGAAAACCCTCCTAGGGTTTGTATATGGCTAGTCCTTCTACACAGAGAAGAAAAAGGGGGCAAGAAACTCCTATGACTCCTGCTGATGACATGGAATCTCAAACTTTAGATCTATTAATTTCTCAGCTTCAAGATAACATAAGGGATTGATGCATCATGATGACTTTATTACATTTTAAAATGATATTTAGGGATGCATGAAGAGATTAATAGGGTTCACACTCAATTGAATTAGATCACTTCTGAATTAGTTGCCCTTTCATCTCAGTTATAATCAAACAACCCTCCACTTCATCATTTGGGTCCTCCTCCTCTCAACACTAAAAACTATAATTTTGCTGTGAAATTGATGTTTCCAAAAGTGGACATGTGTAAGTTTGATGGTAAGGATCCTTTCACTTGGATACCCAAATTGAGAATTTATTTGATCTGCATCAAACTCCTAGTTCTCAAAAGGTGATAGTGGCATCTGTGTATCTAGAACCAGAATAGTTCATTTGGTATCACTAGTTATGTGCTCAAAATAAAAATAATGGTGCTCCTATTACATGTTATATTTTCACCAATTAGTTGTTGGATCATTATCAAAATAATTTTTCTAAGAACTACTTCATCTAGTTATCCAAACTACAACAAATAGGAGTTGTGAATGATTATATTCATCAATTTTAGAATCTATCCTTATAGGTGGAAGACATCACTGAGGAAAATTTGAATGATCTATTTTTGGGTGGTCTCAAAGATAACATCAAATTGGAGGTTGATATGTTTAACCCAGCATCTGTATTAGAAGCTATCCCATGGGCATGCATGGCAGAGGAAAAAAAGATGGTCAAATAGTAAACCTTCACTACTGGTCATGACCACACCTTTCCAGCACCATCATATCCTCAACCCACTAGATTGACACCTTAAAAAATTAAGAAGTGAGCCAAAGGGTTGTGTTATGGTTGTGACATCAAATAGAGTAAAGACTATCATTGTGATGAAAATAAATTGTTTTAAATCAAAAGTGACAATGAGGATGATGATGAGGCAATTGGTGAGGATAAAGAAGGTCTTGAGGAGGATTCTAAAGACTCTCATCCTACTATTTCCTTTCATACCCTTTCATGTATTATTACTCCCCAAACTCTTAAGGTGGTGGATTTCTTAAAGAAATAGAAGGTCACTATATTGATTGATTCTAAAAGCACACACAACTTAATCAACAGTAAGTTAGTTGCTTTTTTGAACTATTTCATTTATCCCACTCTAGAATTTTAATTCATGATTGTAGATGGTGGTACTATCATCTAATCAAGAAAATTTCATAGTATTAAGCTAGCCATGGGAGGCTACTTGTTGGATTATCCTATGTTTGTTATTCCCATGGGGGGAGCTGATATTATTCTAGGATTATAGTGGCTCACCATGTTGGGCACTATTGAGATGACCAAGAATTATTCATGCATTTTCATTTTGAGGGAAGGGAATTTGAACTAAGGGGATTAAGATCTAAATCTCCACAAGTTGTTAGCTCCCATCAAATGACAAATATTATTCATAAGGGTGCTAAAGTATTTATAGCTCACTTGTTTTCCATGGAAGTTTAGCCATCTACACCTCCTAATCTTCAACAAGTGATTAATGCCCATTCAGTTATTTTTGGTGACATGTCAAAAGGACTTCCACCTAGACACACACATGATCATGTTATCAAACTTATTTCTAGTAGTACACAACCCAACATTAGGCCATATAGGTATCCTTTGCCCAAAAAAGTGAAATTGAAAATATGGTTTAGGAGATGTTGGATGCAAGAATCATTTGACATAGCCAAAGTGAATATTCTTCACCAATTGTCATCATTTGAAAGAAAAATGACACTTGGAGGATGTGCCCTAACTACAAATAACTCAACAAGTACACTATCAAAGATAAGTTTCCTATTCCTATCACTGATGATTTTCTAGATTAATTTAAATGGTGCTCTTTATTTTACCAAGTTAGATCTATGTTCTAGGTGTCATCAAATCCAAATCTATGATGAAGACATACCCTAAACTAATTTTAGGACTCATTAGTCCATTATTATTATTTGGTTATGCCTTTTGGGCTAACAAATTCACCATACACCTTTTAGAGTTTTTTGAATACTATTTTTAGGCCATTTTTGAGGAAATTTATTATGGTATTTTTTTTATGATATCATCATTTACAATAAAAATTAGGAAGACCATTTACACCATGTGAAATAGGAACTCTCAATTCTAGAACAATATTAGTTGTATGCCAAACCTTCTAAATTTAATTTTGGAGCTTATGAGGTTGATTATTTGGGTCATCTAGTTTCACATGCGGGAGTGAAAGTGGATCCTAAAAACATCCAAGTAATGATAGTTGATTCCTAAGACACTCAATCAACTAAGGGGATTTCTAGGGTTAACTAGTTACTATCATAGGTTTATCAAAAATTATGGTAGCATTTAAACACCACTTACCTCTTTTTTGAATAAAGACTCCTTATAGTTGATTGATATAGCTACCAAGGCATTTGTACAATTGAAATTGGCTATGTGCACCACTCCAGTATTGGCCACTCCTAATTTTTTGAATACTTTTGTGGTTTTATGTGATGCATCTAGGTTTGGTATGGATGTTATACTCATGTAATAAGGTAGACCACTTGTATTTTAAATCCATCAACTGAAAGGTAAAAATCAGCATGAGCCCATTTATGAGAAAGAAATGATAGCCTTGTTGCATGCAATCAAACAATAGAGACCTTATTTGATGGGTCATCACTTTTAGGTAAAGATTGATCATGATAGTCTCAAATATTTTTTGAAACAACAGTTATCATCTAAAGAATAACATAAATGGGTAACTAAGATATTAGGCTATGATTTTGAAATAGTTTACAAGAAAGGAAAGGATAATGTAGTGGTAGATGCACTGTCTAGGAGGGATGAATCAATGGAGGCATTTCTATGTGCTATGACCATTCTACAGACATATTGGCTAGAGGAATCATGATTAGAATGGGACAATGATAGTGTTACCCTTTATTTTAAGCAAAATATTCAGCAATGTTTGGGTGGATTTGAAAAATTCACACGGAAGGGTAATGCATTATGGTATAAAGATAGATTATACCTATGTAATAACTCTCTTGAATAAAAATTCCTTAAGAAACTTCATGTAACTCCAATTGGGGGTCATTCAAGATTTTTGAAAACCTATCATAGAATTAAGTATGATTTTTTTTGGGAAAGACTCAAGGGGGATGTCCATAAATATGTGGTTGAATATATGATATATCAACAAAATAAAGGAGAAACCATCAAAACCCAAAGTCTTTTGCAGCCTTTATCCATCCCTAGCCAACATTGGGAAGAGGTGTCTATGGATTTCATTACACGGTTACCAAGATCTGATGATCAAAATGTTATCATGGTTATGGTATATTGTCTCAGTAATTGTTTCTATTACAATAGCTTTTTATTTTCTCAATACAGTCCATAAATTACATGGTACCCCTAAGATCATTATCAGTGATAGAGATCTCATTTTAAATAGCAACTTTTGGACTGAGTTATTTACATTTTTGGGCACCCAGTTGGCTCATAGTTCATCCTATAATCCTTGATGAGATGGACAAACTAAGGTAATAAAAAAATTTATATAAGGATATATATATATATATATATATATATATATATATTGATAATTAGGATAGATGGGTTCATTGGTTGCCACTTGTTGAATGGTGGTATAATACCTCTACTCATAGTTCTTCCAAAATTTCTCCTTTTATGGTACTATATGGATATCACCCTCCATCCATCACTTCAACCTTGAAGATCCATCCTAAGGTTTGTGCAGTTGAAGAATATATTCACCATCAATAGGAGGTCCTTGCAAGTTTGCATGAAAATTTAGCCATGGCTCAAAATCACATGAATCAATTGGTAGTTCAACACAGGAAAGAGAGGCATTTTGAGATTGGTGATTAGGTCTTTGTTTAATTTTATCCATATAAGTAGATGTATTTAGATTTAAAAATGATAACAAGTTATCCCTTAAGTATTATGGGCCTTATCAGATATTGTAAAAAATTAATTGTGTGGCCTACAAGTTAGATTTTCCTTCCTCCACTTGCATACATCTAGTATTTCATGTATCGTTCCTGAAGAAAGTTATTGGACATAGATTTGCTACTCAAAATAAGTTATCAAAATTGGATGAGGAAGGAAGAGTTATTATTGATCTTGAGGTGATCTTTGAAATGTGTACTAAGTAGCTACGATCTAGAGTGATTGGAGTACCTGATCAAATGGAAGAATCTGCCTTGTGAAGATGTCATTTGAGAGGATGAATATTTTGTGTAGCAACATACAGAGTTGAATAAACATTAAGGACAACCTTGTTTTGAAGGGGAGGGTCATGTTATTCCCTTAACCTTTGACATGTCTAGGGATATGTGTGGCCGAATTGTGGCTTACATACCTCTTTTATATTCTTCTTACATTTATCTATGTTCTTAGTTCGGTTGGCCTATAGAATAACCATGTCTAAGTAGACTATATATATGAGTTAGTGGCTATTCTTTGATCATCATGTTAAGTATTCTTCTTGTAGTGCATTGTTATAGAGGTTACCACCTCGAAGTGGCTTTGCTATATTATCTAATATTCTACTATGTTGTCAAGTATTGCTTTGTGATCTCTCATATTTGTTTACTATGTGCGATATATAATTATTATGTATGAAAATCTAAGTAATTTAATTACAATTGGATTCAAGGAGAAGTGCATCTTGCTTATTGAGATCTTTAGGCTAGTGAATCTCAGTTTCTTTTTCCAAAAATGAACAATTACCATAGATTGATAGGTTGATAAACTTGTTTAATAACATCAAACAAGTCATATTCAAATGAAGTAGTCTCTTGGAGTGGCAAGATTAGAGAGTTGAATTCTTCTTGTTTGGTGCCTTGTTTGACACAACTACCTTCATCAATATAAATCAAACCATAATAGCTCTATAGAATAGTGTAAACTACTCTTATAACTTTAAAAATTGAGTTTCACCTGGTTATAATTCACTTCGACCTTCACAAGCTTGATAAGAGTTGATATAGACATGATCACAACTTAATTTGAGGAGTTAGAGTTTGTAACTCTTTGATTATGCTCTTGGGACTCAAAATAATATTTTTCCACATTTAATGTATCTTTAGAAAATTCTTCTTTTGCTATAACAAATTGAACATCTTGTACTCCATCAAGGTCACCTTTATCTTCAACTTCAATGGTTGATTTGCATCTTTATTCACCAAGAGGTGTTTCAATGATAATTTATTCATCACATAAACTAAAAGTGTCCTCTTTGTAGCCTTATTTAGAGTAACATTTAGCTATAATTTAACTATTTTCCTCAAGGAGGATCTGATCAACCTCACAAACAAGTTTTTTGGCTCTCATGTTCAATGAGCCTATCTTTTTCTTCACTCCATTCATCAATGAATCCCTCTATCTTTGGAATGTTTAGGCTTTCAACTTTATCCACAAGTTTTTCATTCTTCATTTGAATGTTATTTTGAATTTATTTCAAAGATGGGAAGTCTTAGGTTTTTCGATCCTCTCAATAAATATTTTTTGTTTTCCTTGGATTCCTTCTTGAATTTATTTCCAAGATTGGAAGTCTTTAGGCTCTCGAGGATGGATGGGAGGGGCTTGAATAGGTTTAGAGTATTCCTTGGTTTTAACTCCCCAATATAGGCTTGTTCTACTTTATTTATCCTATTATTTTTCCACTTGATTTCAAATTAGAATCTTAAAGGACTTCTTGGGGGGTTCTTGAGGAAGAGGAGTGGATTTTTGTACCAATATAGTTTCATTAGTTTCCCTCCAAATATAAATTAAACTCTCCAATTCTAATTTGTTTTGAAATACAATAATAGGTTGTTTAGCAATAACCCTTTTCTTCTTTTAGATGTTCTCTTGGATTGATTTCAAAGATGAGAAATCTTGAGGGGTATGTGAAGGACTTAGGATTCTTTGAAACTCACTTGACTTGATCTTTTGAGGAAGAATGGGTGGAAAAAAATATGGTTGAGGTGGTATAGGAAAAGTCACATGAGGCTAATAACATTGAACTTGTTGTGTTTCATAAACTATTAGTTTGTCCTCTATGCCTTGAATTAGGCCACTTATGCCTGGTGTATCACTTTTGAGTCTTTGCTAATTTTCTCTCTCAATAGGTGCACACTCTTTATTTATAAATTGAAATGAGTCTTCCACATTTTGAATGAGATGACTAGGAACACTTTGGCCATACCCCTTCTATGTGTTGATCCCTACCATATACCTATTATATCCTAAGAGAGTTTGTTTGAAACTTGAGATAAATTGATTTGAAATGTTGCTATGTTGACTAAGGGTAGTATTATCTTGAGAAGGATAATTATAGGGATGAAAGGGATTCCAAAGAGATGAAATATCTTGGTATTAATTTTGAGACAAAGGAGGTTAATGCTCTTGATAGCAAGGTTGATAAGGACCAACATATTTTTGGTAAGGGTCAAAAAACTACTGGCAATGATAAACATGAGTTTGATATAGCTCCTCAACTTATGTAAAATAAAAATCAAGCTCAAAATTAGCCATGGAACCTCATGAGAAAGGAAGAAATGAAAAATATACTTGCTTAAAATGGTACTTGGGTTGTTATAACCAGCTAACTACATTTAGAGTCACCATTGATGTTTGTTGAAATTACTCCAAAGGTTAGTACATTGAATAACAACACCAAAAACCCTTAAATTAATTTTAAATATTGTCCCAATGGGTGTGCAAAAATTGTTATAACTCATATTTTCACTATTGATAGGGTGTTTCAATCCCTCTCAACTTGAGTTATGTAATGGGATTGGTCTTAGGCTAACTCCCCTTGATGTATCAATTTGGATTAATACACTACTAACTTGAAAAGGAAAAAAGAGAGGAATAAAATGAAATCAAAATAATTAAAGGGATGATACACCAAATTAGTTGATCACTACCAACCAGTTGCATGTGCACATGTAGACCAAGAAACTAACCTTAACATACACTACTCCTAATATGAATATCTCACATTAGAACTTCAATGTGGAGGTTGTGATAGATGATTAAGCTAGGAGGACTAATAAAGAGGTCATATAATGACACTAATGAGAATAAAAACTCACTCAACCCTTATACTTCACTTTAACACTTCATATGACCTACAAAATAATCTTTTAAACTAGGTGTTGTAATATGACAACATGCCAAAGAAGACTAAGAAAATCACTTTAAAAGATAAACCATCCATCCACACACACACACACACACAAAAAGTAAAGTAATATAAAGAGGTAAATATAGTATTATTTCATTGATCAAAGGTATAGAAATGGGTAGGGCTTCTCCATACCTAGGTGGAGGATCCATACAAAGCCAAACGAGGGTGTATTTATAGAGAATCAGAGTAGGAGAGAGAGAAAGGCATAGAAGATAGAAATGATAAGTATCAAGAAAGAATTATAATAATAAAATAGGTTAAAGAAAAATTTCATAATATCTTCAAGGACATGTGTTATTTCTTTGATGATGTGTCTTCTCCAAAATGGTATAGGTGTTTCTCTATTTGCTTGACACCTTTGTCTTCTTCTTTAAATTACCCTCTTCATGGATTGGAAAGTGACAAGTGACCTTATTTATCATCAGTTCATATGAAATAATATATTCCCTTGTTACTAAAACCTTACATAATTTTTATAACCTCCTTATACTGACATTACAATGATGATCACACCTTCTTAGGTGTATTGAAACCCAATCAATCTTACTATGCCTTACTCACTCAAAAGCCTCAAAACTTGATTTTATCCTTATGAATATAATTATTCTTCATGAGATACCTCTATATACATTTAAAAACATGAATCAACTCCCTTATATTCATCAATCACTCTCCAACACTTCATTTTGCACCTAAAACTTATACTTGTCTTCATTTCATTATAACCCTCAAAATAGATAAATATCCAATAGATAAATAATGATATGGGAAAAATAATTATATTTTTGAGTACCCAATATTATTTTAAATCTCCATGAAATTTTTATGACTATACATTTAATTCAAGTATACCTATTCTACTTGTTTCTCTTTCTGATTAGGCCTCAATTGGGTCTCTAGGCCTAAAAACTAAATTTTGGAGCCATTGATCTTCCACACATTTTAAAATAAAATTAAGTGTTTGATTCACTTTTTTATCCCCAAATAATTATCCATGTCAAATTATAGAGTCTATAACTTTGTGTAGGTGGGTAAACCAAGAAATGGTCAAAATCCTAGTCTTTCATAAGCCTTCTCATACTACCTTCAAGAAAAAACCCTGTATGAACACTTTCAATGTAAAATGTATATATTTTTTGACTTTAAGATATATAAAACACCTTAATCCACCTTATCCAATAATTTACATCTATCTAGGAGATCAAACACTCTATTTTGAGCCCAAAACCTCATAAAACACAATATTTAATGTATACGTATAGGTGAAAGTACAATAAACTATCATGGTACAGGTATATATAGAGTTAGGAATTATTTAAGGTGTTTTAAAGGGAAATTAAATTCATTTAAAGTACTTATAATATCAATTTATCTAATTGGGTCATTTCTAGTCTTATTAGTAGCCTACAACGTGTTTATCATCTTAACAATGATTCATAAAGCATATGACCTTATTCTATGAACCAATATGAAAAAAAACAATTACAAAAAGTAATATAACATCCCAAATTATCTTAGGATCCCATGAAACTCCTTCATATAATTATGAGCTTGATAAGATGGCTCTTGAGCTAGTAACCTTTTAATTATGAGGTTAAGCTAGAGACAAATGAGTGAAAAAGGTCAGCAATACTTGGTTTTAACTTTGGATACCCTAGTGAGGTATATATAATATATCTTGTCCTATACTAATGGTTTTATTTTCCACTTATCTTCTCTAGACCCTTTGTAACATCCATTAACTCATATTAGGGTTTGTAATCATACCAGTGCAATTGACCCTAGTGTCTATGTTTGAGCCATTTGATCTTAAATCATATGATATTTAATCTTATGGGAGTATTTATATACATTTATATAAATATTCAATTCCCTTTTATTCTTCATACCCAACTTACGCTTGTATAAATCATTAAATATTTCATGAACAAGCCTGAACATTCCTCATTAGGCCTGTAAGTCTTCATGGGGGTCTAATACTTTGTTAAGCCTAAGAATGGATTAAAATGAGGGGTTATAAATGATTCATAATATTTATAATACTTCCATGTCTTCTATTTATGAATCCTAAGTTCATTTTTTTTACCATATGCATCTTGACTTATACTACCTGTAGGTGATGGTTTGAATGACTACAAGCTTGAGATGGATTGTCTTTGTATCACCCTATGATATTATTAAAGACATTAATTAGTCTCTAAGGATTAAATAAACCTATATTATTCATCTAAACCCTGGTTTTTGTGTAAACATTGCATTTTATCTTTTAATTTTAAAAACTAACTTGAATTCTCAAGCAGGCTTGTATATTATCATTTAGGTCTTTTAAGCCTAATTGAGCTTGTTCATCACTTCATTACCTCCATTAACCCTATTGATTATCACTTTGATTTAATTGAGTTGTTTTATAATGGTTTTATTTATTCTCTTGACTCTTTTTCAAACCCTTAAGCATCTTCCAGTACCACACAGTCAACATATTCTTCACAAGGGCCTAGACTGATCTGTAAGTGGTAGTTAGAGTTCATTGTATGATGGACTATTAGAAAATAATGTTCTGAGTTAGTGATAAATATTTTAGTTTCCAAATATAATTTCTATTTTTAATTTCCTATTTTACCTATGTGGCCCTTTTAACCTCATCCTCTAATGTAACATTTACCTATAGGTCTGTAAAGTTGTAACTCTGCATTTTCTTCCTTTAAGCCTTCACATGGTGAATATTTTGATCAGTTTAACCTTGATAAAACCTATCAACTACCTTTTTAAAATTATTATTATTTTATTTTCCTCATACATCTTTGATACTGCAAGGTTAGACCTTCTCAAATCGCTTCTGTGCAGGTAGCCTACACACCATCCTTAAGGTGAGTTATGATGGGACTTGTTAGAGGGCTAGTATGGATTGAATAGATGGTGTGAAACATGTGATATGGAAATATAATAAATTAAAATGTATTCCAAAATCCATATCAACCTTACATATACCCATTTTATACCATTACATCCTATAATAACCTCTAAACCTTAAATGCAAACCTGTAACATATCTCTCATGAAGGTTCCTCTTGATATTTGACTATTCACAAATGTAAACCTAATGGATAAATATATGATATGGTTTTGTAAACCCATATATAACTTTCACAATGCTCATCTTGTTCCAACTATCTCCAAATTTCATGAAACTTGTGTAAAACTTAGCCTATGGGGTTTATGTAGGGTTTAAGACCAACTGATGGTAGTAAATGATTGTTCATAAAGTATATGGTACTAATATTATAACTAATTCCACAAATATAAATTCCATTATACTCCCCTCCTTTTCCCATAATATCAAGTCATCACTCTTTCTCCTTAATCTATACCAATTACATGAAACTGGCCAATACTAATCTACCAAGAAGTTAATAGAGGTTCATTTTGAATTCTTAGTGTATGTAATGGGAAATGCAAAAAAATTCTACAAATCAATCTTATCTCTGAGAATATAGATCCTAATTACACTTTTGATTGGGGATATATTAGATAATTAGGGTCATGACCAGGATGGATCTGCTAGACTTAATTAAGGGATATCTTACCACAATAATATAACTAGGGTGAATTTTAAAGCCTCCAATCAAGAAAAACTATGCAATAACCCTAAATATGTCCTTTGTTTTCATATTCACTATACTAATAAAAATTAAATCAAAATATAATATAGTGTTCACCAAATCTTGTGGTATAAAGTGGGGGTAATAAACACTAAAATTAAACATGCATAGAAAACATATACTCGTGTCAATGTATACATAATAATAATGCATGGAAGAGAATTGTAAATGCATATATTTACTCTTATAAATGAGAAAAAAATTTAGGAATACTTACCTTTGAAGATGAACCCATCAAGCCTCAATCTCTCCCTTGGACAAGGTGCTTCGCAATAGGTTATTTTGGTATGTAAATATGACTAGGATGAATCATATCTAGGATACACAACCTATCAATGCATCCAAAATACTTCTCTATAAGATAATATTTATATCTCCAAAGAAATTATGAAACCCTAAGCTTGCTCCTCAAGTAGAATGGTGGATAAGCAGATGCATAATATATCTTAATTATTCTTATCTCCTCTTAGAAATGGTGAAATGAATGTGTTTATATAGGTGTATCTAACCCTAAAACCTTCCAAAAAATTTATCTGACAAGGTTAACCTGATCAACCTAGTATTTAAATTGACAAAAAACTAACTAGATAATGAACTATGTCGGACATGGCTGATTTAGTTCTTAGTAAGCCTTTGTAAATAACAATATAGGGCCGATGTAGCCAACATAGTCATGCAAACTACCAAAAGGGGGTTTAGGTTAGGGAGAAGGATAATGAAGGTGGTAAATTACTACAGGAAGGTGAAAAATAGGAGGCAAAGCTTAGGGTAATGTTTTTAGGAGACAAGTGTGTAGATATCAAGTGGCAAAAGGGACAACAATCCTACAAAGCACCAATAGTCTACCCATCCCTTTCCCAGTGTCACCCTTAGGACATGTAATCAGATATATTGAGACTTGATGGGTTCTTAAAAGATAAATAAAATCATTAATTTATAAAATTTTGAAAATATTATGTGTATACATATGCCCCACTCAAAGCTCATCATGTGTCACATAAGTGCAATATGGGATGGTGCTTTGGGAAAAGAACATAGTGATACAAAATGTTGAAGTTGAATAAACTATATTAAGTGTCAAATAAGATAAATGAAAAGAGAAATTTGAAAAACACATACCTTCACTTACCTTAGTTTTGTAGATAAAGGAGATGTGAGAAATGTCAAGGTGTCCAATGTGAGGAACATTAGCTAAACCTGTAGAGATTAATGAAAAAGAGTGAAAAATCAAAAAAATTGCAACATGTGTATATAATAGTGGCAAATAATATCTATGATGTCAATATTACATAACATTTTATAGTTTGGAAAAAAATTAGTAGAGACAAATATAGGAGAAAAATAATAAACTTGATGGTAAATGTTTGAAAGGTAAATAAATTTTTAATATAGTGAATATAAATAAGTTGATAAGAGAATTCATTTGTCATTATATACTATTATAATAATAATATAGAGCTATGATAGACTAAGTGATATACCTAGACAGTAAGGATGGTGGGGAGATGCTAGCTAAGATGGGGAGGATGAATGGGACCAGTGGTGTTGCTGAGCACATGGATATATGAGAGTTCTCTAATGTATCAGCCAGCTAGGTTACCACATGTGGTCAATGATAGGTTACTTTGGGTTTCTAGATGGAGAGATGACCAAGTAGCATAGGCTTTGCCCCACATGTTAGTGCTATAGATAGTCACACAAGGAGAGATCACATGGAATCCCTATATGATTTGGCTGAGTTGGGTGACCATGGCACCAGGGCTATCTCTAGAGTAGATCATAGGACACTGTACCTATTGGGTAGAACCTTAGCTAGTGAAATGCTTTCTAAGATATTTTTGATTCCCACACCCAATGTCTCTTATAAAATTACCTACATTTTGGGTAAAATATGAGAGAGAGCTGAGGGGGATAAGAGGATAAGGAGTTCTAGTTAAGAGACTAAAGATCAAATCATGATGTGTGAGACCATGGAGTGGTCAAGAATGGTAGCTAAAGATTGTTGGAGGAGAGGAAATAGATGTGGATGCAAGGGTTAAATAGGTATAATATTATGCATCATATTAGGAGGGGTAATGATCACCTTAGGCACACCACTAAAGGAGAGGCCAATAATAGGATCAAGAATAAAGGGTGGTGATACAAGATGGCCTGACATTTGGTCTAGGGAAAAGTTGGGTGATAAAATCACCACTGAGGAGAGGACTAAGACATATATGGGTGGTGACTCCAAGATTTTATTTTATTGGAAGGTGACCCATAAACAAGGTACTTAGTAGATAGGCTAATGGAGAGACTATTCTCAATAGACAAGTAGATGGGGAGATGGTGGTTGGTGACATCAAGATAGGTAATAAATGTTGGATTTGTTAGTATTTGAAATATAATACTAGTTATATGTGATTATAAATAGATAAATTTTTAGATATATATGTGATTTGATATTTATTTAGTTTTTATTTTTTATAGAACCTATAATAGAGGAGACTAGATGGAGGTCGTTAGTCATGTTGATAGTTTGTGGAATTTTAAATGGAGTGTTAGCACCATATAACCTCACCACACTAGATGATCTTATGGTACCATCTACCCCAACTAAGGGGAGCTAGTTTAGACTAGTGGGGGAGGTTTGAAGGTAACTATAGACATACAGATATGGATTTTATCCATTGACAAGGGTGGGAACAAGAGAGGCATAAGCTTAGTAGGCCTTGTCTCAAGAGAGAGTCATATACATGGCTATCATGATCCAGTTAGGATAGGTATAGGCCAAAGTATCCATCTTACATGGATAAGTAGTAGGGTTGAGATCTTAGATAACCTCATCAGTGCACCATGTAGAGGGAATAGTTTTAGGAATTTATGGGTACCGTGTCTAGGCCATGAGATAGGTAGGATGGATCCCAACCATAGAGTTGGAGTGATGTGTTTTTATATTTTTTATTAAAACACATGATATATATAGATAGATTAGTTTTAAAATTAGATGTTGATCTTAGTAGTTATATTTTGGTTGTATTTGTTGATGCATAGATATATTTCTTTCTAGCAGATGCATTTTGATTTTGTTGTATATGTTATAAGAAATATATGTGTAGTGTTTTATTTTCTAGCATTATGTAGTACACATGCATGTCTAAAAAAATAGGTGAAAAAGATTTAGAATAATATAATTAATCATAAACAGATGCACTACACACTATATCATGATGGGAAATGTGTAATAACAAAATATGACTAAGTATAATAAATCAAAAAGTGGTAAACAAAAGGGGAAATTTTTTTTAAACCATGAAAAATATTGGCACCAAATTAAAACAAGTAAATCACACTAAATCATGTTGGGAAGTATGAAAATAATGTAATAAAATGGAAAGCACGTAAAATACCAATAGTATCAGAACAACTAAATTACCTTAATCAATCATACTAAATCATGTTAGGAAGTATAAAAGAGAAATAAAATTGGCAAAATGGTCTTAAATTAATCACACTAATTCAAGTTGGGAATTATGAAAAACACAAAATAAATGGTTGGATTCTTACATGCAATCAGAAAATAAGAAGATAAAAGTGAAAGATTAATGAAGTAAGCATAAAACATACTAAATAAGGATATGAAGCATGTCAATGACTTCTAACTCATAATCAATCACATGTTATCTCATATTTGACATATGTGATTTCGTTGGGACTTAGGTATTGGAAAACTTTATGAGGAAGGCTAGGTCCTGTCCATGGTCTTAAATTGTAACTCAAAAAGGGAACACTAATGAGGTGGAATCAATGTGAAAATATGGTAAAATGGGATGTTTGGAATGGTAATGTGAAAATTTGGTAATTTTTTAGGAAGGCCTAGTCCTTTCCAAGGTCTTACACTACAACTCACAAATAGAATCCCTAGGGATGTGATCAATGAACAAAATAATATTTCTCAAGCAGAAATATTAGGATTTTAGGGAGTGAAAAATTTAATTTAAGAATCATAACATAGGAATCTAATGACAAGACTTTATGAGACATGAGGCACACTAAGGACATGAAAAGATACTAAGTGACTAGTGATGATCAATAAGCAAAGGATACGTATTCATTTATAGGCACAAAGTTGTGTATGAAAATAAGTGTGGTAATACGATCAACTCATGTTGGTTATTTTGAAAAAGAAATTAAAATTGACCTACCTTACCATGAAATGTTCCCCATTCCTCTAGGCCCCTTACAGAGTCATCGGTCTATTATGAAGATTGGGTACTTTCATGAGAAAGTATGTACCACTCAAATATTTTTTATTCTCCTTTTCTATTCTACTAGCCTACCACACCCCAAATGGACCTTGAATCTATCATGAGGCCAACTATGGAGCTTGATATTCTATTATAAAAAATATATGTGCTTAGAATAATGTCTTTTAGTGTGATTTGACTTTTGAAATTTTTGAATGTTGTTTTTTAGATGATTGCCTTTTGTTAAATGGTTTGGATTTTGAATATTTATGGTTTTTAAGATTCCTACTCCCTACAAAATTTGAATGACCAATCATGAGATATAAATTGATACATAGGAATGAAGATAAGTATCTAAAGATATGATTGTCTAAAACACTTAGTCTCAATTATGAATCAACATGTTATCTCAAGTCTCAACCACGTGTATGCTTAGTTTGTGATAGGTAATAAAGATAAATAAGATGAGATCCAAAGTGGACTAGTAAAATTAGATTATAATGAGATGAATTGTTTTCTAATTGATCACATGGTAGATGAGGAATAACTAAAGGGAGCAAGGTTTGTATAACTAAGTCACAATAACAATTATCCATGTTTATAGAGATAAGATATCAAACAATCATGAAAAAGAACAAAATAACCATAGAAAATAAACTCATGAAGATTTGGTATGTAATTATGAGAAATAATCCATAAGAGAACATAAGAGGAATAATGACATCATAAGCAACATGTAATGTGAAACAAAAGTCACCATGTAAGATAAGAATTTGAAACAATGTTAAATGATATAAAATATAAAAAATGTAAAGTTAGATCACATGTCTAATCTAGAAAAAGAAAGAAATGAAAGAAAACCATGATTGTGTTCATAAATATTTATATATCTATCCACACACATTATCCATAACATCTGATAAATATCTATGAAGTTGAACTCAAACTGCAACCAAAGTTTCATCAATATTCATGGAAAGTTGAGAAAATAATTCATGGAAAATCTCCTTGATAGGTAGGAATGCTTGAAAGATTTTGATGATGAGGGATATCATGCACAAGATGCTCAAAATAAATAATGGGAATGGACTTTATAAGAGAGGAAGGGGTCACTAGTGGAGAATGGGCCACAAGTGAAGGAGTCACGGGTGGATAAATAGTAGGTGGAAAAGGGACCATAGGTGGTGGATCCATGGGGGAAGAAGGGGGAACTCTATTGCAAGGGAGAACTATGGGAGGAAGGGTAGTAGGCAAAATAATGGTCATGAGGTGATCCTTGAGATGTCATTGAAGGATGTGAGAATGATCAGTATGGTGTGTACCATATTGGTTCTAGAGATAATATACCTCTCCATATTTGGAAAGATATTTAGGTAATACTTTTGAGCGAGGTATATCCTTGTCTATGGGCTAAGGAATAATAGGATACAAAGTGTAAATATATTTTATAACTTATGATAATTCATGGATGAATGATTATCTATGCCATAGAAGCAACATATATGTTTGTTAGTAAATTTTGTAGGTGTACTAATAGGATGAGTGGAAATGGAAGTTAAAGAAGATTAGTATAATGAACAGTCTATAGTCTAATGACTGGAAACTTTATGAATATCACAATATGGTTGATCAACTCATTTGGTGGGAAAAGGAGAAAGTTGTGGTAAAGGGAATAAATAAGGGAAGGTAGGGTTTGTGGAGAGACTGGGCAAGGCTCTATTGAAGGAGCCATATGATCTGAAATAGGAAGAGACTCAACTAGAGAAGGAGTGGGAATAAGATCTGAATTTGGTTCTATTAAGGGAGGTATGAGATGTATATAAATATTAAGGATAATTACAAGCATCTTAGGGATAAATTAGCTAGAGGGGTCCTGATATCTAGCAAAGTGATAGGAACTAGTCATAGCACAATCCATAAGCATACTCTTATGAGGCTCTTCATAAATTAGAGGTGTGTACACCATATGTACCCTTTGATCAAGAAAAAAAATGTTAAAATTAGGAATGATATAGGATGGATTGACAAAAGAAATACTAAAAGAATGAATTGAAGAGGAATGATAATGAATAATATCAACATCTTAGGCTTGAATAAGACCTCCTAAGAATGGATCATCTAAGTTATATCCATCATCATAATCAAGTGTACAAATATCGATGGCATAGGTAGGGATGACCTTATCATCTAATGTGGTGTGATGAATGGAATGTTAAGTCTTAGTTTAGACAAAGCGTATATCATCAGTAAGTGGTTTACAAGAATGAGGTTGAAAATAAGGGGGAAGCTAAGAAATGAGATAAGGTGAGAGATATAAGGTTTTAATCTTTATATTAATCTTGTTAGGATCATCATTATTAGAATCTAGGAGGTTAGGGGGTATATTCTCAATGACTTCAAGGTGACCATTGTAATCTAAAGTAGAATTGATAGGAAATTTAAACCATTGAGATTCATGAAATGGAATGATTGGAAAGGGTTCAAGGGTGGAAATATTAAATAAACTAGAGTCTTGGAATTTTTCAAAATTCTAGGGGTTAATGTCACCTTAAATCCTATATATGGCTCCATTGTGAGGAAATTTTGACACATTGGCAAGTGGAAGAGACAACTTCTCTCATGCGATGACTCAATGGCCTCCCAATAAAAATGTTATAGAATAGAGTAAAGTTGAATATCATCACCTTTATGCAAATAGTGATAGGTGGGATGATGATAGAGAGCCACACATAGCCTAAGGGGGCATTTACCTTTGATCATAGCCTTGACACATGTTATGTGTGGAATTAATATTACATTTAAAATATTTAAGGGTTTTGATAAAATCAAGAGAGGCAACACAAGTGATAGAACCCTCATAAATCAAGGGATGCTTGACTTGGATATCACCAATTTGGACACTGATAAAGAGAGGATGATCATCTACATAAAACAAAATCTCATTAGGGATCATAGAAGTAATGGGGAATTTTAAGGAAAGATAAGTGTCAATTATTTCATCAACATGTATGGACATCTCTTCACACTGTTATAAAATGCTATCTTCTAATCTGGATAAGCTGTATTTGTGTCTTGATATGGGAGGATTAGGGATGTTCATTTTGAACAAAAGATACATAACATGATTATGATGATGTGGAGAGGATATGTATAAGTTTGAGAAATGGGATTTGAGATGGGAGATTAGTAAGCTTCATAATGGGATCCCATTCATCATAAACCATAAGGGAACCATTAGAAAGAGGTGAATAGTGTTGAAGGAGGAGACTAATTGCATGTGAATTATGTTGATAAGATATAGAAGGTTTAATTGGAGGATAATTTTATTGATTATTTTGAGAAGATAGGGTGGTTAATGTGGGTTTGGTTTGAGATAGATTAGAATAAGTGTTGATATAAGTTTGAGTATTATTGGTGATGGGTAAAGAGGTTGGAGGAATGATAGAAATGGTATGATAAGTCTTATATATGGGAGGTGTTAGAATTAGTTCATCAAAAGTTATAAATTCATATTACCCCAACTCTATTAATTGAGTTGGAGATGATTCTTTGATAACATGATAATTAAGGATTATGGATGGGGTGAGGATCAATGAAGGTAACCACCCTTCACATATTATTCATATTGACCATACCATCTTTAAGAGTTGGGTCAAGAAGATTGTCAAAATTATTGGTAGAATTGGTAGGTTTGTCTACTTGTCTTGGTGATTCAGAAGAGGATATTCATACATGGTCAAATGAGCATTATCTTGGTTCAAAGCTTGATATTAAGTTTGTGTTTCATGGGATTTGAAGGTAATGTCATAGGATTTTTTACATTTAATAATGATAAAATTGTGGTAAAATTTAGGATTGAGAAGGAAATACATAGCCAAATTATGAAGTTATCTACAAGTCTCATGAGAATGACCCCAACTAACATGAAACCAACAAAATTTATTGGGACCATCCAATATTTCAGGGATTAGTGGGATTGAGTTTTCATAGAAGAGGACTTGGTAGACATTTTTTTTATTTCACTAAGGATAAAGGTTTATGAATTTTTATATTATTTTTTGAAGATAAATGAGTATTAGTGATGTGGTTGGGAGGAGAAGCTTGATCTGGAGCCTGGTTGGGAACAAAAGATTGAATAGTATGAATGGTGTCATAGGAATTCATTACACCATCATTTGTAGCATGATGATTCTTATTCTTGACTAACATACAAATACCCATAGAAGGTTAGGATGGCTAAAATTAATGTATGAGGAAATATTTATGATTGGCTTGGTCAATGGCCTCTACAAAGTGTGTGGTGAGATATTTTAGACCCAATATTATAACTTGGGAAAAAGAGAATTGAAAACAAATGAAAGAGGTTATCATATACCATATTATGTTCACATTTTTTAGACAAGGTCTTCCATTTTTTTATGAAATCTTGTGTGGTTTTGGTCTTGAGTTGCTTACAATTGATAAAATGGGCCAAGGTATTTTCAAAGAGGTCACTAGTTTAGAATTCTTAGACTAGAGAATTGACTAAATATTCCAAACTAGTGATGGGATGATATTTGATTTGGTTGTACTAATCTAAAGTATCACGTATGAGAGTTTTTTATAATATCTTGTTAGCAGTAAAATTATATAACTTGACCCAATCTTTATATAGATTTCCAAATGTTTTCAAGTGAAGAGTAGGATCAGTTGACCCATTATAGGTAATGGTAGGGGTGATCCCTCCTATATTGATGTTAGAAATTTGAGGTGTAAAAGGAAAATTTTGAAGGTGCTTGATTGTTTTGTTAACAATAGGAGGTTGAGGGATAATATTTCCATGGTAATCCTGAATAGGATGTGGGGGAGAATTTTGGTTATGCATTACCCATGGAACCTGTTGAGGGTGGGTTTGAAGATGGATAAGATGATTTTGAATTTACATAATTTAATTTACATTTTTAGCTTGGAATCATTCATTTGATTAATATTTTTTAACAAAATTTGATGGGTTTGAGTGGTATTATTGGCATTGTATGAAGTATTGGAATTGATAGTAGTGATTTGGGTACCACTATGGGTGTTAGTAGTAGGTTGACAAGAATTATTCATAAATGAGTCACAAGTAGCATGATTTTATTGTGTGGAAACATATGTACTAGTATAGGGATGAGAAGAATAAGCACTATATGCATGATTACCATGGGTAGCAAATGATTCAATAGTGTTAGCATTAAGAAGAGTGGGTCTTGGAAGAGGCCCACTAGATGTAAAACCTACAATGTTAATATATATATATGATAGGCATGGAGGTGGAGGAAATCATAGAGGAAGATGTCATGGTATGAGAAGGGGTCAAAATAGAGGGAAGAGGTTGACAAGAAAAGAAGCTAATGTCCCCAAATCCATGTGAGAATGTGGGAGAAGGTGAATGGGGTTCCTTGACTTAAGCACTTATCATGAGATGGTAAATAATAAAAGGATCTTTTCCTTGATATTGAGGTAATTCATTGATAAATAAGAGAATTTATGGGGTATACACTAATTTAGGTTGATCTTGAAATGAGGATAGAGGATTACTAACTAAAGAGGAATGAGTAGGGATCCCATAGTTTATAATGCAAGTGGCTACATGCACATTACTTTCATCTAGGGTAGGAGCCACAAGATAATTATGTGAGAATCAATTTGAGTTTGTAAAACTCATCATATCTATTGAATTCAACTCAGTTTTATCTTCAAATAATAATTTCATGATGAAAGATATAAATTAGGGAAGACAAAGTTGATGCAAAGTCAAAGAGATAAGAAGGATATGGAGTTGACCAGGTCGACCGTGTTATATAATACAAAAGATAAGTAAGAGTATATGGTCAACCAAGTTGACCTAGTACTATAACATGATTGGTAGAAAAGAATATAAAGTCAACCAATCCAAATTAGTACTACAAACAAGGTATGAAACTAAGTGAAGAAGGGTACAAGGTTGACCAAGTCGATTGTGTACTATAACCTAATTGGCATAAAGGGATATAGAATATATTTGATTAAATTAGTAATATAGATAGAGAAAATTACAATATGATAAGAATATAGGGTTGATCAAATCAATTTAGTACTATAACTTGACTCATAAAAAATATTATAGGGTTAACCAGGTAGACTTTGTACTACAGTCAAGGGAAAAATTAGTATGTAAGAGACTATGTTGAATTGATTGATAGTGTGATAAAATAGATAAATTTTTTGAAATGTATTTAAATCAATTAATGGAAGCAAACATATAAATAATTAGATCAATGAGAATTATCCAATTAAGTCACATAACAGAAAACCTTGCACCAATGCACGCTAATATAAGTTTTTACAATATAGCACATAATTATTAGAGAACAAGTATTCAAAACAAACTAAATACTAAGTGGTCATCTTGAGTGTTCTTAGATGATTATAAAGTTTTATTTTTCATGTGATAAAGAAGTTGGCTATAAATAGGGAACTAAAAAGTATTCTATGGATGGTTTTAGGATGTTCAAGCTGAAAGGGATCTATGTTGGCAATGGTACTAGCTTGGTATTGGGGCCTACCCCCTCACTTCACAATCCCATAGTGATAAGGGTGTCAGGTAATTTTACAATATATACCATTAACCACATGTTTATGCTTAGTTGTAAAACCAAGTCAACTTCCCTCTTGGTGATGAAATCCAAGTAGGTGGGCCTTGGTAAGATAAATGTTAAATGCATTTTGAATATTGTGTGATTTGGTAGTGTGTGTAAAAAGATAAAAATAGTGAACCTAATTGGAAATTTGAAAAAATGCCTATATTATATGTTAGCTACTCTAAGCATGAAAATAGTTGAAAATGAAAGTGTGAATTAATTACTAGCAAATAATTATTAATTCCCAAATTAAGAATGGTATAAAGTAGGTTCAAACAACACTATGCGCAAATAGTATAGAGTAGATTCGATTGGGTCACTATTATTTTGTGTAAACAAGAGTTTTTAATAAATACAACAATCATGTTGACTTTATCTTTTAAATAGAAGATAGGCTCTAGAAATAAGTTGACTAGGTTGACTTAGTTTGTTGTAGGATTGTAGTTTTAAAGACTATAAACTTGCAAAAAATAGAACTGTAATGAAGTACTAATTTGATAGAGAGAGAAAGAGAGAAACCTTGGTGGGTTAGAAGATAATTAGGATTGAAAATTTTCTACTGAAGTGCCTTGAATATTTCTTTCAATTTATATAGACTAAGTCAACTAGTTTGACCTAGTTCTACGAAACCCTATTTGTTGAAGCAAGATAAAATGACTAAGTCAACCTACAGGACTTAGTTTATTATTTTGGATGTTGACTAGAAGACTAGTTAACTTGTAAAACTCATTTTTTATCTAGATGTTGATGGAAATACTAAATCAACATGTTTAACTTAGTTTATTAATATGGATGCTAACTGAAATACCAAATCAACTTGCCTAACTTATTTATTGATCTAGATGTTGATTGAAATACTATGTCAACTTGTTCAAAATAGTTTGTTATCTATGACTAAAAAGAGTACCATGTCTACCTATCTAATATAGTAACCTATATCTGATGAAGACATGCACTAGAAATAATAGACTCATTTTGATATGATTATGTGTTAAACTTGCACACAAAAGTTAGAACTATACCAACCTAGTCGACATAGTATCCAAAATATAGAAAAATAATAAAATGGTATAAACAAAAATGTGAAAGAAAAGCTACAAGGTTTAGATTCATGTCAAGTTCAGTAAAACATATGCAATGGGAAAGGAAATAGATTCTACAAATCAATCCTAGCTTCGAGAAGATATATCCTACTTACACTTTTGATTGGGGATACATTAGATAATAAAGTTCATGACCAAGATGGATATGATATACCTAATTAAGGGACATATTATGATAATAATATCACTAGGAAGGGTCCTAAAGCTTATAATTAAGCAAAACTATGCAATAACCTTAACTAGGTCTTATGTTTTCATATTCACTATACTAATAATAAGTAAAGCAAAATCTAATATAGTGCTCACCAAATCTTGTGTACAAAGTAGGGGTAATAAAAACTAAAATCATCAATGCATAGAATAAATATACTCATGTAAATGTATACAAAATCCTAATGCATGGAAGAGAAGTACAAATTCATATCTATCTACTCTTGCAAAGGAGAAATAAAGTTAGGAATACTTACCCTTGAAGACAAACCTATCGAGCCTCAATCTCTCCCTTGGACAAGGTTATTCATAAGAGGTTAATTTGGTATGTAAGGATGACAAGGATAAATTAGATCTAGGCTACACAACCTATCAATGCATCCAAAATAATTTTCCATAAGACAAGATATGTATCTCTAAAGAAAATATGAAACACTAAGCTTACACCTCAAGTAGAATGGTGGCTAAGCAGATGCAATATATCTTAATTCTTCTTCTTTTCTATTATAAATGGTGAAATGAATGTATTAATATAGGTGGATCTAAAACCAAACCCTATTGGCATGTTTTTTTCATTGATTTCAAATATGTATCATGTCAAGATTGAACTATCAAGGTTGATTTCAAGGTTAATGTCAAAGGTGACTAAGGATATATGGTAGTAGGTGATATGTCAAGGTATATAAGAGTATTTCAATGATGATATTTATTATGAGTGACATGATCATGGAATTTATAGGTCATGGAATATGTTTGAAGATAATGAATGTATGTATAAGAAGCATAGTGTATGAAGAGTTTCATAGTAAGCCATGTGACAGGATGCATTTGAATGTAAGAGAGAATTTGAAGGCAAGAGAGAATTTGAAGGAAAAAAAGAATTTGAAGGAAACTAGTGTATTTTTTTTAATGAAGGTATAGGTCAAAGTGTCTTATGACTTTTTTTTTGAGGTCATGACATGAAAAGAACATGTCAAGGTATCAAGTACATTAGAAACTTGAGCCTAATCATAGCATGCTAAAGGTATGATCTAGTGGCATGATGAGGTGAGTGATCTCATGCATGTGAGAGATTGTGAAGGTTGTATGATCATGAGTATGAGGTGTGTATTCACTCAAAAGTGTTTCAAAGTGAGCCTACAAGGTTAGGTCCTTTAGTTTATGTCTAAATCTAGACCTTTCTTAAGCCTCGCTTGGTATAATGAGGCATGAAGATCAATTTTCAAGGAAAGTTTGAATATGTGAGAAATGAATGAGGTATGATATGTTTTTATAAGAATTTTCAAAAAATTTGAGGCCATGGTTTGAAAGAAATTCAATAAACACTATTTTAGGCCTTCTTGAGTCACAAAATAAAGTCTCAAGACTTGGGAATCACTTTAAAACATTCTTTGGCATGTTTAACCTCAATATGAGAACCTGAATTATTAAGTAAAGATGGGTAATGGTATTATCTAAGAACTATAGTCATTAGTTTTGATTTAATGGGAAATCCTTTATGAACAATCGTTAACATTAAAACTAGTGTTAAACCTCCCTAAAACCCTAATAAGGACCTAATATGGAAGATATTATTCAATTCAGATAAAAATGGTCTCAAATGACTAGACAAACTATTTTATAATGTATTAAACTCTCCCAAGTACCTCTAGTTTATGGTGGTTAGTCAGATGAGAGAGAAAATGTGTAGATATAGGCTTGTTTGTGAATAATTTGTTGTAGCATTCAAAATTTGCATTGGTGAAGAAAATAAAATGGATGGAAGAAGAATATATATAATTATACTACATTCCTATGAAGGTTTATATATATGTTCCACCCTTTAATTATGTTAAACTATCATTCAAGTTAGCCAGTCGCTAACATGCCTAATGGTGTAAATAGTGAAAAACCCAGGCAATAATGAGAACATTGATTGGAATGTGTTTTCATGATATAATGATGAAATTAAGTACATGGAGATGTTTTTCAATAATTTTAATTCATGGTCATACTTGGTATAAGTTTTATAGGTCCATGAATATGGTGAAAAAGTTTCTCACAACTTGACCTATTTGGTTCAGATAAGATAATGAGATATAAGGCCATGAGATTGGTCTAAAAGATTGATATTTGACATTAGGCCATATGATATTTATATTTTATGATGGTTTTTATATCTCATATTAACATATAAATTCATTATTATTCTTTTAAATTTGTCATACAGTTGTCGAAGGTCAATGTTTCATGACTATATTTTTGATAGTCTTGGCAGCTATGAGTATGCAAGTTATAGTGATGAGTTTGAGGATTTAGGCCCTAAGTTGAAGTGTCTAATGAATATGGTGATATTTTTGAGGTCATCTAGGTTCTATATAAGTAATTTATTATCATGGTTGTATGACTAAATGATGTGTTATCTTCAGTTGTTCATGATAGACTTTTATGTGTGTTTAAAGGCCTAATGTGAATAGTGTTAATGAAGTGTTTCAAGTGGTTTTTGGAACTGAAAGGTGTCATGGTACTTGGATGATGTTGGTTAATTCTTAGTTTATTTTTTTATGAAAATTTTGTGCCATGTATAGAGGTATAGTGTGTTCCAAGGGTTCATAAGGTAATGTGTCCTCCATGAGACCTAAAAAAGGATTTGGTTTATTTGAGTTATGGAAAACCTAATTTAATGATTGATTATTAATTATAACATTTACTAAGTCCTATTATGTGTAAAATATAAGTGGGAAAGTTTTTTTTTCTAACCAAAAGGTGTATGAGTAAGAGGCTTGTATAACAATAATGATTTTTAAGCCTAATTGATGAGATAGAAAAAGAGAGATAAGAGAAGAGAATGAAATAAAATATTGAATAATAGAAGGAGGTCTTATAGACCATCATAGGGGTGTAGATAAATTTTCATGAAGATATAATAGGAGTTCTATGTATGAAAATCAAGGTAATATGACCTAATCAATCTTAAAGAGACCTAGTTAAGTTCAGAAGCCTAGAAGGTAGTTTGAGAGGGTTAAAAAGTGTGCAGAGCTAAAGAATGTGATCATCGTCTATTATGTGAGAAACAAGAAGTTTTGAAGGTGATGAAATCAATCATGTGGATGATTTTTTTCCTCCTTACAAGTGGGTGCTTGGTTTTCTTCCCCTTGAGGGTTCCCCACATATGTGATGTGTTATCTTGCTTCATGTTCATGTGAATTATTCTTTATGAAATATTATATATTTGTATTTATTTGATGGTTTAAGGACTATTAAGGATAATTAATAAAAAAATTAAATACTAATTCACCCCCCATCTCATTCATTGTTCCTATAACATTTTTTATCATAGATTGGTGATTTGAATCAAGCCTAATAGCTTGAAAGAGATTCTTGAAGCATAAGCATGTCTAGTCAAAAAGAACAAAGAGTTTTCTCAACCAATAAGGCTCCTCTCTTCAATGGAACTAAATATGCATTTTAGAGAATTAGAATGAATATATATCTCATGTCTTTATGTTATGACATATAGAAATCTATTATTAATATATTTATTCCACCTTATACACCACCAACTAACATAATAGGCAAGAAGGTAAATGAGAACAAATCTAAGGAAATAAATGTCATCCTATGTGGTCTTTAAAAAGCATAATTTATAAAGGTCATGAATTATGACATATCCAAAGGGATTTGGGAAAATGTATAGACCATTTATGAAAGAGACACCAAAGTTATGTTGGAAAAGCTAAAAACTCACCATAGGCAATTTGAAAGTTTTAGAATGGAGGATGAAAACATTGCATATTATCTATTGAGAGTAGATGAAGTGGTAAATATCATCATAGGTCTAGGAGAGAAATTAGAAGAATAAATATTAGTATAAAAAAGTCTTAAGATCCCTGACTTTTAAGTTTGATTTAGAAGTGTCTATAGTAGAGAAAATAAAAGATCTTAAAATAGTATAGATGGATGAGCTTCATGGCATCTTTAATGCCTATGAAATGAGAGCAAGTGATGGAATAACTTCCAAGAAGGAAGCTACATTCAAAGTTGAGAATAAGTCACAAGGTAAGAAGGCTAAATATGATGACAAGATAGAAGCCATGTTTATCAAAAAGCTAGGGAGAAGTTCACATAAGTATAAGGGTAAATTACCATTCAAATACTTTAACTATGGTAAGATTTGTCACTTTTTATATAAGTGTCCTTATAAGGTTAAGACTAAGCATGATGAAGAAGATGATGAACATCATGGTCATGATAAGTAGGTTTATAATCTTTACAAAATCATGAAATGTTTCAAGAAGTATGAATGTAATAAATGGTGATTCAAGAACAAGAGAAGTTTCTATACCAATGAAAATAATAGCTCATTTGATGTAAGTGACATAAGTACATATGATAGTGATGATGATAGTAATAATCATGACAACAATGAAACCTTATTCATAGTTATAGAAATAGATAATGAGGGTAAATCAAAAGGGAAAGTCCTAATGGATGATGAATTAGATGAAGAAGAGGCTGAAGTGAACTTTGAGATAGAATTGGTGAGTGTTCTAGAGGAGTTAAAGTTCTAAAGAAGGAAGAATTATAAATTAAGATCACTGGTAAAGAGTTATAAGGATGAAATCAATCTCTTTGAAGAGACACTAAGCATCAACACCACTAAACATAAGGAGATAATCAAATAGTTGGAAAATTATATTGAAATTATCACTACAAATATTAAGACCAAGGAGGAAGAATGCATCAAGTTTGGAATAAAAATGGAGTCTTTGAAGGTAGAATTGGATTAAAAAATAGTCAAGTTGAAGACACATCAGATATTTGAAAAGAGTACTAGAGTTCTTGGTGATATTTTTAGTATTCAAAGGCCTCCACAACATAAAATAGGTCTTGGGTTCAAGGAAGACCAAAAGGAGAATAGAGAGAGTCGGACTTCAAAGACCTATGTAGAAACTCTCAACTATGAGACTCATAGTAATCATCAAAAAATTAAGAATACCAACATGAAATTCAACATGAAGAGACCAATTAGGCAACCCAATGCAATAAGGTATTCCAATTCTTTTAATGGTTATTTTTTTCTTGTCATAACTTTGGTTATAGAGAAAGTGACTATATAATGGTTTTAAGGAATGATTTATCATGGGAACATTGAAGGAGTGATCAATCAAAAGCTATGGATAGCAATGTTGTTTGTTCTAGCTATCATAATGTGGGACACATTGCAATATTCTATCCCAATGGAGTTAGAATTCCCTCAAGACTGAAAAAGGTATATGGAGCTTGTACAATACATGAGAAGGGTCAAATATTGATATGGAAGCCAAATAAAATCAAGACTGATCATATTGAGTCTAATGATCAAGATGGATTATTTGCTAAGATATAGCAAGGATCAGAAGTAAAATAATGTCAAAAACACTTGTTATCTACATGTATTGATAAGGCAGTCAAAGATAAAAAGAAGGATTAGTTAAATGCTTTAATAAAGCCTAAGTAGATTATAAGGAGGGACTATTAGTCTCATGATTTCAAGATATCTAAGTAGAATGATTTGGAGATATGGGAATCTCTAGAGTTCATCAAGTTTTGAGATCCCTATGCAAAGAGTTGACACCATTAGGCTTCATGGAGACACTCTTCTATTAATATAAGTATGAGGTTGTAATCAAAGAAGAATTCATCTTGATATGATTCCAAGTTGTATGTATTACAAGGTATGATTTGTTTTATTTTTAGCTTGTATGTTAATGCCATGTGAAAGGATTTTGGTTAGTATGAGAATTGATTATGGATATCAGTTCATGAGGAGTCATGAAATGGAATACAAGTCTGAGCATAGGACTATGTCTAGAGACATATGCAATATGAATTGGTATACATGACCAATATGGTCATGATACAAGTTGAATGTTTTTAACAGAGATGGAAGTGTGATGAAAACCTATGTAGCTGATTGGTATATGAGAGGTAAGCAAAATGTTGTTATGTGTTTCTAACAGTTGATAGATTGAAGGATGTTGAGAATGGTTTGTGAGTCTTGATGACACATATGATGCACACAAGCTATAAGGATAAAGGGGGAGATAATTAGATGATTCATTAGCTTAAAGAGTAGATAAATAAATGGTCTATGTCAAAGAATTTATATATGAAACATAAAGATCTATGCCAAATAAGAACATATATGATTGCTTGTGAGTGATCAAGAGTTTCATTTATATCAGTCATATCAAGGACAAGGGGAGTGTTCCTATGTATTTGAATTAATTTGAAGAAGGTATGCATGGAGTTAGGGGGAACACGTTTATATGATACTTTATAGACTCAAAAAATGTTTAAGATGTTTTTTTTTCAAGAGGTATCATCCAATAAGTTACATCATGAGGGAGAAAGTTGTAAGTGTCTTTTTGTCATTAATATCAAAAAGGGGAGAATGAGAAAATGGAAAAGAACTATTTTTTAAATAATTTTTTTTTGCAGTATGTTTTCCATCAATGTGTTTACCATCGATGACAAAGGGGAAGTTTTTTGACATGTTGTTATCATTGATATCAAATATGTATCATGTCAAGATTGTATTGTCAAGGTTGATGTCAAAGGTGACTAAGGATACATGGTAGTATAAGATATGTCAAGGTAAATAAGAGTGTTGCATTAATAAGAATTATCATGAGTGATGTGAGCATGGAAGTTATAGGTTATGGAAGAAGTTTGAATACAACTAATGTTTGCATAGGAAGCATGGTGTATGAAGAGTTTCATAGTAAGCGATGTGACATGATACATTCAAAGGTAAGAAAGAATTTGAAGGCAAGAGAAAATTTAATAACAAGAAATAATTTGAAGGAAAGTAATGTATTTTAGTTGCATGAAGGTAAAAGTCAAAGTGTCTTATGACTATTTTTTTGTTATTTTATTGAGCTCATGACATGGAAGGAACATGTTAAGATGTCAAGTGCTTTGGAATCTTGGGCCTAGTTATAGCATGGTAAAGGTATGTATTGTGGGCCTAGTTAATATCTCAATAATGAGAGAGATTTTTAAGGTTGTATGAGCATGAGTACAAGGTGTGGATGCGCTCAAAAAAATTTCAAAGTGAACCTATAAGGGTAGGACCTTTAGTTTACATTTGTATCTAGACCTCGCTTAAACCCTACCTAGCCTAATGAGGCATGTAAATTAGTTTTCAAGGTAATTTTTCATATGTGAGCATGGACAATGTATACACAAAATATGTTCAAACTTCTATTGATTGCTGACACTTTGTATCTTGTAGGAATCTACCAAGTCTCAATCGCTTTGAATGCATGCCTTAAGGGGTGCACCAAGAAAGGGGTGGAAGGATCATTGATGTTTCATAAGACTGTTATCCCTTTTAACACTTTCCATCTACACACTCATATCCTAAAAACATTAACCCTAAGCTTATTATTCTCAGTGCTACCCATTCCAATCATTTTCCTCTTTCCATCCTCCTTTTCTTACCTTAATTCCCTTTTGGACAATCAGTTGAACTAGGTTGACCATGATTGACCCTATATAATTTAGGGTATTTTTCACTGTTTGAGTTGGTTAGCCTTTTGACCAACCTAGCTCAGACTTAGTAAATTATCCTTGAAAACACATAGGGTCAAACATAGCCTACTCTATACAACTGACATTTTTTTAAGGATTTAGGGAAATATCTACCTATATATACAAGTTCATTTAAAACCATTTGAAGATAGAGAAGTGAATAAAAATAAGTGTGAATGAACATCTACTTATTGACCATTATATTTTAGGAATAAAGCTTAGGGTTCCATACTTTCTTTGGAGATACGGATCTTGTCTTGTGGAGAAGTCTTTTGGATGCATAAATAGGTTATGTATCCTAAAACTAATTTATATTTTTTTATCCTTACATACCACAACAATCTCTTTTGGAGCACCTTGGCCAAGGGATAGATTGAAACTCTGTAGGTTCATCTTCAAGGTAAGTATTCCTAACATTATTTCTCCTTTGTAAGATTATATATATAATGTAGTTGTGTTTTTCTCTTCCATGCATTAGGATTCAATATACATTGATGCAAGTATATGTATTATATGAATGTTTTGTTTAGTTGTTTTTTTTGTTTCTAACCCCCACTTTATGCCACAAGATTTGGTGTGCACTAGATTAGATTTGATTTCTTGTTTGTTATAATAAGTGAATATCAAACCTTAAGACTCTTTTAGGGTTTTTGTGTCATTGTGTTAGACTATAGGCTTTATAACCATACCTCACATGGTGTATTATGATAAGTGATCCCCTAATCAAGTCTAGTGGATCCCCATATTGGTCATGATCCTACCTAAAAAATGCATTCCCAATCAAAAGTGTAGTTATTTTCTATCTTATTCGAGCCAAGATTGATTTATAGACATGATGCATTTTTTATTGCATATATTTTGGTGAACTTGATGTGAATCCTATCCCACCACTAGTTAGATTATCTTCACATTTATATTTTTGTCTCTTTTCTTTTTATTATTAGCATTCAATTTGGCTTCACCTTCATATTACATTCTATTGAACTCAACATGAAACTAGCCCTTGTAATATTTATTTCACTTTATTTCATTATTTTTAGCATTTTTTTATCATATATCTATCATACTGGATTGACTTTGTTGACCCAGTTCTAATCTCTATGTTTAGGTTTTTGGGAACATGTAATTGGTTCAACTCAGATGACCTAGTACAAGTTTTTAGACTTCTAGTTTAGACTACTAGGTTTACCCACTTGACCCTGTACACTTTTATGCATCCAAAAAACATACTAGGTTAACTCTGGTCGACCCTGTACATTTTCAATCTTATGTAATAGGTCTCTACACAACTTGGTTGACCCAATTATTATGTTTTATCATCATTCTTAAAGATTCTTAACTATCAATCTTCATTCTTAGCATATCTAATCCATCAAGGTTTTTTTATCTCTTTGTCTCTTTCTTTTACTATCTTTCCTTTCATAGTTTAAGCCTTCAAAACTGCCCCTGCATAGTCAACTAGATTGACCATGTCGACCTAGTTTTATGTTTTATGTGTTGTCTAAAATAGCTAGGTCAACCTTGGCCAACCCTATACATTTTGAGACCTCACTTCTATAGTACAAGTTTGACCCTATCAGCCTTATTCTATATTTTGTGCGTATAGTGTCAACACTACACATTGTTTCAAATTGGAATTATTCTTTATATGCTAGTAATTAGTTTACACCTTTCTTTTCTTATTGCTTGAATGCTTTGAATAGTTCACATAGTCTAATTAGGATTTTTTTTTAATTAACCATTTAGTTCCATTATTTCTATTTTATGCACACACATCTAAATCACATAATCTAAACAAGCACTTTAACATTTGTCTATCCTAAGCCAACCTACTTAGATTTCATCACCAAAGGGGAAGCTGACTTGATACTTTGTTCAAGTATAAAATGTGGTTAATGGTATGTTTTGGTTAAGCACCTGACACCCTTATCACTGCAGTGTGTGAATTTAGGGGGTAGGGCCCAATACCAAGCCTATATCATTGCTACTATACTCTCTTTTATCCTGAACTACCTGAATCCATCCTTAGATTGATATCTAGTTCATTTCTAAACAACCAACTTCCCATCACATTTAAAATCATTCATTAAATAATCAAATAAAGCATTAAGTTTGAGAAATTAGTTAGTTCTCTACTTTTCAAGTTGATTGTTTGCTCTTTGCTCAATTATGTGTACAAAAACTTGCATTAGCCATCAATAGTGCAAGGTTTTGTTTTGTGTGCTTCAATTTTATTGTCTAGCATTAATCCAATTAACTATTTATTTCCCTGAAGCTCTTACTTTCTTAGATTAGTTATAAAAATTATCTTGTTTCAACTCATAACTTGTTATCAAACTTTCCCTATTTCTCTATATGTTGTACTAGATCAACCCAATTAACCTTGTACCTTTTTTAGCCTTTGTACATGATACAAGATTAGCTCAATTGACCCTGTACTATCTACAACCCATTTCACCTCCTTTTTCCAATATCTATGCACTATATTAGATTGACCCAGTCAATATTGTATAGGTTTTTAGTCCTTATTTTTATGATAGGTCAACCCAATCAACCTTGTACTATTTCAATCATTTTTTGGTTCTTTGCTTTATCATCTTGCTTCCCTTCCCTTCATCATGAATTTTCTATTTGATAGTGATACTGAGTTGAAGTCAATATACATGATGAATCTTACCAATCCTCATAGGGTCTCCCATAGATAGAGTAGGGATCCTCTTTGGGATGCTAGTAATGTTCATATCACCACTCACACAATGAACTATGGGACCCCTCCTAATACCTCTTCACAACATAATCCTCTTTTCTCATTATAAGATCAACTTGAGTGAGATATACTCCTAAAATGCTCTTCTTTATTTCCAAATTTCCTCAACATCAAGGAAAAGATCCTTCTACCATTTATAATATCATGATTAGTGGTCAAGTTGAAGATCTTCATTCACCTACTCCTACTTTCCAACCAGATTTTTTAGGCACCATTTTATTTTATTCTCAACCTCTTCCTTCAATTTTGACCCTTTTTCATACCATGGCCTCTTCTTCTCTAAATTCTTCCACCTCCATGCCTAGTATCTCAACTAACATGGTAAATAGTGAATCAAAATTATTATTATTTGAATAACTAGATACAAAGGAATTATACCAAAAAAATCAACATCAAGATCACACCAATGTAGTAGTTGCTCAATGTTCTGATTCCAACAAAGCCAAATTGGATTATATGCAAAGAATGGTCCATAAGTTGAGAAATTATTTCATTAATATACCAAAGAGGATGGGTAATACCACTAATCATAATATTATTTTTTTGTATTATTTGTGGGTTTGTTGAAAGTCTTATCATATCTTGGAAATACACCTAAGGTAATCATGATTCTAGTGCTTCTTCATCTCAACCATTCACTAGTCCATATTTTGATACACAAGAAAAATTTTCCACTAGTGCATCTCACCCTCATAATTATTCTTAAGCTCCTACCAATGCCAATAGTGGTACCCAAGCCACTAAGCATAACATTAATTCCAACCCTAATGTTTATACTAATGATAATCAATCAAATTTTGTTGTAAAATCTCAACCAAATGAATACATTTCAAGATCATAATACAAATCAAATGATGATAATGCAAAACCACCTTCTCCACCTTCAATATCATATGCAACCAATGGCTTGGGGCATACATATCCAAAATTTTCACCCTCATCCTATTCAATATTATTAATTAAATCTCATTCATCAACCTCCTTTGGTCAACAAAACCATAAAACATCTAAAAAATAAACCTTTCAATACTCAAATTGCTAACATTGACATAGGATGTATAATACCTACACTTTCTTATAATGGATCAATTAATCCTAACCTTCATCTTAAGACATTTGGAAATATTTATAAGGATTGGGTAAAATTAAACACATTTAATACTACCAAAATCCTTTCCAAAACCCTCATAGGTGATACCTTGGATTGGTATAATCAACGTAGACCAAATTCCATTACTAGTTTGGAGGGTTTAGTGAATGCTTTAGTGTAAGAATTCTAAACTAGTGATCTTCCCAAAAACACTTTGACCCATTTCATGAATTACAAACAAAATTATAATGAAACCATTCAATCCTTTGTTAAAATATGTAAGACTTTGTCAAACAAATGTGGACATAACATGGCCAATGATAATATTTTCCATCTCTTTACCAATGGCCTTTTTCCTAAATTACAATATCAAGTCTACACTCTCTCTCCATGTACCTTGGAGGAGGATATTGACCAAGATAAATGTCAAGATTTCCTAATGCATCAATTCAAGCCACCCCATCCTTATGTGGGTCCTCATCTATTACTAAAGAACAAAAACCACAATATTACCAATGATGGTGTTATAGATTCTTATGACACCATTCACAATGTTCAGGCTATCATTCCTAACCAATCTTTGGAACTAACTCCCCCTTCTCAACAATATAATAATCCTCATTTCTCTTCACCAAACAACATAAATGTTCACAAAACCTCTATCCTCGATTGAGTTTCTTAAGATTCTACCTAGGCCTCTTCTATGAGAGCTTGACCTTACTCATCCTATGAAATTTTGGTATGATCATAACAAGTTTTGTTGGTTTCATGATAGTTGGGCTCATTATCATAAGACATGTAAAAAAATTCATAGTTTAGCTATGTATTTTTTATTAGACCTTATTTTATAATGATTCCATCATTATAAAGCATCAACAAGGTTATGAAATTGCTTTTAAGGACTATAAAACACATGACAAAACTTAAGCCTTAAATCAAGTAAACATTCATTTAGCTATTTAAAAAGACCTTCCTAATCATAAACTGATTCAAGACACTCAAGACAAGCCCACACCCTTCCACTAATAATGTATAATGTCTTGTTTAACTAAATTTTTAATATAATGTGCTTAGCATGAATAATATGCGAAGGGTGGTGTATTTTATTGCTTTATAACCTATCTATAATCCTTCATTTAGAGCATATCATGTTATCCAAGATTCTTATCCAACTCATTTAAATGAGTTGGGGTAAGATGAAATTTTTAACTTTAACAATCCAGTTTATTATTCTCCCTTGGATAACACTTACCATTATATTTATACCACTTTTCCATCATCTTCCAATACTAATGATCACTAAATTTATACTAATACTTTTTCTAATTTTCAAAATCAACTTAAACCAACTACCTAATCATATCCACATGATTTATAACCTTGTTCTAAACCTTATTCTCATTCTTACCAACATAAATTCCAATTCACTTTATCTCTTCCTTTTAAAGAGCTCTTTAACCATTACACACCTATATCTAACAACATTCATATGGGTTATGATGAGTGTGATCCCATTGTGGAACTCACTAATCTCCCATCCCAAATTTTATTTCTTGAGATTATGAGGTCTTCTCCCCCATCAAAGAAAACCATCTCATGCAACTATTATTTGAGATTAATGTTTCTCATCCTCCTCTAGCCGGATTGGAGGCATATTTATCTAGTTATGAAGATAGTATTTAATAGTAATGTGAAGATATGTCTATCAACATTGATGAAACTATAGACCCTTCTATTTCTTTAAAATGTCTCATAGACTCTATGATTCTTAATGAGATTCTGCTTTGTGCGGATACTCCTCCCTTATTTATTAGTGTCCAAATAGGTGATATCCAAGTCAAGAATGCATTTATTTATGAGGGGTTATAGCACATGTGTTGCTTCTCTTAATTTCATTAAGACTCTTGGATATTTTGAATACAATCTCAAGTCTACATGTAGTAGATGTCAAGGATATGATAGAAGGCAAATTCCTCCTCTAGGTTGTGTGTGGCTTCCAATTACAATCCCACCTATCACCATATATGTGAAGGTGATGATCTTTAACTTCCCTCTTTCTTACAACATCTTGCTTGGTAGGCCATGGACTCATCGCATGAGAGTTATCACTTATTTTGCCTATCAATGTATTAAATTCCCTCACAATGGAGTAATTTATAGGATTCAGGGTGACACTAACCCATGGAGTTTCAAAAAATTCCATGATCATGGTGTCTTCAATATTCCTACTCTTAAACCTTTGGCAAGCATTCTATTCTATGAGTCTCAATGTCTCAACTTTCCCATTAATTCAAATTGTGGTTATAGTTGGCAACCTAAGATCATTGGGAACATTCCTCCTAACCTCTTAGATTTTTATGATGATTATCTCAATGAGATTAAATTAAAAATCAAAACTATAGATCTCATACCTCATCTCATCTTACAACTTCCTACTTCCTTGCAGCCTCACTCTCGCAAACCTCTTTATGATGACATTCTCGTAGTCTTGACCAAGACTAGGCATTCTATTCACCATACTTCATCATATGACAAGTTCATCCCTACTTGTTTCATTGACCTTCACACCTAAATTATGATGATGGTTTTTCCTTAGATGATCTATTGTGAGATGATCTTATCAGGCCCATGATCCCAATATTGGTCGTTATCATTCTTCTTTACTTGAGTATTTCAATTCATCAAATTGTTTTCCTTCACTTATAGTTATTGATTTATATATTTTTTCCATTTATCATAGGGTAGAGATGGTACTGACACCTCCAATTTTTTAGGATCCACATAGGACTATGCTCATGGATCATGTTATGACTAGGCCTTACCATTTTGCGAGGTACCCTGATCTTCATAGCTAATTTACCCCTGAGGTTAGTGAAACTCTCTTTAGACCTTTTGTAGATCCTACCCCTCCCTCAGTAGAGTTTATTATAGTTAAGCCTTTTCTTGGTCATGATATATTTTATCTTATTCCCACTCTTATTATTGTTTATCCTACACCTGCTTCTAATTCCATTGCTCCTTCTGTTGAGCCTAGTTTTATTCCTTCTTCATCATCACCCTCCCTTGGTAATGGTTTGCTTCCTTTACCTAAGATGGCTCTTCTACCCAAAAAAATGGGTTGAAAAGTGTTCTTCAGCTTATTCTACTCCTATTTTCCCTCCTTATGTTAGTTCTTCTACTAAAACCACTCACAAGCATATATGTTGCTTCCATGGGACATATAACCATTCTTCCACCCATTGTCACAATTTGAAACAATATATTGATACCTTACATCCTTCTTCCCCATCATTATACAAATCCATACCTCTCCTGAAGGTACTTACATAATATCTACCCAAACATGGTGAGGTATATTATCTATGACATCTATGTGGCACCCATCATACCAATCATTGCCACATCCTTTAACAACATCTTAAAGATTACCTTATAGCCATTCCGAAACCTTATACCACTCCCCTCATAGGTCATCCCCATATAATCTTCCCCATTATTCTGCTATGGATCCACCTCCTATGGTCCCATCACCTCTTGTGGTCCCTTCACCACCTTCTATGCATCTACCCATGATTCCTTCAGCCATGGACCTTCCCTCACTGGTGTATCCTTCTACATTGATGATTCTTGCATCTCCCTTAGAGATTTTTCCCATGCATTTTCTTGGCCATCCCTTTCATAATTTACTTCCTTAGCAAGATCCATATATCATTCCTAATTTTTTTGTGGAGGAGATTAGAAAATAAGTATTCACCTAGTATTTATTAAAATTTGATGAAACATTAGTAGTAGTTCATCTCTAGCTTCATATATAATTATCTGATGTCTTGGATAAAGTGTGGATAGATTTGTTAGTATTTATGAGCACATGCATGGTGCTTTCAAATTTTAATTTAGGTTGGACATGTGCTCTAATCTTATCTTTCTTAATCTATCTATTATATCATTTGACATTATGTCAAATTTGTCCTTATCATATATGGTGATCTTACTTATTGTATTATATCTTGCTTATCTTATCATTTATATTTCAGATATGATCATCTTTATTTATCATTAATTTCTCTCTCTTTCTTGATTTTTTTCTCAAAACTCTCTTCTTGTGTCTTCATGATTGTTTGCTTTCTTATCTCTATTTTTCATGGCTAATTATCATTGTGACTTGGTTATATAAACCCTACTCCCTTTGGTCATTATCTCCCTTTTTCCATGTGATTAGTTAGCAATAAATCATACTTATTACTATCTCCTTACACCAATCTACTTTTGGGATCTCTTTTTTTCCCTTATTCCTTTTTCACAAACTAAGCATATACATAGTTGAAACTTGAAATGACATGTTACTTCATTGTCAAGCCTAAGTGTCCTAGTCAGTCTTTGTCTTTGGTTACTTAGCTTCCTTTAGCCTTAGCCTAGATATCATTT